>CM036777.1:9096228-9546228 GCA_020796225.1 Arion vulgaris | reverse complement strand
ATGAAAGTAAACTATTTGGATGTAAAACCATACCAGATCTCCAACTGCTAGCAACGAACCGCATTACATGGAGATCTAAAACCTCTGCCCTATGTGCCGCCTTTGGCACGAAAGGAACAAACAAACTAACTAATTAGTTGGGTTTTTTAAAGATACATAAAGAAAATCCTAACCTGAGTAGTTTCGAGCCTATTGCACTAGTCATGGGGCAAAGAAGTGCATCAGGCTCATGCCCCCTCCCCACTCTCTATCTCTCTTACTATTGTCTTTTATATTTCCCAGGTGCATGATAGAATTGGATATCCACTCTTGCCGTTAAGCGCAGGAGGGGGAGCTTTAATTTGTGTTCTTAGTCCAGATGAGTCCCCCTTGTTGTGTTACATCTGTGTTTATTTCGTGTGGTCTTGATATTGTCCATCCATCTTTTCTTGGTCTTCCCTTGGCTCTAGTACTGATCTCTTTTTATTGTATGCTGTTATTGGTGGTTGGTTGTATTTCATTCTCATTAAATGTCCAAACCCCTGCATTTGTTGTCATTCGATGTATTACGATGTGCATGAAGTTATGCCCACTCTTTAAAAGGGTTTAAAGCCGAAGGATTGACTTCATTGCACCGGGTTTTACCCCATACGGCTCGGTCCTCTCCGCAGAAATGGCACGCCACCTGCCGAGAGTATTGCACAAAGCACAAACTCCGTAGCTCCATCAACAATCCTAGGGGTCTCTGGAAAGAACTGCACTCGTGAACAGAATGGCGCGGTCCGGACCCGAACCCACGACCTTCGACTCACAAGGCAAACGGCTTAACCACTTAGCCACAGAGATGCCCACTCTGCTTCTGGTGTCCTCATTTCGTAGTCTATCTTTCCTGGTGATCCCCACTGCCTTCCTCAAGCATTTCATTTCACACGTAGTGAGCTTTCTGTTGCGTGTTGCTGTCAAAGACTAAGTTTGGCACTGGGAAGCACGTCTGCTACACCGCCCTAAAACGCGGTATTAAAGGCAGTAACGCCAGTTTTATTATTTTGTTTTTGAAAATAATGTAAAATATCGTGGGCTTTCTTTCTTTCTCGAATCCTGTTTGCCTCACAGCGTCAGGTCAGGAAGAGATTTCTAAAACGGGCCCTAGTATGCGCTTTGTAAATAGTCTCTTTCGTCGCCTCTGTTATCTCTGAGGTCCATCTTTTGCGTTGCCGGCCTTTTGCTTTGTACCCATTCTATCGGAGCAGCATTGCTCTTTGAGGTGCACTCAGCGCCGGATTAGCCTAGTAGCAGAAGTAGCAAATGCTACGGGCCCCGCGCTTCTGGGGGCCCCGCGCCTATGTGACAGATGAAAATGGAAAAAATAACCAAGATGTTATATCAAAAACACGCAAGCTGTCTGAATTTTTAAAAGTCGTGTGTGATGGTGCTGAATCCAACGAAATCGAAGCAGAAAATACAGAAGACGTGTCTCACTGTGTAGTAGATGAAAGCAGTGCTATAGAAGAATCATCATTACCAATATTACCATTAAGATCAGCAACTCTTCACGATTTAGCCACATTTTTCACAAGACAAACTGAAATCGAATGTACAGAAAGTCCTCCCAATTTAGCCATATCATCTTCAAGCCAAAGAGAGGCAGAAAGCACAGCACATGCTTCTAATGTAACATCTTCTACAAGCCAAAAACACAACGAAAGTAAAATGTACTCAAACGATATTGGTGAATGGCCAAACAACTTCAATCCAGATTATTGGATTGTGAAAGAAAGCAGCGAAGTGCAACATATGAACAGTGATTTCATGTCTTAAAAAAACATACGATAAAGAAAACAATCCACGATTTTGTCGAAAATCTTTCAACACGTATACACCAACAAACAAAACTCACGTGAGATATTGGTTGTGTTATACAGAAACTAAAGGACAACTGTTCTGTTTTGTTTGCAAAGTTATTGATTTAGGCTGTACCATAGAGTGACTGGTGTATTTGTAATACTCCGGCAGTTAAAATCTATTACAGAGGAAGAGGTCTTGAAAAGAACTCCAAATATTGTCAGCTCTTACCAAGAGGATTTGGAAGAAAGCCTAGGCGACGAACTTCTTAAAATTAATGTAGCTGCTGCTATTAGCAACGAAAAGCATGAGGCTTTTGAACTGCAATTTTATCAACTTATAATGGAAAATTCATTAGAGTCGTGTTTCCCAAATGTAGAAATAGTCTTACGAATTTATTTGTCTTTAATGATTACTAACTGCAGCGGAGAACGTTCTTTTTCAACATTAAAGTGTATAAAAAGTGAGTTAAAGAACATGATGGGACAAGATCGTCTAAATAACCTCCCCTTAATGAACATTGAATGTATTTTACTTAGAGACATTGATTTGTCTAGTGCTATCTCTAAATTTGCTCACATTAAATCGAGACAAGTTTGTTTGTAGAAGTTGTGTTTTATTTTATTATCATACAAAACCTAGGGCCCCGCGCTAAAATTTGCTACGGGCCCCGCGCTAGCCTAATCCGGCACTGGGTGCACTGTCTGATGGTAATCTGCTTACGTGGCCGAACCATTTAATTTTGTTGTTTCTTGATGAAGTCTAGTACTGATGTTGTACCCACTTTTTCCTGATGTCTTCATTTCTCAACCAGTCTCTTCTTGTTACATCCAACATTCTGCGTAAACACTTCATATCTGTTGTGACTAATTTTCTTCTATCGTTTGTTGTCAACGTCCAGGTTTGGCACTAGTAACATAATGTGGGGAGAAAGATTGTGTTGAACATTGCTCTTTTTGTGTTCATGGTGACATGTTTGCATCTTAAAATTGGCGCCATTTTGCCCTATCATTTGATTTCCTTTGTTCCATCTGTGTTGAATTTCATTAGTTATTCTTCCGTTTGCTGAAAAAAAGCTCCCCAGGTATATGAATAACGTGGGCGTCTGTAGCTTAAGTGGTAGGAAGCTTGATCACAACAAAAGTGTACCTGGTTCAAACACCGTGGTGCCAGTTTAGAAGCACATTGGTTTCCTTAGGATTTTTACAAAAGGTAAAAATAGACCTCACCGTTCAGATGCTTTCGCAGGGACTCTGAGATGTTATCTATCCAAGAACACGATGGATAGAAAACATTTCAGAGTCCCTGCGAAAGCTTGGACTGACAACGTCAAGCGCAACACCCCTGGCACAAGACAGAAAACCAACTCTCTCCACGGCGTTTCACGGCAAATGTGGTTAAGATCTTCTTCTTTGCGTTCGTTCTTTATGACCAATTTTAATCACTCTTTGTGATATGCTTGATCTTTGCCAAGAACGTGTATATGTTGCATATTAGTTTGGAGGCCCTAAACGCATAGACTTGTACACGTTTAGGACACATGCATCCGATTTCAGCCTAACCTCCCTAGTCGCCTCTTACGACATGCGTGGCAGGTAAGAGTGGTTCTATTCTTTACACCCCAAATTTGGACCCCGGTAACCACTCGGGCGGTGGTTAAGATAAGATAAGATAAGAAGACCTCACCGTTCAGAAAAATAATGACAACTACTGAACGTATAAGTGGTGCCTAGATAATTAATGACTTGTATACTCTAGGTGATAGCAACGCCCTGTAAAGGATAATCAATGATTTCCATTTTTCACATCATATCATAGTGCTTTCCCATTCTTTTTGTCCTGTTAAATATTTACTGATATTTATTTTAGGCAGGGACGCCCCTGAGTTCATAAAAGAATACCGGAGAGACACCCTAGTGAGATCTGAAACGACTACGCCGCTGAGGACACTGAAATCCACACTAGATGCTTGGATTTGATCGGATATATCGTCAGAATCACCACTCCCCCGCCTAATCCCACTAGTACTGCTCTCATGGAACGAATAGGAAAGATTAGCTTAAACAAGCACATACCATATGATGTAATTAGATCAAGCATATCTCAGAGGAGATGGCAGGAGGAGGGTGTCAACGTATCACAGTGTTAGCGTGATGGATTCAAACCTCATCCTATACAATCAAGTTACGCGTAGAGAGATATCCTAATCTATAATAACAATGGAAAGAATAATAATAATACTTTCAGTCAGTGGCGTCTCGTAGTCATTTTTCTTGGTGGGGCTAGACACAAATTTTCCTGAAAAAATCATGGTTTTTTTGAGTATTTACTATTATTTGTCTATTCCGGGAAATTTCCCCCCTTTCGATTATTTGTGGGGCCAGGCCCTGTTGGCTCTTAATGACGAGCCGCCCCTGCTTTCAGTTGCTCTGAAGTATATTATCTTCTATAAACAAACTGCATTCATTTTCTGTTTTCTACTTGTCTTTCCTGGAAATGGTAGGGTTGTTGCAGAGCGAAGTGGGGCATACAGGACAATTACTTCTAGTATGAGGATGGAGTTTGAGGCCGTTACTGCTGCCCTCCATTGGATCTCTAGGACTTCATTTACTGGGGCCGTTGTTGTATCTGACTCTCAGTCGATGCTTCACAAGATCCAAAACGGCAGGTTTCGGTATGAGTGGATGTCGTCTATAGAAGTTTCTAACCTCCAGAGGCTTACGTGGATATACTGTCCTAGACATGCGGGTGTTTACGGTAATGAGAGAGCGGAAGGCTTGCATCAACAGCATCGATTGTTGGGGAGTTGAAGATGGATAAAGGGGATGTTCTTTGGTCTCTTCGAGACTCTGTGTTGGATGAGGACACTAAAATCGATGTTGGATCGATCAAGCGATTTAGACAGTTTGGAGTTACCCGTTGTACAAGTCGAACTGGATGCCTGAGAGGCAGAGTGAGAGGTGTGTTTAATCAGCGAACCACGGGAACCATCAGTATGAATATTCTTCGATATCTGTTGGGGGAGACTGAACACCCATGGGTCTACCTGGAGTGCAATGACGTCAGTTTAGTAACCAATAATCAATTTCCTGGAAATATTAAGGTCATGTTCTTAGATCAGACGAAAAGAGACTAAATCGACAAGTCCTTATATGGTCACCAGTTGGAAAAAGAAAACATGGAAGACCTAAGACCACTCTTCGAAGAACAATCCAACAAGAAAGTAAACTATTGGGATGTAAAACCATACAAGATCTCCAATTGCTAGCAGCGAACCGCATCACATGGAGATCTAAAACCTCTGCCCTATGTACCGCCTTTGGCACGAAAGGAACAAACTAACTAACTTTGCTTTGCTGGTATTCCGTATTATATTATGTTATGTTAAGCGATCGACGTCATGGCACATTGGGCATTTCCATGCTTGCTTTGTCTTCCGCTGCAGGCAGACGTCCTAAAGTCCATTTGCTCCCCCTACCTGTCGGGGCCGTAGGGCCCGCAACGGAGAATACCACTGCAACTTACAAGGCATGTTGTGAGCGACAACCGAGGCAGGGGCCTAGGGAAGCTTCACAGTAACCGGATGTGCTGGCCTACATGTAGGCGCATAAATGACACAATGGCAAATTGCTCTTAGGCTTAGATCACATACAAATCACACAGAGTGGTTAACAAGTGGTCGATATGGAGCGTTTGAAGAAGAAGAAGAAGATCCGCCAGTATTTGTTGACTATCTGATCTTCTTGATGATGGTATCCTGCAGTGGCGGCTCGTGATCATTTTTGTTGGTGAGGCCGGACACAATGTTTCGGGAAAATCAATGTTTTGGGTTAGGTTATGTATTAGTTATACGTGATTGTTAGTGGGGCCCGGCCCCACTGGTTCCTAATGATGAACCGCCACTGGTATCCTGGTTTGTTTGTTGACTATCTGATCTTCTTGATGATGGTATCCTGTGTTTTTTGTGTGTGTGTTTCTTAGGTTATTATGTATTCAGGTGTAGCTGTCTCGCTTGTGACTGATTTTTGCGCGAAGTCTTGCTTTGATTGATTGACCATCATAATTGTACTTCGGTGAATAATCATATGTAATCCGATCTCTTTCTTACACCTACTGCAGTGCTCTAGCACCGGCAAGGAACTCCGAGTGTAATTTAGAAGATGATAAAAAATTTTAGTTTGGAATTTATCTAATGAATGTTGCCCGAATGAATTGTGGTTCAAATCCTGCTTTTGGTAATTCGTTCTTAGAAGCTTCTAATACTTATACACTGTCTATTTATTAATCATATTCATTGCTTCCATTGCTTCCCCTTCGGGTTCTTACAAAACTCCTTATTCTCAGGTGGTCATGCGAGGTGATGTACAGAAACCTACAAATCTGAGGTGGTCAGAAGAAACCTGACCAGATCTAGAGAAAACCGTGGAGATACTGCTATAATACTAATTAAGCAAAGACACATGTATACAGTATCACATAAGCGCGCAAGAAACGATTAATTACATAAAAAAATAACGACAATTCAACGTTTCGACCGTAGGTATTTTTCAATAAAACATATTCACAAGAAAAACTAAATAAACTATAAAAAAGATCTGAACGTGGCCTCTGATAACATACGGCCGGCGGACTCAGGTTTAAATTATACGATATAAGACCACAGCCACTGTGTGGGCTACAAAAGACAGTGACGTTTATACAAGAGACAACATTGAATATACAGACAATATTTCAAGTTAACGAAAGGAAGGAAGGATACAAGAGACAACATTGAATATATAGACAATATTTCAAGCGAACGAAAGGAAGGAAGGATACAAGAGACAACATTGAATATACAGACAATATTTCAAGTGAACGAAAGGAAGGAAGGATACAAGAGACAACATTGAACATATAGACAATATTTCAAGTGAACGAAAGAAAGGAAGGATACAAGAGACAACATTGAATATATAGACAATATTTCAAGTGAACGAAAGGAAGGAAGGATACAAGAGACAACATTGAACATATAGACAATATTTCAAGTGAACGAAAGGAAGGAAGGATACAGGAGACAACATTGAACATATAGACAATATTTCAAGCGAACGAAAGGAAGGAAGGAAGGATACAAGAGACAACATTAAATATATAGGCAATATTTCAAGTGAACGAAAGGAAGGAAAGATACAAGAGACAACGTTGAATATATAGACAATATTTCAAGTGAAGGAAAGGAAGGAAGGATACAAGAGATAACATTGAATATATAGACAATATTTCAAGTGAACGAAAGGAAGGAAGGATACAAGAGATAACATAGAATATGTAGACAATATTTCAAGTGAACGAAAGGAAGGAAGGATACAAGAGACAACATTGAATATATAGACTATATTTCAAGCGAACGAAAGGAAGGAAGGATACAAGAGACAACATTGAACATATAGACAATATTTCAAGTAAACGAAAAGAAGGAAGGATACAAGAGACAACATTGAATATATAGACAATATTTCAAGTGAACGAAAGGAAGGAAGGATACAAGAGACAACATTGAATATATAGACAATAATTCAAGTGAACGAAAGAAAGGAAGGATACAAGAGACAACATTGAATATTTAGACAATATTTCAAGTGAATGAAAGGAAGGAAGGATACAAGAGACAACATTGAATATAAAAACAATATTTCAAGCGAACGAAAGGAAGGAAGGAAGATCACAACTGTCGCGTGACCTCGCATCCCAGTATAGTTGTGTAAAGATGAATTCATTATAAAAACATACATAAACAATTAACACTAAATCAAGATTTAACACTAAATACAAGATTATAACACTAAGAAACATGATAAATATTAAATTACAATTTTCATAACTAAAAGAAAAATGACCGCATCAGCTTGAGTGATTCATCACCAAAAAGTGACGTGTTTATTAAAATATCTAAAACAGGGCCTATCTACTAAAACATGACTTTCCGACACTAAACAAGCCACCTCGCCTTAGAGATATGGATTGTCTTTTATCAAGAGATACAAGGACGTTTCTGTCATCTAAAGAAAAATTGCTTGTAAAAACATGGTTTGCCCTGGTCCACTAAAGAACAAGACATTTGCCTGTCCACTAAGAGAACAAGACTTTGCCTCGTCCACTAAGAGAACAAGACATTTGCCCTCGTCCACTAAGAGAACATGCTTTGCCTGGTCCACTAAGAGAACAAGACATTTGCCCTCGTCCACTAAGAGAACAAGACATTTGCCCTGGTCCACTAAGAGAACAAGACATTTGACCTGGTCCACTAAGAGAACATGGCGTTTGCCCTCGTCCACTAAGAGAACATGGCGTTTGCCTCCCTGAGAACGCTTGCCTGTACTAAGAGAACATGGCGTTTGCCCTGGTCCACTAAGAGAACATGCTTGCCTGTCCACTAAGAGAACATGGCTTGCCCTCGTCCACTAAGAGAACATGGCGTTTGCCTGTCCACTAAGAGAACATGGCGTTTGCCCTGGTCCACTAAGAGAACATGGCGTTTGCCCTGGTCCACTAAGAGAACATGGCGTTTGCCCTGGTCCACTAAGAGAACATGGCGTTTGCCCTGGTCCACTAAGAGAACATGGCTTTGCCCTGTCCACTAAGAGAACATGGCTTTGTCCCTGGTCCACTAAGAGAACATGGCGTTTGCCCTCGTCCACTAAGAGAAATGGCGTTGCCTGGTCATAAGAGAAATGGCTTTGCCTGGGTCCACTAAGAGAACATGGCTTTGCCTGTCCACTAAGAGAACATGACGTTTGCCTGTCCACTAAGAGAACATGACTTTGCCCTGGTCCACTAAGAGAACATGACTTTTTCCCTGGTCCACTAAAAGAACATGACTTTTCCCTGTACAGAGAATGATTTGCCCTGTCCTATAGATGTTCAACAGAATTTCGTTTTCTAGTCTGAGCTAGTCGGCCTTATGTTGCCGTGGTCCTGATCTAAATAAAAAGAAAGACTGGAGATTGTACAGCTGAGTAATTATTCTTTAGGATGTACATATGACCTCAAAATATTCCTTTCATCATTGACTAAGTGTTTCCCCATTTCGACCTTGGAGCCCATGACAGGCAACACTTTGACTTTGATTCCCTGACTTAATGTCTAGTGTATCTGTCATTTCCGGTGTCTTATCTCTGCCTGGGCTTGGCTCTTGTTAGCGTCAGGTAAGATTGTCTTCCCCTTAATGTGTCACATTTTCTTCAGAATGTATTTCCTTCTCATTTTCGTCTTTACCGTTTCGTTTCTTATCTCTTTCTTTGTATTTGATTTCCTCTTTATCATTATCTTCGTTTTCATCAGGATGTCTCTGTAGCGTAGAAGCTAGGTGATCGCCTCTCGTTTCAAGGGTACTTGATTCGTTTCCGTGTGGAACTATCAGATTATTTTTCTAGAAATCACTGATCTCAGTGTAGGTGATATCAAGTTCCTAGTCCTATCGAAGACGATTCACTTCATTGCATCTGGTTTCCCCCTATAGCTCCGTCCCTGTCGGAAGAGATGATAAGTCATATGTCGATAGCATTACACAAAGCACGAACTCTCTAGCTCCGGCAACAATACTAGGGATCTTATTAAAAAAAACTGCATATATGTCTCGGTCTCCCTCTCTGTCTTCCACGATCTCTCCTTCCCTGAATTTTACCTGTAGTCACCAAATGTTCTAAACCTTCTCTTCGCATTATATGCCCGAAGAACCTTGATTGTCGGATACTTTTATATTTTTTATTCTTTTGATAATGTTTCTTTGTGTGCAGACCTGATTTAAAACCTCCTCATGTGTTTTCTTCGCTGTCCATGGAATTTTCAGCATTCTTCTGTAAACCACATCTCTGTGGCTTCCAATGATCGTATTGATTGTTTGTTCAGTGTCCATGATTCGCTGCCATACATAAGAATTGGTTCAATATATCATTGGAGTACTCGTTTTCGCAGTGTCATTGGTAGTGAGTTCACGCATAGTGTGTTCTTCATTTTCATAAAGCTGCTTTCGTTTGAGCTATTCTACTCCTAATCTCTGTTGTACATCTTCCATCTGGTGTTAGAAATGTTCCTAGATACTTGAATCGATGGACTTGTTTCAGTGTTGTGTTATTTATTTTGATATTACATGTTGGTGTTTCCTGTTTCTTGGAGACAACAAAACCTCTGTTTGTTATCTATCTATCTATCTATCTATCTATCTATCTATCTATCTATCTATCTATCTATCTATCTATCTATCTATCTATCTATCTATCTATCTATCTATCTATCTATCTATCTATCTATCTATCTATCATCATTATCTATCTATTCTATCTATCTATCTATCTATCTATCTATCTATCTATCTATCTATCTATCTATCTATCTATCTATCTATCTATCTATCTATCTATCTATCTATCTATCTATCTATCTATCTATCTATCTATCTATCTATCTATCTATCTATCTATCTATCTATCTATCATCTATCTATCTATCTATCTATCTATCTATCTATCTATCTATCTATATTCTATCTATCTATCTATCTATCTATCTATCTATCTATCTATCTATTTTTATCTATCTATCTATCTATCTATCTATCTATCCATCCATCCATCCATCCATCCATCCATCCATCCATCCATCCATCCATCCATCTATCTATCTATCTATCTATCTATCTATCTATCTATCTATCTATCTATCTATCTATCTATCTATCTATCTATCTATCTATCTATCTATCTATCTATCTATCTATCTATCTATCATCATCCATCCATCATCCATCATCCATCCATCCATCCATCCATCCATCCATCCATCCATCCATCTATCTATCTATCTATCTATCTATCTATCTATCTATCTATCTATCTATCTATCTATCTATCTATCTATCTATCTATCTATCTATCTATCTATCTATCTATCTATCTATCTATCTATATATATATATATCTAACTATCTATCTATATATTTAACTATCTATCTATCTATTTATCTATCTATCTATCTATCTATTCTCTAATCATATTTGTCTTTCAGCTTCAGGTGGAAAAAGGAGACACCTGTAGAGAGCCTCTCTATGCACCTTGCCTTTCTTTCTCTTCTCCAATCCTGGTTTGTCTCACAGCTTCAGGGTAAGAAGAGTTTTCTAGCACGGCTTTTATGTGTGCTTCATAAATAGTGTCTTTCGTCGCCTCTGTTATCTCTGAGGTCCACCTTTGCGTGGCCGGCCTTTTGTTTTGTATCCACTGTATCCACTGTATCCACTGTATCCACTGTATCCACTGTATCACTGTATCCACTGTATCAAGCAACATTGCTCTTAGAGGTGCACTGTCTGTTGGTAATCTGCTTATGTGGCTGAACTATTTAATTTGTTGTTTCTTGATAAAGTTCAGTACTGATGTTGTACCCACTTTTTCCTGAAGTCTTCATTTCTAAGCTGGTCTCTTCTTGTTACTCCCAACATTCTGCGTAGACACTTCATCTCTGTCGTGACTAGTTTTCTTCTATTATTTAATGTCTTTAATGTCTGACCAAGTGGCCAAACCATTTGAGTCTCTGTTTTTCAATAAATCTAATATGTGCAACGTATACACGTTCTTGGAAAAGATCAAACATATCACAAAGAGTGATTAAAATTGGTCATAAAGAACGAACTCAAAGAAGAATAAATCTAATAGCAGGTGTTGTTCCGACTGTTCTTCTAATTTCCTCATTTCTTATATGGTCTCTTGTTTTATTTACTGCTTTCCTCAAGCATCTCATTTTGCATGTGGTAATTCGCAGGTGGTAACATATGTTTTCTTTATATTCATGCTTAATCTTTTCTTTTCAATTTCTCTCACTTTTTAAAATTATATATCCTTAAGCAAAGCACAGTCACAAAAAATAACTACATGTGAAATACGATACCTGCGAAAAGTTACCAACAACACCAGAAAAGATAAGAGTCACCAACATCAGCATAAGAAAAAAAAGTTGGCACAAAACCTTACTTAAATTACATAGAGAAACAAAGAAGAAAGAGTTTTGGCCACTTCTTCTTCTTCTTCTTTGCGTTCGTTCTTTACGACCAATTTTAATCACTCTTTCTGATATGTTTGATCTTTGCCAAGAACGTGTATACGTTGCACATTGGTTTGGTAGGCCCCTAAACGCATAGACTACTACACGTTTAGGACATGTGCATCCTATTTTAGCCTAACCTCATTAGTCGCCTCTAACGACATGCGTGGCAGGTAACAGTGGTTCTATTCTTTACACCCCAAATTTGGGTCCCGGTAACCACTCGGACGATTTTGGCCACTTAATAAGAATGCATTCAAACTCCACAGTAAACAAAGTCTTCTACAACAGAACATCAGTAAAGAAGACTAGAGGAAGACCACGAAAAAGATGGTTAGATGGCGTAGCAGAATCCTGTCGAAAAGCAAAAATAACAATCACCCAAGCCACCAGAACAGCGCAAGACAAAAACAGAGAACCTGACACTGAAACAACCCGTAGCAGTGACACTTGGCAACAACCCGGTAGAAATGTGACGACACTTGGCAACAACCGGTAGCAGTGTGACGACACTTGGCAACAACCCGGTAGCAGTGTGACGACACTTGGCAACAACCCGGTACAGTGTGACGACGCAACAACCCGTAGCAGTGTGACACTGCACAGCCCGGTAGCGGGTTGACGACCGACACTTGGCAACAACCTGGTAACAGTGTGACGACAAAAGAAGAAGAATTCGTAATCACCCATTTCTCTCTCCACAAGAGGATGTCGCACGTTGCACAGACTTCCATCATTCAACCCGCCTAATTCAAAATGACTGATGTTTATCCTAAAAAATTCAACATTTCCGACTACACTCACTCTCCACAGGCACTTCATTATTTATGATAAGTCTACACGTGTGGTCACCACCGTCTTAAGTACAAAAAATGAACCAGGGTTATTACTTGATTGACAGGTTCACTCCTGTAGCACGCGCTGGTTCAGTTCAAGAGGTTAACTTACAACTTAAGAACAGTTTATGCCGTCTTGGAAACCTGGGATTCTGACTCATTGTCTTAGTGTTAGTTGGAGGGCGTTATTCCTCTCACATTTCAATAAACTTTCGTCGGCCATGTTATCGGTCGGACACAACAGTAACTTAAAACTACAGGAACAGGAAATATAGAATGTAAGAGGAGATAATTTATCAGGTCTAGAATTCTTTATATTCGTTTTGTTTTGTTTATTTGTTTTATTTTGTTTTGTTTTGTTTGTTCTTTATCGCGGATGAAATAAAAAACAAATGAGGGAATAAAATAGAAAGGAAATAGATAGGAGTCAGAAGAAGGAAAGAAAAGAGGAAAGAAGGTTAAGAAGGAAAGAAGGAGAAGAGGGAGAAAAGGATGAAAGGAGGAGAAGAGATGAGGAAGGAGAAGATAAGGAGAGAAGAGATGAAAGAGAAGGAAGAAGAGAAGAAGAGATGGAGAAAAGAAGAAGAAAGAGATGAAGAGGGAAGAAGAAGAAGAGATGAAGAGGGAGAAGAAGAAGAGATGAAGAGGAAGAGAAGAGGAAGAGAGAAGAGAGAAGAGAGTGAAGAGGGAGGAGAAGAGAGAAGAAGAAGAGAGAAGAGGAGAAGAAGAGAAGAAGGAGATGAAGAGGAGAAGAAGAAGAAGAAGAAGAGAGATGAAGAGGAGAGAAAAGAAGAAGAAAGAGATGAAGAGGAGAAGAAGAAGAAGAAAGGAGATGAAGAGGAGAAGAAGATATCATGCTAAAGATATCAGTGAAGTATTAACAAAAAGTGATACCACTAACTAAGTAGAGACGACAAGTTGTCCTTGTTTTGTCTACCAACATGGCACAATAGACTGAGGTATCATTTGTTTAACAAATATAAAATAGACCCTTCTGGCATATGTACATTTGGTACCAGCAAGATTGAAACATCCAGCAATTCCAGTAGAGACTAAAAGAAAGATTATAAATGCAATATTCATACAACACTGTGCTACCAGCATCAAACATGGACACTGATAAAAGAACAAGAAAGTAAAATTACCACATGTAAAATGAGATGCTTGAGGAAAGCAGTAAATAAAACAAGAAGAGATCATATAAGAAATGAGGAAATTAGAAGAACAGTCGGAACAACACCTGCTATTAGATTTATTGAAAAACAGAGACTCAAATGGTTTGGCCACTTGGTCAGAATGAACCCGAATTCACCAGTTGCAAGAGCGTACAACCTGAAAATGGAAACATTAAGGGGAAGGGGCAGGCCAAGAAAAGATGGGTTGATGGAGTTACAGACATCTTAAAACTCCTCAAATACCACAGCATATCAAGCGACAGAGCGTGCATTATCTCAGAAACCGATCATTAGTTAAACCTGCTATTTCTAGCGGCAAAAAAAAGCAGAGAAGGACACAAGAAAGAAAGAAAGAAAGAAAGAAAAGAAGATGACAGAGACACACATACTGCAAGAATGTCCAAGATACAGTGAACGGAGAGAAAACACATGGTCAATACCCATATCAGTCCAAGACAAGCTATATGGAGATGTACATGGACTCCAGTTGACCTAGAAGTATACAAATCGATGTCAGTCCAAGACAAGCTATATGAGATGTACATGACTCCAGTTGACCTAGAAGTATACAAATCGATGTAAGTCAAGACAAGCTATATGGAGATGTACACAGACTCCAGTTGGCCTAGAAGTATACAAATCGATGTAAGTCCAAGACAAGCTATATGGAGATGTACACAGACTCCAGTTGACCTAGAAGTATACAAATCGATGTCAGTACAAGACAAGCTATATGGAGATGTACACAGACTCCAGTTGGCCTAGAAGTATACAAATCGATGTCAGTCCAAGACAAGCTATATGGAGATGTACACAGACTCCAGTTGACCTAGAAGTAAACAAATCGATGTCAGTACAAGACAAGCTATATGGAGATGTACACAGACTCCAGTTGACCTAGAAGTATACAAATCGATGTCAGTACAAGACAAGCTATATGGAGATGTACACAGACTCCAGTTGACCTAGAAGTATACAAATCGATGTCAGTACAAGACAAGCTATATGGAGATGTACACAGACTCCAGTTGACCTAGAAGTATACAAATCGATGTCAGTACAAGACAAGCTATATGGAGATGTACACAGACTCCAGTTGACCTAGAAGAAATACAAATCGATGTCAGTCAAGACAAGCTATATAGGAGATGTACACAGACTCCAGTTGATCTAGAAGTATACAAATCGATGTCAGTACAAGACAAGCTATATGGAGATGTACACAGACTCCAGTTGACCTAGAAGTAAACAAATCGATGTCAGTACAAGACAAGCTATATAGAGATGTACACAGACTCCAGTTGACCTAGAAGTATACAAATCGATGTCAGTACAAGACAAGCTATATG
This sequence comes from Arion vulgaris, assembly GCA_020796225.1. Classification (NCBI taxonomy): domain Eukaryota; kingdom Metazoa; phylum Mollusca; class Gastropoda; order Stylommatophora; family Arionidae; genus Arion; species Arion vulgaris. The sequence continues at coordinate 9,530,969 of CM036777.1, read as the reverse complement.
GAGATGTACACAGACTCCAGTTGACCTAGAAGTAAACAAATCGATGTCAGTACAAGACAAGCTATATGGAGATGTACACAGACTCCAGTTGACCTAGAAGTATACAAATCGATGTCAGTACAAGACAAGCTATATGGAGATGTACACAGACTCCAGTTGACCTAGAAGTATACAAATCGATGTCAGTACAAGACAAGCTATATGGAGATGTACACAGACTCCAGTTGACCTAGAAGTAAACAAATCGATGTCAGTACAAGACAAGCTATATGGAGATGTACACAGACTCCAGTTGACCTAGAAGAAATACAAATCGATGTCAGTACAAGACAAGCTATATGGAGATGTACACAGACTCCAGTTGACCTAGAAGTAAACAAATCGATGTCAGTAAAACGTCAAAGAGAGAAGCAGAAAAGATAATACGTGTCAGTACATAAATGTTCGACTATCGACTGGCACAGACGTTGACTAGGTATACAATCCATTCAGTATCAAGTAAGAGGAGAGTAATGATCATCCTACCTCCATGTACAGTTAAGGCTAAATGTGAGTTAAAGCTCCAGCTTGACCTGAAAGATACAAATCTTCATACAAGACAAGCTATATGGTGATGTACACAGACTCCAGTTGACCTAGAAGTATACAAATCGATGTCAGTACAAGACAAGCTATATGGAGATGTACACAGACTCCAGTTGACCTAGAAGTATACAAATCGATGTCAGTACAAGACAAGCTATATGGTGATGTACACAGACTCCAGTTGACCTAGAAGTATACAAATCGATGTCAGTACAAGACAAGCTATATGGAGATGTACACAGACTCCAGTTGACCTAGAAGTATACCAATCGATGTCTGAAAACGTCAGAAGAGGAAGTAAAAAAAGAGATGAATTACGGTATTACATAAACGTTCGACTATCGACTCGGGCACAAGAGCGTTGTGGGTTCAATCCCACATTCGAAGTTCCACACGTGAGGAAAGGAATTGGCCATCCTACCTCCTGTACATTTGGGTCTAGAAATGTGAAGTTAAAGTCTCTTCATACCCTTGAGCCTGATAAAGAAACGGAACATTTTTTTTCTTCTTCAAACGCTCCATATCAACCACTTGTCAACCACTCTGTGGGATTTGTATCTGATCTGAGCCTAAGAGAGATTGTACGCAGTGCCTGTTATGCGAATACATGTAGACCAGCACATCCGATTTCTGCCTTGCTTTTATTTACTAGGTAGCATCCTAGGGCCTACATTAGATCACCTCTTACGACATGCATTGTAGGTTGCAGTGGTACTATTCTTTCCTTCCCTTTCGGGCCCGACACCACACAGACAAAATACGGGACATTTGATATATTAATGTATAAAATAGAACACTGATGTCCTGAAAGAACAAATGTTAAAGAGAATTGGCTGATAAACAACATACTATACAGAAAAATTACATACTTTGGTCACATCAAGCGTCACGATGGCCTGGAAAGAATAATACTAGAGGGCAGGGTCCCAGGACGCAGAGGCAGAGGCAGACCAAGAAGAAGATGGCTACAAGATATTAAAGAAACCATGAATATGACCATCGACGAAGTGGGTGTACTGGCTAGAGACAAAGTGAATTTCAGATGTGCTGCAAAGAGAGCAACGTCCTATAAAGGATACGCACCTTGATGATGACGATGATGTATAAAAAATTGAGACTCATCTTCAGCCATTTTTAGATGTGGAGATGGAACTTGATCTGATTTGGTGCGCGTATATGTTAAAAGGTAAATTGAGTTCCGTCTGGTCGAGTGGATTAGAGCGTGGCTCCCATGCAGGAGACCTGTGTTCATTTCACGGGAAGGTCAAGGACTTTATTTTGTTATCAGTTATCAGTTATATGAGGACTATCATCATAGCACTCCGGACACGTTTATAGTTGCTCCGATCTTCGCCTTAACAAATCCGACAGCGTCCAGCAGCCCAACACACTAGTTCAATATTGCATATTTTTCTTTGCATATTTGGTATGTCGTTCTTTTCAGGCTGCACCAATATTGACAATTTTTTTCTCTTCTGTGGGCATAATGAAAAATCTTAACCTGAACAGCTTCGCGGCGATTGCACTATCCATGCAGCCATCAAGTTCCTCGGGCTCACGTTCCACCCGTCCTACACCGCGATAGATAGCAGTACTATAGACAGTAACGACAGTTATGTTAAACGGTGGAACGAAATAGCGCATCGCATTATCAAACCTAGTGGTCACTTTATCCAACCGAGTGTTCACTTTATCAAACCGAGTGTTCAATTTATCGAACCGAGTGGTCACTTTAGCAAACCGAGTGGTCACTTTATCAAACCGAGTGTTCAATTTATCGAACCGAGTGTTCACTTTATCAAACCGAGTGTTCAATTTATCAAACGGAGTGGTCACTTTAGCAAACCGAGTGTTCAATTTATCGAACCGAGTGGTCACTTTAGCAAACCGAGTGGTCACTTTATCAAACCGAGTGGTCACTTTATCAAACCGAGTGGTCACTTTATCAAACCGAGTGGTCACTTTATCAAACCGAGTGATCACTTTATCAAACCAAGTGTTCACTTTATCAAACCGAGTGATCACTTTATCAAACCGAGTGGTCACTTTATCAAACCGAGCAAAAGAATAAGTTTCTTGCTCTATTTCCAGCAACCTACATTTTTTCCAAATGATGAAAGGAAATTGTCCGCCTGTCTACTGCATACTGACATTTAGACAAGCAATTCACACCCTACGGTCTGAAAACAGTACTGTATAGTTTCCCTTTTTTCTTGTTTTCAATGTGTTAAAAACATAATATTTTTTCCTTATCTCACGTGTTCAATGTGTCCCATTCGCCGCAACTGAAATTAGAAGAACAGTCGGAACAACACCTGCTATTAGATTCATTGAAAAACAGAGACTCAAATGATTTGGCCACTTGGTAAGAATGAAACTGAATACACCAGTTGCAAGAGCGTACAATCTGAAAATGGAAACATCAACAGGAAGGGGCAAACCAAAAAAAAGATGGATTGATGGAGTTAAAATACAACAGAATATCAATCGATCGAACGTGCACTATCTCGGAAACCGATCATCAGTTAAAACTGCGGCACCTAATGGTAAAAAACAGAGGACAAAAGAAAAAAAAGAGAAGAATGCGCACCAAATAGAAACACACACTCAGCTTATCTTAAAGTCTCAGTGATAGATCACTTACACAGTAGTTCCTGCAACGATTCAGAATTTTCCCCCGAATCTCAGAAAGTATATTTATCCATATGATCTGAATTACACGAGAAACGACTATACAAGAAATTTAAACACATTTGAAATGTTGCGAAAATAGATAAAACTATCCTGGGATCTAAAATCGGCTCTAAAACGAACGAAAACCGAATTGTGACCGATAATTTCTATACACATATATTAGTTTAAACAATCTGTGTATAACTCAAGGAGAAGAGGTGGTTAAACAGATAACTAGAAGATTGAGAACACATGGAAACATCTTCAAAATATCGTGATAAATAGAGTTGCGTAGGTTTGTTGAAAATATGTCGTTTTAAAGCAGCGGTTTTCAACCTGCGAGGCGCGCATCCTCAGGTAGATGCGATTAGGTGCCCGCCTGCTAGCGTGTTTGTAACGTGTTGGACGACGTGTGACAAGTTCCCTGTGAGTGCGGGTTCTCTCTCTCTGTCGATCCTCGCCTAGACCGATGAACCAAATTTTATCAAGAATTGTACGGTTGTTTTTAGGGACTCCGTCTCTCCGTACAGCTTCTGTGTTAGTGCGGGTTCAATTCTGTGGGCTGGCAGAAAAGCCACAGGTTCTCCAGATTAACGGTGTTCGTGGCACCGAATCGAAGGGTTACGATGCCCATTGTATCGAGCCAAAGAGCTGAAAGCTCAAGTGCTTCTGGATCAGGAGGGGAAGATGCGATTCGGTTTCAGGATAGGAGGAAAGTTTATGAATATTTAGTGGATTTTATGATTTTAGTCAGTTTTGATACTAATTTATTTTTCCAACTGGAGCACGTTTTTCATTTAAAATTGTAAATTCCATTTTTTTAATAAAAAAGAATATTACTAATTTTGACACATGGAGATGTTTTTCTCAAATTTCTTGACAAAAATTAGTTGTATTTCTAAATTTAATGTTTACATTCTTTTTCTTGTTCTTCTTTTTCGGATGCTCCATATCGACCACTTGTTAAACCACTCTTTGTGATTTGTATATGTTACGAGCCTAAGAGCAGTTGTACGTTGTGCCAGTTATGCGCCTACAAGTAGGCCAGCACATCCGATTTATATAAAGGGTTGAAAAGCCGAAGGATTGACTTCATTGCACTGGGTTTTACCCCATATGGCTCGGTCCCTCTCCGCAAAAATGGCACGCCACCTGCCGAGAGTATTGCATAAAACACGAACTCCGTAGCTCCGGTAACAATCCTAGTGGTCTCTGGAAAAAACTGCACTCTTAAATAGAAGGCTGTGGTCCGGATTCGAACCCACGACCTTCGACTCGCAAGGCAAAGGGTTTAACCACTCAACCACAGAGACCCCAACTACAGAGACCCCAACTACAGAGACCCCAACTACAGAGATCCCAACTACAGAGATCCCAACTACAGAGACCCCAACTACAGAGACCCCAACTACAGAGACCCCAACTACAGAGACCCCAACTACAGAGATCCCAACTACAGAGATCCCAACTACAGAGACCCCAACTACAGAGACCCCAACTACAGAGACCCCAACTACAGAGACCCCAACTACAGAGACCCCAACTACAGAGACCCCAACTACAGAGATCCCAACTACAGAGACCCCAGCTACAGAGACCATTTATATTTATTAGATAGCTTCCTAAGTCAACACCTCAGTCGTTTCTTAAGTTCAAGGGAAGTGCCAGCTGAATAAGGTTCAAGGGAGTCCAGCTGAATAAGGTTCAGGATGCCAGCTGAATAGTTCATGGGTGTCAGAATAAGATTCATGGATGCACGAATAAGGTTCATGGTGAGGCAGCTGAATAAGGTTCAGGAGTGCCAGCTGAATAAGGTTCAGGAGTGCCACTGAATAAAGTTCAGAGCCACTGAATAAGTTCATGAGTACCACTGAATAAGTTCAGGAGTCCAGCTGAATACAGTTCAGGGCCAGCTGAATAAGTTCAGGAGTCCAGCGAATAAAGTCAAGGAGTGCCAGCTGAATAAGTTCAAGGAGGCCAGCTGAATAAGTTCATGGGTGTAGCGAATAAGATTCATGGGGGTGTCAGCGAATAAGGTTCAGTGGTGAGGCAGCTGAATAAGGTTCAAGGAGTGCCAGCTGAATAAGGTTCAAGGAGTGCCAGCTGAATAAGTTCAAGGAGTGCCAGCTGAATAAGGTTCATGGGGAGTGCCAGCTGAATAAAGTTCAGGGAGTGCAGCTGAATAAAGTTCAAGGAGTGCCAGCTGAATAAGGTTCATGGAGTGCCAGCTGAATAAGTTCAAGGGAGTGCCAGCTGAATAAGGTTCAAGGGAGTGCCAGCTGAATAAGGTTCATGGGAGTGCAGCTGAATAAAGTTCAAGGGAGTGCCAGCTGAATAAGGTTCAAGGGTGAGGGCAGCTGAATAAGGTTCAATGGAGGCGCTGAATAAGGTTCAGTGGTGAGGGCAGCTGAATAATGTTTAAGGGATGGGGAGGGCAACTGAATAAGGTTCAAGGGGTGCCAGCTGAATAAGGTTCAAAGGAGTGCCTACGGAATACGGTTCAGGGGTGAGGACAGCTGAATAATGTTTAAGGGATAGGGGGCAGCTGAATAAGGTTCAAGGGAGTGTCAGCGGAATAAGGTGGAAAGGAGGGTGGCAGATGAATAATGTTCAAGGGATGGGAGGGGCAGCTGAATAAGGTTCAAGAGAGGTGGGGGTGCCAGCTGAACAAAGTTTAGAACCACTGCTCTAAGGGAACCGATTTTATTATTTGTATAATATAGACATGAAATGGGAGATAATCTATTCAACAAGAGACACAATTTGGCAAAGGTGATATGTAAGAAGGAAATATACGAGTCTAAAATGATCAAAACATATAAAATATGAACAGCCAAAAACAACACAATACAACATCATTAAGAACAGATACCATCTGACACAACCATCAGCAACATCATTATTGAAAAACCGGTATATTTACGGACGAAGATCATCGGCAGAAAAAACACATCAACGCCAAGCTAATGTAATTATCAAGTGATTCTGACAGAGTTAAAGAAAGACGGAACACAGGGTTAAAAAAATGATGGTAAATGAATTGAAATCTAAACCGTTGAAAGAATAATATAGAGACAATCTTATCCGTTTATACAGGTTTAACAGAACATTTGGTCAATCAATCAATTAATCAATCAATCGATTAAATAATCGTTCAGGGTGCATGTAATTTCAATCAATCACACAAATTGAGGGTAGGAAAGTCTTGATAGTCTGTAACTTGTTATTCTACTTCAACCGCTCTATATCGATCACTTGTTAACCACTTTTTGTGGTTTGTAGCAGTGGCGTCACTGGGGTTGGTGTCACACAGTGGTAAACTCTGGTGTCACCTCTAGACTTTCACCATGGTCTTCTTCGAGTGTTCCTGTAGTAACTATAGTATAGTAATACTAACTTTTGAGTGGAAGCCTGACGCTGTTTTTCCTTTAAATGTATGTCCAGTCCTAATTACTTTACTTTAAAATATGTATATGTTAGTGATGTTGATAAAATTATAAAATTTAGCAAAAATAATTATTTACATAAAAAACAAACCTGTAAACAACGTCTGTAATTTTCTGCAACCACGTGACTCCACACGTCATTAATTGGCGCGTTTGCAAATGACCCACGATTCTACTCCGACTCCGAGCAGCTCTGAATCTTATTCATTTAAGCACCAGACGCTCTGCATGGTGACACCCCGTGCCTGCATGTATTTAACAATGAACGGTTATGAAACCCGACTAGACAGAGCTATGTCTGCTTTGTCAAATTTGCAATTTTTTATTTTGGTGTCACCCCTTGATGGTGTCACCGGTGCGCCGCACCCCCGCACCCCTAGTGACGCCCGTGGTTTGTAGGTGACCTCGTTTATAGGATACACACTGAGGAAACCCCCTGACAGCATAGCGAGACAGGCTCTCCGATAGAACCCCCAGGGTAATAGAAGTGAGGGAAGACCCAGAAACACCTGGAGACGGGAGTTAGAGATGGAATGCAAAAACTGGGAGAGAGTGGCGAGATCTGGAAAGATGGCCTTGGATAGGCGGGCTTGGAAGGCCTTGGTTGCGGGCCTATGCTTCCTAGGGCGAAGGGTGAAGAAGAATGTGACCTCGATCGTATGGTGTCGGGGTCTGAAGGGAAGCAAAGAATAGTACCACAGCTTGGCTGGAATCGGATGCACGTGTCCTAAACGTGTAGAAGTCTATGCGTTTAGGGCCTACCAAACCAATGTAGAACATATACACGTTCTTGGCAAAGATCAAACATATCATAAAGAGTGATTAAAATTGGTCGTAAAGAACGAACTCAAAGAGGAAGAAGTACCACTGCGACTTACAATGCATGTCGTAAGAGGCGACTGATGTAGGACATAGGGAAGTTATCATGGTAAATAAAAAGCTTCGCATAAATCGGATGTTCTGGCCTACTTGTAGGCACATAACTGGCGCAACGTACAATCACTCTTAGGCTCAGATCACATACAAATCACACAGAATGGTTAACAAGTGGTCGATATGGAACATTCGAAGAAAAATCAATATTTCCTAATATGTCTCGGCCGTTTGGAAAAAAATTGGAAGAAAATATGGAACTCGAGCACAGAACGGTGGAATCTGGATTCGAAACCTTCATAAAGGCCAGCGTGCTTCGTAAGCGTTGGACTACGGGTGACTAGTCCTCTGTAAGTGCGGGTTCAACTCCGTGGACTGGCAGAAAAGCTACAGGTTCCCCAGATTTACGGTTTCGTGGCACCGAGCCGAAGGGTTACGATGTCCATGACACCGAGCCGAAGAGCTTTCAGCTCAAGTGCTTCTGGATTGAAAAACCCAAAAACCTTATAAATCAAGACAAATGGTTAAACCACTTAACCACCAATACGCCCTACACAAATCAATCAAAGAAAGCAAAAGAAGCCTCCAGCCTGGTTAAAGGCAGTTTTGTCAGAAGTTGCAGAAACCTTCAATCGAAAGTACATACTCCATTACCTGGCATAGAAAACAAGGGAACATAACTCGTACTGCCTCGGGGATAATCAACAAACAAAACAACAAAAACTATGCAGGGAATACAAAGCGAATTTTTAAAGAAAAATAAAAAAATATAGCAACTCTCACACAATACATGCAGTATCCTGCTGGCACATGCAGACACATTCATGACTCACATCACGGCAAACAAGGGTTTCATCAGCGACGGGACGAATGGAGGTTAAACCATATAGAAAGTAAAACAAAACACAAATTGCAACCAACATGTGGAGAAAGATTTCATTCAAAATAACTACTATGATAACTGTAGTTTTTTGTTTGTTTGTTGTTTTTCTCTCAGCTCTCTTTTCTTTGATTTGTCTGTTATACTTAGTTACACTGTCTTACATTTCAACTTTATTTTTTATTTATTCATATATTTTTCTTTCTGTCTTTTTTCTCTCTTTCTTTCGCAAACTAAATTGTTAATTTACCTACCTACCCACCAATACCAATCACCATAAGTATCTAACTGCTCCACCTACCTACCCACCCCTCCACAACCAAACTCTACCAACTCATCTACTCTCCACCATGTAACCTACCACCTACCTACCTACTTACCTAACCTCTCACCTACCTTGTAGCCTACCCAACTACCACCTACCTTACTAACCTCACCTACCTTATAGCCTACCACCTACCTACCTACCTACCCTCTCACCTACCTTTTAACCTACCCACCTACCTACCTACCTTACCTAACCTCTCACCTACCTTAGTAGCCTACCCAACTACCTGTCCACCCTACCTCCCCTCTTATCTACCTCTCAACCAACCATCCAACCTATCTACATGCCTGCCCACCCACCTACCTACCTGACTACTCACGACGAGCCGCCACTGGATGCCAGTTATATTGCAAGCTATACTCAATTATTTTTACAAATGGTAAAAGTAGACCTCACCGTTCAGAAAGCAACGACAAACTACTTAACGTATAAGTGGTGCCTAGAAAAAATGACGACTCGTTTACTGTTGTTGGTGGCTACGTCTTGTAAAGGATATGCCACGATTGAATTAGATACTGAATTAGCCGGCGTACTGGCTGTGCGTCATGTTAAAAATATCTGAGCCAGTATATCGGTCCAGAATAGCGAATGGGTTAATATATTAATTTCCCGCTCTTTCTAGCGGTTGAAATCTTCATGGATTAACGTACGTCATGACTGACATGTCCCTAATCTATCTGTCGTCTCATCTTTCCAAACTATTATTAAGATCGGGTATCTATGTAAGTCCCCGATAGATCTACCTCCTTAAGGTATCCACCTTTTCCCCATTCTCTTCTTACTTGATATACGCCTTGTTGGGTGATGAGAGGCGAGGATGGGATGGGAGGGGGATACTGAGAATACACTAAAGTGCAAATTCCCAGATGGAGCGCAATAGTATAGTTCAGTGGCGGCTCGTAATCATTTTTGTTAGTGAGGCCAGACAGAAATTTTCGGAAAAATCATGGTTTTGGGTTGATATATTTTAACTTAGTTAAAGTTAATTGCATATCCTTTACAGGACTTTGCGAATCAACCCCAGCTTTGTGGGGGACTGCCTAGAGTAGTTGATAGTAGCTCGGCCTGCTAGCTGTGAGACGCCTCATAGCTCGGGTTCGAACCTACTGTCCGGCATTTGTTCGAGTCCCCTGGTCTTACTCAGGACGATAACATGAGTACCTCTGAAGTCGAAGAAAATCTGCCTGTATGGCGAGGGAATACTGATTACGAGTACATTGAGCACACGGCTGCCAGTGTAAAGTAATTTACAATGTGCACGCTGCTGCCATTGTAAGAAATTGGAAAACAGATTTTCACGCAAAAATCAGTTTCAGAGATGAAACTTCGTCTGAGTTGAAAGCGGACGAAAAACTAGGCATTATTACGTTCAGTAGTTTGCCATTGCTTTCTGAACGGGTGGTGCCATCGTCCCTTTGTTAAAATCCACGCGAAACAATTTGCAACCAAACTGATCTCAGCGTGATTCGAATTCAGAACGTCGAGGTTAATAGACCGAGTCACTAACCCCTAGGCCAAAGACGCCACCATATTTCAACTTGTAAAGTAATAAATACACATTCACATTATTTTGGGTGGGGCCCGATCCCATTGGCCTTTAATGACCAGCCGCCACTGGTATAGTTGTTAGTGCGGCTGCATCTTAGGCGCGGAGTCTATTGTCTTTTCCCAGGTAGAATTGGTTGTTCCCTCTTGCCTTTGAGCGTAGGGGTGGGAGCTTTAATTTGCGTTCCATGGACAGATGAGTTGATTTTGTTGTGGTATATCCGTGTTTATTTAGTGTGATCTTGATATTGTCTATCCATATTTTTTTGGGTCTTTTCTTGGTACTAGTCAACCTGATCATTTGTTTCACACCCATACGTTGTCACTGGGAATATGCACGCTCCTAGTATTCTGATCTTTGTTTTCTTATCAGTTCCGTTCCGGACTGTATTTAGCTGTTTAATTTTTTGTTTAATATATATAAAGTAAAAGTAAAGGAACCCTTTCATACCTCGTGGTAAATAGGTCAATACAGTGTTAGGCCTGTATTTTTCATTGACCGCCGGCACACGATGGGTGATGTGGTCAGCATCACGCAGGCCGCCTTTACTTTCCCAGATCATGTCTGGTACCCAGTTGAGGCTGGGTCGACCTGAGAGCCGTCGTGGTCGGGAAAATTCCACGCACATTGCGGGAGCTGAACCCAGACCACCAGCCTTGAATATATATATTAGGGTTAAGAGTTCTATCGGGTTTACCATATGGATGTCTCCAAATGAGCCACTAGAGATTGCAAACACGAATAGCACTAGCACAATCTAGGTCTGAAACTGCACTGAAAGAAAGCGTCGGTTGACCGAATTCGCTACAAGGCGGTTTCGCCACAGATGCTCAGAAGCTTAACCCAGCCACAGGACGCTCCAAGGCAGGTAACACTCATCCCAGAGACCTCGCACAGCTAACACACCACAGAGACCTTCGCTCACAGGCAACCAGCCAGAGCTGGCTCAAGGCAGGTAACCACTAGCACAGGACTGGCTCAAGGCAAGCTTAACCACTCGGACTCGGTCACAAGCTAACCAGCCACGACTCCAGCAAGCTAACCACTAACAGAGACCTGCCAGGCAAGGACACGGCCTTAGTACAAGGCAAAGGGTTAACACTCAGCCAAGAGACCTTCGACTCACAAGCAAAGGGCTTAACCACTAGCCAGAGCCTTGGCTCACAAGGCAAAGGCAACCACCAGCCCAGAGACCTTGTCACAAGGCAAAGGCTTAACCACTAACCACGACCTTCGCACAAGGCAAGGGCTTAACCACTACCACAGGACCTCGGCTACAAGGCAAAGGGCTAACCACTCAACCACAGACTTCGGCTCACAAGGCAAAGGGCTTAACCACTCAGCCACAGAGACATATATATGTACATATGTACATATTGTTTTTTTTATAGAAAAAGTAAGAATGGACAAGGAAACTGCTTTTTAGGGCGGTGTAGAACTGGAGGGCGGGGGGCTGAGGAATTTAATGTCCGCATGGCTAGTCAATCGCCACGAAACTGTTCAGGTTAGGATTTTTCTTTATGCCCCAGACAGAAAAAATCTTTGCCCGTACCGTGGATTGAACACGGGTCTCCCACAAGAGAGCCGCGGTCTAATCCATTCAGCCAGACAAAATGGCGTCAACAAAATAAGCATGTGTTGTCAAATCGACCCAAAAAATCTTACCTTAAATCGGAAAAGTTCCAAATGTGTTCAAAATATAATCCTTCGCATATATATATATATATATATGTGCAAGAGCAAGCGTAACCTGTGAGAAGTAAAAGAAACATAAATATTAACATTTGTCAATTTTCGTAATACCAACAAGCGTTATCACTGAGTTCTCGTACATCGAAACATGAATAGACTTTGTTAGTAATTTCTTTTTTCTTTTGTTTGCGTTCGTTCATTACAACCAATTTATCACTCTTTGTGATATGTTTGATCTTTGCCAAGAACGTGTATACGTTGCACATTGGTTTGGTAGGCCTAAACGCATAGACTTCTATACGTTTAGGACACATGCATCCGATTTCAGCCAAACCTCCTTAGTCGCCTCTTACGACATGCGTGGCAGGTAACAGTGGTTCTATTCTTTACACTCCAAATTTGGGCCCCGGTAACCACTCGGGCGCTTAGTAATTTCATTTCTTTGTTGGTTGTTGTTTGTTTTTTTGCGTTTGCTTTTATCAAACAAGCTTTGTCTTGTGTGTGGTTTTGCACCAAAAACGTCGACATGGTCTGAACCCGAAGGATTGACTTCATCGTACTGGGTTTTGTCCGATATAGCTCAGTCTCTCTGCGTAAAAATGACAAACCACTTGCCAAAAGTATTACACAAAGCACAAACTCCGTAGTATCGACAACAACTTTGGAGGTTTCTGATAAAAATGAACTCGTAAAAAGAACGACGCTGTCCGGGTTCAAACCCACGACCTACAGATTGAAAAGACAAAGGCTTAACTGCTTGGCCACAGGAACTCCTGCGTCAAGAGCGTCCGTACGCTGAACTTTCGTTTCTAGGGTTCTACAGCGGATGTCGGAAAAATACATTCTAACTTCGGTCACTAGTAATTCTTGTGTTGCCTGATCCTTTCTTTCATTCACTGAAAGTTGATCATTTCTTTCATTCACTGAAAGTTGATCCTTTCTTTCATTCACTGAAAGTTGATCATTTATTTCATTCACTGAAAGTTGATCATTTCTTTCATTCACTGAAAGTTGATCATTTCTTTCATTCACTGAAAGCTGATCATTTCTTTCATTCACTGAAGTTGTCCATTTATTTCTTTTTCATTCACTGAAAGCTGATCATTTCTTTCATTCACTGAAAGTTGATCATTTCTTTCATTCACTGAAAGTTGAGCATTTCTTTCATTCACTGAAAGTTGATCATTTCTTTCATTCACTGAAAGTTGATCATTTCTTTCATTCACTGAAAGTTGATCATTCTTTATTGTTCATTTATCTACCTCTCAATGCAGCTGTTATATAATCTGAGCAGAAGGGCATGTACATGTTTTATTCCTTTTCTGAATAGAGAAGGACACTACGGATTATAAACATTTTAACGTCTAGCACAGGCGTTAGCGTTACCTTCCTCTTCTATAGCGTAGTAAATCCTTTACAGGACGTCCCTATCAACAAGTCTAAACGAGTCGGCGATTTTCTAGGCAGCACTTATACATTCAGTAGTTTACCATTGCTTTCTTCCTCTTCTACTTCTAACTCTCCATATCGACCACTTGTGTGATTTGTATATGATCTGAGCCTAAGGGCAATTGTACGTTGTGCCAGTTATGTGTCTACAAGTTGGGCCAGAACATCCGATTTCTGCGATGCTTTTTATTTACTAAAGTAGCTTCCCTAGACCCTTACATTAGTAGCCTCTTACGACATGCCTTGTAGGTTGCAGTGGTACTATTCTTTGTCTCCCTAGCGTGCCACCCGCACCACACGGGCGCCATTGCTTTCTAAACGGTGAGGTCTCTGTTTTACCGTTCATAAAATTCCACGCGAACAAATGTGCTTTCAAACTGCCCGCCGCGGTGTTTAAACCAGGTACTCTCTTTGTTGGGAACGAGCTCACTACCGCTTAAGCTACAAACGCTCACCACTTTCCTCTTACCGATGGGAATTTTTTTTTTTCCGATCCAGAAGCACTTTAGCTTATTAGCTCTTCGGCTCGGTGCCATGGACATCGTAACCCTTCGGTTCGGTGCCACGAACACCGTAAATCTGGGGAATCTGTGACTTTTTCTGCCATCCCGCGGAATTGAACCCGCACACACAGAGGGATAGTCACCCGTAGTCCAACGCGTTACGAACACGCTGGACAGACGGGCAACCGATGGGAATAAGAACCGCTTCGTAAAAGAGGACGGCTTGTGCAAGCGTTAAAGACTACTCACTTTTGGTTGTGATACTGAATCCCTGTTGCTGTTTTGTATCCCTTCAAAATGAGACATGCACCAGATTTCTTGTCTTCTATGTTGCGTTTTTTCCCAAGCTACTCAAAACAAACTCAGAATCAAAGAAAACTGGATGATACTAATAATAACAATGTTGAAAGTGAACGTTGTTTTTGACACATAAAAAGATGTGAAGAATCTGGTAGACAATTATGAAAGGAATAATCCAGGTGAATTCCAGGTTAGGAGATGACATCATGATGTAACTGAAGGTAGGAGCATAACTGTTGCAGAGGCAATATATAGCCTATAAGAGAAAGAAATTCTGAAGGACTTTTAGGGTGGGAAAGTTCTGATCAGGATAATCTATCTGATGATGATGATGATGATGATGATGATGATGAACAGGGCGTGCGGTGTATTTTCTCAGTATGATGCAAGTCTTCGAAATGTCGTCCCTTAAATGGTTTTTCTTTAAAATAACTTTCAATTGTGATTTTGATTTTGCTGCTTATGCCGCCCTCTTACGGTTCCGCCTGATACGGCCGCCTTCTGTATCATATCAGAGCACGGCCCTGATGAGTAGTATTACATAGGTGAGGAACTTTAATGGACGCAATTGTTGATTAAATGTGTGTTGTTTGTTTTATGTTCAGCTTCAGTTTAGAATATCTTCATTGCACTACGGACACATCCAGTGGCGGATCGTGGTCAATTTTCTTGGTGGGGCCAGACACAAATTTTCGGAAAAATTATGGTTTTTGGAGTATTTACTATTATATCTCTATTTCGGGAGGTTACATCTCTCTCGATTATCGGTGGGGCCGAGACCCACTGACCCTCAATGATGAGCCGCCCCTGGACATATCCATAGGTGCTCCGATCATCTTCTCAGCATCACCAACAGCGTCCAGCGACTAAATGTACCAAACGACTGTGATTGATGAGCCTTCTCATATGCCTGTTCTTTCTTTCTTTCTTTCTTTTGTTTTCTTCAATCCTGTTTTGCCTCACAGTGCCATGATAAGAAGAGATTTCTAGAACGGGCATTTGTGTGCGCTTCATAAATATACCTGTTGTGCTGTTCTTTTTTTATTTTACTCCAATCTTCGATCCAAGTTCTTACATGATAGCAATTGACGTGAAATGGTTTAGATCATGGGTTTCAAAGTGGGCGATACGCTTCCCCACCCCCATTGGGCGATGAAGCGTTCCAGGGGAGGGAGGGGCGATAGTGGCTACAGAAGCATTTAGAAGGAGTTTTTTGTCGTGATTTTGCGATTGAATAATCATTTAAAAAATTGAATTCTGCATTTGAATTCATCTTATGCCCAGCTTACACGATCCATTTTTTCATCAATTTTCTATTTCATGCATATAATCATTTGAAAATCGATCATGTATGACAGAAATATATATCAATTTTCTATGTCAAAGAGAAAATAGAGCATGTATATATATATATATATATATATATATATATATATAGGGGGGTTGACAAACCGTTATAATGGGGAGGGATGGGTGGGGGAGTTGACAAACCGTTATAATGGGGGGCGAGGGGGGGGGCGAAAGTGCAACGTTTTGCCGAAAGTGGGGGCGGGCCGAAAAGTGGGCGGCGGGCGAAAAGTGGGCGGCGGGCCGAAAAGTGGGCGGCGGGCCGAAAAAGTTTGGGAATCTATGATCTCGATCACTTTTTTCTTCTTCGAACGCTCCATTTGAACCACTTGTTAAACTACTCTTTGTTATTTGTTATGTAATCCGAGCCTAAGAGCGATTGTACGTTGTGTCAGTTATGCACCTACAAGTACGCTAGCATATCCAATTTCCGCGACGCTTTTTATTTACTAGGGTAGATTCCTAAGGCCTCTACCTCTGTCGCCTCTTACAGCACGGTCCTGTAGGTCAAAATGTTACATTCTTTGTTTCCTTGCGAGCTCCCGCAACATACAGTTGCTTCCTGCACTAACCGCACCAGTCGATCTTAATTGATGAGCCTACTCAGTGGCGGCTAGTGATAATTTTTGTTGTGGGGCCTGACATTTTGTTCCGGATAAATCATGGTTTTAGATTGCTATATTTTAATTTAATAAATAATAATACACGATATACATTATTTTTGGTGGGGCACGGCTCCACTGGCCCTTATAGACGAGCCGCTACTGAGCCTACTCATATACCTGTTGTGGTGGTTTTTTTGACGCTCTAATCTTCAATCCCAGCTCTGACAATCATGTAGTTGACGTGGATTGATTTAGATGAAAATCCTCTTTGCAGCCACACTCTTTGAGGGAGTTCAGAATGTCAGAGCCAGTGACGACTCGTCATTAAGGGCCACTGGGGCCGGGTCCCACCAAAAATAATGTGTAACGTGTATTTATTATTATTTCATAAATTAAAACATAACCCAAAGTTAGATTTCCGATAATTGTTGCCCGACCAACAAAAATGATCACGAGCCGTCACTGGTAAGAACCATCCATTGGCGCTGGAGGAGAGAAATGGAAGGTACATCTCCCTCTCTGCCAATTTAAACCGTCTCAATAAACGACCATTTAAACAATCCATCAAACGTCCTATGAAACGACCCATAAAAAGTAAGATGAAGCGACCCATGAAATGACCCTTGAAACCGCCCGAGCGATTACCGGGGCCCAAAATTGAGGTGTATAGAATAGAACAACTGTTACCTGCCAAGCATGTCGTAAGAGGCGATTAAGGGGGTTAGGTTGAAATCGGATGCACATGTCCTAAATTTATAGAAGTCTATGCGTTTAGGGGCCTACCAAACCAATGTGCAATGTATACACGTTCTTGGCAAAGATCAAACATATCACAAAGAGTGATTAAAATTGGTCGTAAAGAACAAATG
Source organism: Arion vulgaris (assembly GCA_020796225.1). Classification (NCBI taxonomy): domain Eukaryota; kingdom Metazoa; phylum Mollusca; class Gastropoda; order Stylommatophora; family Arionidae; genus Arion; species Arion vulgaris. The sequence continues at coordinate 9,513,873 of CM036777.1, read as the reverse complement.
CAAAGAAGAAGAAGAAGACCCATCACACATCCCATGAAACGTCCGATAAAACAACCCATCAAACGTCCCATCAAACGTCTTATGCAACACCACATGAAACGTTACATAAAGCGTCCCATGATACGTCACATCAAACGTCCTATTAAACGCCACATAAAACAAGCAACAAAAGACATCAAACGACCCATCAAACGTCATATGTAACGAGCCAACAAAAAACATCAAGCGACCCATGAAGCTACCCACCAAACGACTCATAAAACATCACATAAAACGAGCCAACAAAAGACATCAAACGACCCATCAAACGTCACATCATACCTCCCAACAAACCTCCCGTCAAACCTCCCATCAAAGGACCCATCAAACGACCCATCAAACGTTATATGTAACGAACCAACAAAAAACATCAAGCGACCCATGAAGCTACCCACCAAACGACTCATAAAACATCACATAAAACGAGCAAACAAAAGACATCAAACGACCCATCAAACGTCACATCATACCTCCCAACAAACCTCCCATCAAACCTCCCATCAAAGGACCCATCAAACGATTCAGAAAAGAAGGCAGTTAAAAACACACACACATATCTCTGTAGATACATAAACCATCCATCCATTCATCTGTCCACTCAAACAGATGCCAGTCACACACACACACACACACACACTCACTAACCCACCGCCCAGGAAGAGAAGAAAGATCTGACAAAAGTTCCTGTCAGTGAGTGAGTTCAACGAGAATTGATAAGTAGTGAGACTTTGGTATCACGCAATGTCGTCAATTTGAGTGAGACTTGTCTGTTGTTTTGTCTGGGTATCTGTTTAGTCTGTCTGTTGAATACTGTCTGTCTAGATTTATACGTGTATATCTTCTTTGTCTGACCATATAGAGGTTTGTCTTTCTGTTTGTCAAGACTTCATGAAGATGTGTCTTTCTGACAAAACTTCACGACGATTTGTCGTTCTGTTTATCAGAATTTCATGATGATTTGCCTTTCTGTTTATCAGAATTTCATGATGATTTGTCTTTCTGTTTATCAGAATTTCATGATGATTTTGCCTTTCTGTTTTTGTCAGAATTTCAAGATGATTAAAAAGGATAGGTAAAACATGGAAAGAATTGGAAGGGATGGCAAGATAGAGAAAGAACTGGAAAAAGTTTGTTGATAACCTGTGCTCCGTTGGGAGTTGAAAGGTGAAGAAGAAGAAGATCGGGATTTACTGCATAGAGCTCGGTCCTTCTCCGCAGACATGACATGCCATCTGCCTAGAGTATTGCACAAAGCACAAACTCTGTAGCTCCGGCATCTATTCTATGGCTCGCGTGGACCAGATGCACTCGTGAACAGAACGACGAGGTCCAGATTCAAACACATGACCTTCAGAACGCAAGGCAAGGGCTTAACCGCTTAACCACAGAGGCGCTCTCTCTGGCCCACTATATCACTGAAGAACGAAATCCTCCCTACCTCGATAAGGTAAATGCATTGATAAGTTGCTTCCATGCAGTGAACAAAACTCCGCAACATTTTTCACTTGCAGCAAAATGGTATTACAATTTAGCATTACACAATCGTGTGTTATGGTCTTCCGCACGTGCTGTTCCGTGTTCATTCTTTGTGTACTCCGACCAGGTGTTTTACACTACTAGCCAGGTAAGAAGAGTCCAGTTTTTTTATATCCAGGTGTCTTGTGCATTTTCATCATTCTCTACCTCACGCTGCTGGTTTTGTGTTCACGATTGCTTCTTAGTGTCTGGAGAGACATGTCGTTTGCTCCTCCAATTCTCTCAACTTGTATGTCTTCTGCACTCACAACATGAGCCCTCCACCACTCTCAACTTGTTTCCCTCCCCCATACACAACTTATTTCCCTCCTCCACTCGACATATGTACTCACCACTTCAGTTGATCTCTCCATCTACAATTGTACCCAGTATCTCCATTTGTATCTCTCCTCCCATCTGCAATTGTACCACTCCCGCACTCTCCATTTGCATTTCTTCTCCCTCTACCACTCCCCACTCGTATCGCTCCATCTAATCCCAACTGGTATCCTTTCATCTGATCTCACGCCTAACCCCTCCCATAATCCCCACTCGTATCCCTCCATCTAATCTCAACTCGTATCCCTCAATCTAATCCCAACTTCTATCCCTACACCACTCCCCACTCGTATAACTCCATCACTCCCCACTCGTATCCCTCACCATTCCCCACTCGTATCCCTCCAAGTATCCCTCCACCACTCCCAACTCGTATCCCTCCACCTAATCTTAACTCGTATCCCTCACCACTCCCCACTCGTATCCCTCCAAGATCCTCCACCACTCCCCACTCGTATCCCTCCACCTAATCTTAACTCTATCCTCCAAGTATCCCTCCACCACTCCCCACTCGTATCCCTCCACCTAATCTTAACTCGTATCCCTCCACCACTCCCCACTCGTATCCCTCCACCTAATCTTAACTCGTATCCCTCCAAGTATCCCTCCACCACTCCCCACTCGTATCCCTCCACCTAATCTTAACTCGTATCCCTCAATCTAATCCCAACTTGTATCCCTCTACCGCTCCCCACTCGTATACCTCACCCACTCTCCACCTGTATACCGTCACCACTCCCCACACGTATCACTCCATCTAATCCCAACCCAGAAACCTCCAACATCTTCAGACGTGTAGTGCTATGCTTAGTGCTGCGGAAACTTCTACTCAGGTAGGGTACTGTAGCTGGAGCTACGAGGCTCGTGCTTTGTACAATAGTCTCGACACGCGGCGTGGACCGAGATAAACCGAACCATATGGGGTACAAACCAGTACAACGATGTCAATCTACCCGAGTTATACACTTTTTCTTAGAGAAGAAGAAAGAAATCAAGCTTGAGGAAAGAAAAACTAACCATAGGAAACACCGACCGAAAGAAAGAAAATCGGATTGACAGAAAAATGAACACACCAAAAATGAACTCACAAAAACAGGCATAAAGAAAGACAGACTAAAAAAACCTGAATATTTTCTCACTGAATCTGAAATTTATTTTTGTTGAAATCATACGTGTTGTAAAGAGGGAAAAAGTATGGCCTCTCGGGTGTTTCATGATTTTCCCGATTTCTAATAATAGATCTCTCCACTTCCATTTTCCAAATGAATAGTTTTCGAGCCAAGCCCCAGACAGTTTGGCGCCCACTGCAAAGTTAAGTTGACCTAGCTAATACTCTGATTCTGATTTCCATACTGTGCCCGCCTGCCCAGCGTGTTCGTAGCGCATTGGACGACGGGTGAGTAGCCCCCTATGAGTGCGGTTCAATTCCGGGGACTGGCAGAAAAGCCACAGGTTCTCCAGATTTACGATGTCCATGGCACCGAGCAGAAGAGCTGAATGCTCAAGTACTTCTGAATCGAACAAAAAAAATTCATACTGTACTGTGTAGGCTGGCGTAGGCGATGATGTATCTCCACAAACGTCTATTTTATTTGGGAGGTGGGTGTGGGGAGAGATCTCAGTGGCGTAGAGGTTAGATGTTCGCTTCTCGCTCCCAAAGGTACCAGGTTCGTTCCTTCGTGGAATGATCGATATATTTTTCCAGATATCTCTGGTCTCATTGTAGGTGAGATCAAGTTCCTAGTTCTATCGGAGACGGACGATAAAACGTAGACCCCGTGTTCAAGTTGAGCACGTAAAAGAACAATTGTCAGTTCAAAATCGAAAAGAGCAGGCTGGAAAGCCGCTGCCGGGGAAAAATTCATTAGAAAAAGATTTATTTTAAAAATACCTACAAAAATGTCACCATCTTCTAAATTACATCGGGGACCCTCGCCGGTGCTATGAGTTTGTGCACTACCGTTGAAATCTTACTGAGTAAGAAAGAGATCAGAGCACACATGGTGACTCACCAAAGTGCAATAATGATGGTTCTGTCAATCTTCTTCTTTGCGTTCGTTCTTTACGACCAATTTGAATCACTCTTTGTGATATGTTTGATCTTTGCCAAGAACATGTATACGTTGCACATTGGTTTGGTAGGCCCTAAACGCATAGACTTCCACACTTTTTTTCGATCTAGAAGCACTTGAGCTTTCAGCTCTTCGGCCCTGACCATGGACATCGTAACCCTTCGTTCGGTGCCACGAACACCGTAAATCTGGAGAACCTGTGGCTTTCTCACAGATGAGCTGTGTCTTGCAATCCTACGAACAAGCTGGACAGGCGGGCCTTCTACACGTTTAGGACACATGCATCCGATTTAAACCAAACCTCCTTAGTCGCATCTTACGACATGCGTGGCAAGTAACAGTAGTTATATTCACACCTCAAATTTGGGCCTCGGTAACCACTCGGGAGGTTCTGTCAGTAAATCAACCGATCTTATTAATGATTATCCGGAACGAATTTGACATTGTCTCGTGTCAAGAGATGTCACATTTTCTTTCTCTGTCGTGATATGTCACGTATATCATTGATTTTCTTGGCTGTCACAACTTGAGAATTTTATATATAGATATATATAGCTAATAGGATACAATACAATTAAACTGCAGACCTTTATAACTGAATGTTTATGTAGAATAGAGTGACTGAGATTGTATGAACAGATTACAAACAAGGAACTCAGAGAAAGAACTGCACGAGTGCTTACCGGGGGCCCAAATTTGGAGTGTAAAGAATAGAACCACTGTTACCTGCCACGCACGTCGTAAGAGGCGACTAAGGAGGTTTGGCTGAAATCGGATGCATGTGTCATAAACGTGTATAACTCTATGCGTTTAGGGGCCCACCAAACCAATGTGCAACGTATACACGTTCTTGGCAAAGATCAAACATATCACAAGAGTGATTAAAATTGGTTGTAAAGAATGAACGCAAAGAAGAAGAAGAGAAAGAACTAAGCAGATAACAGTGGAGAAAGAACTAAGCAGATAACAGTGGAGAAAGAACTAAGCAGATAACAGTGGAGAAAGAACTAAGCAGATAACAGTGGAGAAAGAACTAAGGAGACAACAGTGGAGAAAGAACTAAGCAGATAACAGTGGAGAAAGAACTAAGCAGATAACAGTGGAGAAAGAACTAAGCAGATAACAGTGGAGAAAGAACTAAGGAGACAACAGTGGAGAAAGAACTAAGCAGATAACAGTGGAGAAAGAACTAAGGAGACAACAGTGGAGAAAGAACTAAGCAGATAACAGTGGAGAAAGAACTAAGCAGATAACAGTGGAGAAAGAACTAAGCAGATAACAGTGGAGAAAGAACTAAGCAGATAACAGTGGAGAAAGAACTAAGCAGATAACAGTAGAGAAAGAACTAAGCAGATAACAGTGGAGAAAGAACTAAGCAGATACCAGTGGAGAAAGAACTAAGGAGACAACAGTGGAGAAAGAACTAAGCAGATAACAGTGGAGAAAGAACTAAGCAGATAACAGTGGAGAAAGAGCTAAGGAAAAGACGCTGGCGATGAATAGGACACACGATGAGAGGAATGACAGAAAGCATTGCATGACAGGCACTATTTTGGAACCCGCAGCAAAAGAGAAGATGGGGAAGGCGTAGATATACGTGTAGAAGAGAGCTGGAAACTGATGTTAAAATGATAGGTCCGCCCGTGTTTCGCCAGGGCTCCCAGGGGAGCAAAGAATTGTAACAAAGCTACCTACAAGGCATATGGTAAGATGCGATTGAGGTATGGGCATAGGAAGCTACCTAGTTATTAAAAGCGAAGCAAAAACCGGATGTGCTGTTCTACATGTAGGCACATAACTGGCACAATGTGCAATCGCTCTTAGGCTCAGATTACATAAAAATCACAAAGAGTGGTTAACAAGTGGTCAATATGGAGCGTTCAAAGAAGAAGAAGAAGAAAAGGATAGGTGAAACATGGAAAGAATAGGAAAGGATGGCAAGAGAGAGGAAAGGATGGCAAGAGAGGAAAGGATGGCAAGAGAGAGGAAAGGATGGCAGGAGAGAGGAAAGGATGGCAAGAGAGAGGAAAGGATGGCAAGAGAGAGGAAAGGATGGCAAGAGAGAGGAAAGGATGGCAAGAGAGAGGAAAGGATGGCAAGAGAGAGGAAAGGATGGCAGGAGAGAGGAAAGGATGGCAAGAGAGAGGAAAGGATGGCAAGAGAGAGAGAGGAAAGGATGGCAGAGAGAGAGAAGAATGGCAAGAGAGAGAGGAAAGAATGGCAAGAGAGAGGAAAGGATGGCAGAGAGAGGAAAGGATGGCAAGAGAGAGGAAAGGATGGCAGGAGAGAGGAAAGGATGGCAGGAGAGAGGAAAGGATGGCAAGAGAGAGGAAAGGATGGCAAGAGAGAGGAAAGGATGGCAAGAGAGAGGAAAGGATGGCAGGAGAGAGGAAAGACTCTAAGAACTTTGTTGAAGACCTGTGCTCCGTTGGGAGCTGAAAGGTTAAGAAGAAAGAAGAAGAATGTCAGACTATTGATTATTGATTGTTTTTCTCAAGTTTGTAATGATTCATGTCTGTGATGTGATTTATTTTAGTACATCAATATTGATCGCTTTCTCTCTTTCTAATCCGTGATGTATTTGATGTTTACGGCAGCAACAAATGTTTTGATTGATTGATTGATAGGACCATCATCATCGCACTTCGGTGAGTAACCATGTGTGCTTCGATCTCTTTCTTACACAGAAAGATCTCAGCTGCAGTGCACGAACTCCGTAGCACCGGCAAGGACACCGATGTAATTTTAATGATAGTGAAGATATTTTTGTAGGAATTTTATTTATTTATTTTTTCCAATGAATTTTGCCTGGGCAGCGGCTTTCCAGCCTATTCTTCTCAGCAACAAATGTACGTTATTATTATCTGATCCTCCTGAATGGTTACCGGGTCCCAAATTTGTGGTGTAAAGAATAGAACCATTGTTACCTGCCACGCATGTCGTAAGAGGTGACTAAGGAGGTTTGGCTGAAGTCGGATGCACGTATCCTAAACGTGTAGAAGTCTATGCGTTTAGGGGCCTACCAAACCAATGTACAACGTATACACGTTCTTGGCAAAAATCAAACATATCACAAAGAGTGATTACAATTGGTTGTAAAGAACGAACTCAAAGAAGAAGAAGATTATCTGATCTTAACCATCTTCTGTATTGTGTTCCAGCTGTGATTGATTTCTTTAAGTTTTTGTTCTTCTGTGTTCTATGTCTTTGTCAGCTGTCTGTTATTTCTATCTGTTTAGTCTTTATCTATCTCTGTCTGTGTAGATAGATTAGACAGACAGAAGGACAGACAGAGAGAACAGGACAGGAACGGACCCGACGGACCGACCGATCGACGGACAGACATAGAGACAGTCAGACAGACCGACCAGATAAGACAGATCGTTCGATAGATCGACAGGCAGACAGACAGACCGACAGACCAACGGACCGACTATCCAACCGACCGACTGACAGACAGATTAGATATATAGAAAGATAGACAGACAGACATATAGAGAGTTATAGAAAGAGACATACCAGGCAGACAGATAGACTATGCCTCTGATTTCCGACCCTACACGCCCGTCTCCTCGCTAAACCACTCTAAGACTAGTAATCCCTTCCATGTTTTATTCCTTTCCGGTTTATTCAGACTGTAGTAATGCAGCCTGTCATACGGGTCATCACTTGTTAAGTTTAGTAAGGTTTTAAATAACTTTGGTTGAACGACTCTACGTTGACTTGTGCCATCGTCTTCCCTGTGTCACAGACTTAATGCCGGTAGATTTACAGCACACATTTCCTTTGAATTCCTTCTGTCATATTTGTAACGTCAGTTCTCCCTGGCATTATAATCTATTCAAGCTTTCAAGGGAAGTAAATGTATCCAGGATTAGTAGATAACTCCTGTTAGTTTTTTACTTAATCCGGTACTGCTTACTTCCCTGTAAACTTGGGTCTTCAAGTGTTAAGAAAGGTTGTTTTTTTTCTACGGATGTCCGTCTACATGTGTGTTGTCTTGTTAAAGAGGACGATGCAAGATGTTGGTAACGATAGTGAGGATGGTGATGATATTGATGATGACAACGGGGATGATGAAGTCAGGAAGGATAATAATGGTTTTGAAAGGGTCTTAACCCGTAGGATTGACTTCAGTACCCCAGGTTTTACCCCACTTGGCTCGGTCCCTCTTTGCAGAAATGGAACACCCCTTGCTGAGAGTATTGCAAAGCTGAACTCCGTAGCTCCGTCAAAAATCATAGGGTCTAGGAAAAATGCACTGGGAACAGAACGGCACGGTTCGGATCCAACCCACGACTGTCGACTCGTAGGCAAGGGCTTAACCACTTAGCTACAGAGACACCCCGGGGAAGGGTAATGATGATGGTGGCAAGTAAAAAGTAATTAAGGATAATGAGAATGGGGATGATGTCGAGGATAACGACGGAGATGATGAAATCGGGAAGGACAATGATGATGGCGGCAAGTTATTGCTGCTGTTGTTATTGTCAAACCCCCAGGAATTATGGGTTTTCACCCTTTTTCTTATTTTTAAGTAGGGGATAGTATCTATCTCTCTCTCTCTATCTCTCTCTTTCTCCCGATCGTTCTTTTTGGCCATTTTGATCATTCTTATTGTGATATATAAACAGCCTTTGCCAAGAACGTGTTTTAAGTCACATCGTTCAGCGCCATTTGGAGCTCTAGTGCTTAACCTTCGGTGACGTGTCCGATTTCAACCAGCGTTTACTGGGTTCGCTCTCCGTTAGCCTTTGGCTGCCCGAAGTCTACCTGCAAGGCAGCAGGTTTGGATAGTATCTAACTTTCTTGCAGACACAGAAGACTCCAAGAAGTCCAGGCGTGTAGTGACATGCTTAGTGTTGCAGGCACTCCTACTCTGGCAGAGTCTATTGGTAACCACTACAGTAAGTTGAGCAAATAAAATCAACAATTGGCAGCTCAAAATCGAGAAGAGCTGGTTTCTTCTTCTGCGTTCTCACTAGATTGGGATTTCAGATTTTCTAATAAAGGCAGCTGTCTGCCTCAGATTATCAGCCACGCCAGACAGTTTGTCTTCTGTGTTTTCACTAAATTGGGATTTCGGATTCTCTAATAAAGGCAGCCGTCTGCCTCAGATTATCAGCCACGCCATACAGTTTGTTTTGGACGCTAGTGTAAGTGGGCCACCTCTTTCTTCTCAAGTCTGCATACTGTGGTCAGTTCTGTATGGTATAATTCCTATAATTTCTGCTTACCCGTTTGTAGCGACCTCTTCCCGCAGTAAGTTCTGGCCACCCTCGTGATGGTAGGTCTGACATTCTTACTGCATGGCTAAATCTCCGAGGCAGATTGGAGACCGTTAAATTTCTTGTCCTATTCCTCATTATGAAGGGTCGTTGCACCATATTATGCGCCTTACGGCCTGGTACATCCGTTTCTGCAAGCATTTGTTTCGGGTTAGCATTCCCTCAAAGAGCTGGCTTGAAAGACGCTGCCCGATCAAAACTCATTAGAATTTTCCCCATCTTCTAAATTACATAGGGTTTTTCAGCCGTGCTACAGCTCTCGTGCACTTTCGCTGATATCTTCCTGTGTAAGAAATCACCCTTGCAGTCTATTGTCTATTCCTAGGTGGAACATGATGTTGGCTGTCCACCCTTGTCGTTAAGCGTAGGAATGGGAGCTTTAATTTTCACAAAATGGGTCGTCCATTTGTTTTTTAAATTTGTCACTCCTGTTGTTCGTTTGCTTGATAAAGGCCTTGTTGGTTGAAACGTTGCTGTATTTTGTCATTGTTTTTGTAATTTGCAAAACTACAGTACTTTGTGATTACGAGCTTTAATTTGCGTTCTATGGCCAGATGAATCGCCCTTGTTGTGGTATATCCGTGTCCAGTGTTTATGTAGAGTGGTCTTGATATTGTCTATCCATCTTTTTCTTGGTCTTCCCTTAGCTCTAGTACCGATCTCTTTTTATTGTATGCTTGTATTCGTGGTTGGTTGTATTTCATTCTCATTAAATGTCAAACCACTGCATTTGTTGTCTTTCGATGTATTCGGTGCATGAAATTATACCCTTGCAGTATGGAGGAAAAATCAATTAAGTTCAACGTTTACAAGTTCGCTAACAGGCCAGGCCACAAGTGATAACTGATAGACTTAAATAACATCTACCTCACATATGGTAGATCATGCACAATAACTCAACACGTACAAAGCTCGGTTAACGCCCCTTTAGACGCGTATAAACAAATCAGTAAATTTATATACATATTGAACTTTGGAGGTCTGTATGGCGAAGTGGTTGAGATGTTTCATTTCGTTCTGAATGTTGTAGATTCTAATCCGTACCGAGTCACGTATGTACCAGTATGTACACGTATGTTACCAGTGCCAAACTTGGACGCTGAGAACAAACGATAGAAGAAAACTAGTCACAACAGAGATGAAGTGTCTACGTAGAATTCTGGGTGTAACAAGAAGAGACCGGTTGAGAAATGAAGACATCAGGAAAAAAGTGGGTACAATATCAGTACTAGACTTCATCAAGAAACAACAAATTAAATGGTTCGGTCACGTAAGCAGATTACCAACAGACAGTACACCTCAAAGAGCAATGCTGTGCCGATACAATGGGTACAAAGCAAAAGGCCGGCCACGCAAAGATGGACCTCAGAGATAAAAGAGGTGACGAAGAGACTATTTACAAAGCGCATACTAGGGCCCGTTTTAGAAATCTCTTCCTGACCTGACGCTGTGAGGCATACAGGATTCGAGAAAGAAATAAAAGAAAGAAAGAAAGACCGAGTCACGTGTGTGTTCTTCACTGGAGATCCCTAAAATTGTTGCTTAAGCTAAGTAGATCGTGTTGTATGCAATACTATCGACAGGAGGCGTACTATTTCTGCCGAGAGGGGCGGCGGTCGTATGGGGAAACCAGATGCAATAAAATCAATCCATCGTCTTTAGTCAACCTGAAAGCGCTCGTATGTTGCCGGGGCTCGCAAAGGGAGCAAAGAATAGTAACTGCGACCTACAAGGCATGTCGTAAGAGGCGATTGAGGTAGGGGTCTAGGAAGCTACCTAGTAAATAAAAGACGTCGCGGAAAACGGATAGGCTGTCCTACTTGTAGGCGCATAACTGGCACAGCGTACAATCGCTCTTAGGCTCAGATCACATACAAATCACAAAGAGTGGTTAACAAGTGGTCGATATGGAGCATTCGAAGAAGAAGATAACTTGAACAAGAGATTGGGAATATTCTGAACAGTGGCGGCTCGTGTTCATTTTTGTTGGTGGGGCCATGCAAAAATTTTCGGAAAAATCATGGTTTTGGGTTAGGTTATATTTTAATTTATAAAGAAAATAAGTACACGTAAAGAGAGCCGCTGTAGCGTAGTTGTTAGTGAACTCGCTTCGCAAGGCTGGTGGTCTGGGTTCAGCTCCCGCAATGCGTGTGGAATTTTCCCGACCACGACGGCTCTCAGGTCGACCCAGCCTCAACTGGGTACCAGACATGCTCTGGGAAAGTAAAGGCGGCCGGCGTGATGCTGCCCACATCACCCATCGTGGGCCGACGGTCAATGAAAAATACAGGCCTAACACTGTATTGACCTATATACCACGAGGTATGAAAGGGTTCCTTTACTTTTAAGTACACGTAAGACTTTATTTTTGGTGGGGTCCGGTCCCAATGACCCTTAATGACGAGCCGCCGCTGATTCTGAGCATTTAGGTATAGATACTAAAATGGGAGGACACAAATTGAGAAGACCGACCGGAATCATTGCAAGACAGGCACTGTTTTGGAACCCGCATGGAAAGAATATTATGGAAAGGCCTAGAAATATCTAGAGAAGTGAGTTGGAGACTGATACTAAAAGGATAGGTAAAGCATGAAAAGAATTGGAAGGGATGGCAAGAGAGAGGAAGAGCTGGAAGAAGTTTGTTGTAGACCTGTGCTCATGGCCGTGCGGTATATTTTCTCAGTATGATGCAAGTCTTCGAAATGCCGCGACTTAAATATTTGTTCTTTAAAATAACCTTTAATTGTGATTTTGATTTCTCTGCTTATGTCGCCCCTTTACGGTACCACCTGATGTAGCCGCCTCTCTGTATTATAGCATCGCACGGCGCTACCTGTGCTCCCTTGGAAGATGAATGGTGAAGAAGAAGAAGGCTAAAACCGAAGAATTGACTTCATTGCACTGGGTTTTACCCCATATGGATCGGTCCCTCTCCGCAGAAATAACACGCCACCTGCCCAGAGTATTGCACATAGCACGGACTCCATAACTGTGGCAACAATCCTAGGAGTCTTGAGAAGTCTTATGTCTTCACTGCCTGTAATTTCACTTTTAAGGTGAGTAGAACAGAGGACGTCTGCAGCTCAAGCGGTAGTGCTCGATCACAAACCCAAGCGTACCTGGTTCAAACCCTACGGTGGGCAAGTTTGGAAGCAAATTCGTTTCCGTGGGATTTTACAAAAGTCAAAATAGATATCACCGTTCAGAAAGCTATGCCAAACCACTGAACGTATACGTGGTGCCTAGAAAATCAACGACTCGTTTACTGTGGTTGATGGCTACGTCCTGTCAAGAATATGCCACGATTTTCATTTTCCGGACAAAGGGACATGAGCCGGATGAATTTAATAGCAGCATTGCTAGTACAGTCGTCGCGACACTGTTCTTGTTGCAGCATTGCTAGTACAGTCGTCGCGACACTGTTCTTGTTGAGCATTGCTAGACAGTCGTGCGACACTGTTCTTGTTGCAGCATTGCTAGTACAGTCGTCGACACTGTTCTTTGCAGCATTGCTAGTACAGTCGTTGCAACACTGTTCTTGTTCATATACTCTATTTAGAATATTAACCTACAAAAATAAATGCAAGCTTTACACCTGTTGAAATAAAGAAATAGATTTTGGGCCAACACTATGTTACCAGTGTCAAACATGGCCAATAACAGCAGCTAATGAGCGGAAAATCATAACGACAGAGACAAGGTGTCTTAGAAGAGCTGCAGGTGTGACAATAAGAGACAAAATTAGAAATGAAGAAATCAGAAGGAAACTGGATGTGAAACCAGTCATGCAATTCATAAAAGAACAACAGATTAAATTGTTTGGACACCTGACAAGAATGCCCTGGTATCGCCTACTACAGAGAGCCACACAGAAAAAGTATAACGACTACAGTGCGAGAGGAAGACCACGCAAAAGATGGAGCGACGACATCAAGAACTGCCTTATAAAAATGAATAACGGCTTACAAAGTGTATTAGAACAAGAACACACAAGATCACTACACTCCCTATGTTGTAAGAGGCGACTAATGTAGGCCCTAGGGAAGTTACCGTAGTAAATAAAAAGCAGCGCATAAATCGAATGTGCTGGCCTAAAGAGGAATAAGTAAGTAAGTACAGATTATAACATTTGTTAACAAAGGACGCCTGTGTGATGCCAGAGCCCGCAAGGGATTCTTCTTCTTCTTTGCGTTCGTTCTTTACAACCAATTTTAATCACTCTTAGTGATATGTTTAATCTTTGCCAAGAACGTGTATACGTTGCACATTGGTTTAGTAGACCCTAAACACATAGACTTCTGCACGTTTAGGACATGTGCATCCGATTTCAGCCAAACCTCCTTAGTCGCCTCTTACGACATGCGTGGCAGGTAACAGTGGTTCTATTCTTTACACCCCAAATTTGGGCCCTGGTAATCACTCGGGCGGCAAGAGATTCAATAAATAGTACCACTGCAACCTACAAGGCATGTCGTAAGAGACGACTGATGTAGGACCTAGGAAGCTACCCTAGTAAATAAAAAACATCGCAGAATCGAATATCCTGGCCTACTTGTAGGCGAATAACTGGCACAACATACAATCAGTCTTAGGCTCAGATCACATACAAAACACACAGAGTGGCTGATAAGTCGTCGAATGGAGGTTGAAGAAAAAAAATCTACTTCCTCCCCACCTCCTCCATCCCCTACAGCACCCTGAAATGAAATAGAAGAACAAGAAGAAGAAAAACTGTAAAGAAATGTTACAACACAGAAATAAAACTGTTACAAGATGTTACAACACAGAAATAAACGTACAAGATGTTACAACACAGAAATAAAACTGTACAAGATTACAACACAGAAACAAACTGTACAAAGATGTTAACACAGAACAAACTGTCAAGATTTCACACAGAAAAACTGTACAAGATGTTACAACACAGAAAAACTGTACAAGATTTACAACACAGAAAAACTGTACAAAAGATGTTACAACACAGAAATAAAACACAAGATTTACAACACAGAAATAAACTGTACAAGATGTTACAACAAGAAATAAACTGTACAAAGATGTTACACACAGAAATAAAACTTACAAAGATGTTACAACACAGAAACAAAACTGTACAAAAATGTTACAACACAGAAAAAAACTGTACAAAAGATGTTACAACACAGAAATAAACTGTACAAAGATGTTACAACACAGAAATAAACCATATAAAAAGATATGAACATGCCTTAAAATGAAAGCAGAACGAATGAAACATTACTCAAATTAAAGAAAGAGAACAAACTACAGAGGTAAAGGATGTGTAGACCACACACCAGGTCGCTACGTATCAACCAGGCAAATGTCAACACTTTTCTCTTAACCGTACTGACAGAACGAGGAGCGATGGAGTTGTTTATGTTCAAGGTCTGGTCTCTTCTCGTTGACTGCACTGTTCTCACCTGGTCCCGATACACTCCGTGATCGACATTACAGCACTTAAGTGAACTATCTGTCTTTCCAACTTGAAAATGTTTCTTTCAATCTGTCTTTTACTATTTACTACAGTTCTTACTTCTTCTTCTTCACCTTTCAGCTCCCAACGGAGCACAGGTCTTCAACAAACGTCTTCCAGCTCTTCCTCTCTCTTGCAATCCCTTCTAATTCTTTCCATGTTTTACCTATTCTTTTAATATCGTTTTACTGCATTCTGTCCATATATCGATAATACTAGACCAGCGTTTCCAAAGTGGGCGGTACCGCCCCAAGTAGGCGCTGAAGTGTTCTGGGGGATAGTGGGTTCAGAAGAATTTGAGAAGGGGGATGTTCAAGCGATTAAGGGTCGGTGGCTTCTTAAAGAAGAAATTAATAATATCTGTTGTAAAATAAATTATTTTCGTGATTTTGCGATTGAATAATCATTTAAAATATGAATTCTGCATTTTAATTGATCTTATGCCTGTCTTACACGATCCATTTTTTATTCAATTTTCTATTTCATGTATATAATCATTTGAAAATTGACAATGTATGGCAGATATATTTATATATCAATTTTCTATGTCAAAAGAAAATAAGTATGCATATATATATATGGGAAGGGGGCAGTGGCAACCTGTTATAATGTGGAAGGGGCGTTACAAAGTTTATGTTGTGCAAAGTGGACGGTGGGCCTAAAAAGTTTGGGAATCTATGTACTAGACGATGCCAGGACATTCTTGTCAGGTGTCAAAACCATTTAATATGCTGTTCTTTTATGAATTGCATGACTGGTTTCACATCCAGTCTTCTTCTGATTTCTTCATTTCTAATTTTGTCTCTTATTGTCACACCTGCAGCTCTTCTAAGGGCATCATGCTATGATTCTATGCAAAGAATATATCTAAAACAAGAATACATGTAAGGCAATAGTCTAGTTTAGTACATAAGTGCTTCGATCTCTTCGTCACTATGTCTCTCAGCATGTGGTGATTGACGGCACCAAATCTTTGTTGGTTTGCTAGTCTTCTTTAGCTACAAGTATAGTGATCTTGTCTAGCTACACCACATTTGATTTGGTATTCTTGCAGTCTGATTAGTGTTGTAGATACTACACTAAGGCAATAGTACGTCTAATTAAAAAAATGTCCCTTACACACGAACATGGGTAGCCTTACACAATAACACGGCTAGCCTTACACACGAACATGGGTAGCCTTACACAATAACACGGCTAGCCTTACACACGAACATGGGTAGCCTTACACAATAACACGGCTAGCCTTACACACGAACAGGGTAGCCTTCACAATAACACGCTAGCCTTACACACGACATGGTAGCCTTACACAATAACACGGCTAGCCTTACACAGAACATGGGTAGCCTACACATAAAACGGCTAGCCTTACACACGAACATGGGTAGCCTTACAGAATAACATGGCTACCCTTACACACGAACATGGGTAGCCTTACAAAATAACACGGCTACCCTTACACACGAACACGGGTAAGTCAATAATATGTAATGGCAACATTATATTTAGAGATCATTTTTTCAGCAAACGGAAGAATAACTAATGAAATTCAACACAGATGCAACAAAGCAAATCAAATGATAGGGCAAATAGCGTCAATGTTAAAATGCAAACATGTCACCATGAACATAAAAGGAGCAATGTTCAACACAATCTTTCTCCCCACATTATGCTACCAGTGCCAAACCTGGACGATGACATCAAACGATAGAAGAAAACTAGTCACAACAGAGATGAAGTGTTTACGCAGAATGCTGGGTGTAACAAGAAGAGACTGGTTGAGAAATGAAGACATCAGGAAAAAGTGGGTACAACTTCTTCTTCTTTCTCGAATCCTGTATGCCTCACAGCGTCAGGTCAGGAAGAGATTTCTAAAACGGGCACTAGTATGCGCTTCGTAGTCTCTTTCGTCGCCTCTGTTATCTCTGAGGTCCATCTTTTGCGTGGCCGGCCTTTTGCTTTGTACCCATTGTATCGGAGCAGTATTGCTCTTTGAGGTGCACTGTCTGATGGTAATCTGCTTACGTGGCCGAACCATTTAATTTGTTGTTTCTTGATGAAGTCTAGTACTGATGTTGTACCCACTTTTTCCTGATGTCTTCATTTCTCAACCGGTCTCTTCTTGTTACACCCAGCATTCTGCGTAGACACTTCATCTCTGTTGTGACTAGTTTTCTTCTATCGTTTGTTGTCAGCGTCCAGGTTTGGCACTGGTAACATAATGTGGGGAGAAACTGTGGGTACAACATCAGTACTAAACTTCATCAAGAAACAACAAATTAAATAGTTCAGCCACATAAGCAGATTGCCATCAGACAGTGCACATCAAATAGCAATGTTATTCCGATACAGTGAATACAAAGAAAAAGGCCGGCTACGCAAAAAAATTAGACCTCAGAAATAACAACGGCAACAAATGGCACTATTCATGAAGCACACACAAGGGCTCGTTCTAAAAATCTCTTCTTATCCTGACGCTGCGAGGCAAAACAAGATTGGAGAACAGAAAGAAAGGAAGAACAAAACATCTAAAGCAAGAATACATCTACAGCACAAACAGGCTTAAGAACAAGCAAACTAGAAGATAAAAACATAAGACTAGAACAGTGGTTCTCAAATATGTGATGCGCATGGAGACTGGCTCCGACACGAAAACTGCACTGAGATGGACTCCAGAGGGTAGGCGAAAGCGTGGAAGACCCAAGACGACCTGGAGGAGAACGATAGAGCAAGAGCTGAAGGAAATGAATCATAGCTGGAACACAATACAGAGGAAGGCCACGAACAGGGAAGAATGGTGTACGTTTGTTGCTGCCATAAACGCCAAGGGCGTAACAGGCTAAAGAGAGAGTGGTTCTCAAAGGGTGTACCCAGACACACCAGTATGCCCTGTGACATTCCTAAGTGCGCGCTAGGAAATCCAAGATTAGGGGTCGACAACGCATTGCTAGCGAGCACCACTGTAAAAATCACCAAGACACATCAGGGCCATACTTCTCATAGACATAGACTTCTCATAGACATAGACTTCTCATATACAAAAATTAAATGATGAATAAAAGTACGCAACATTTTTCAATTATTTCTGCATTTCTTTCCTTTTTGCGCATAGTTGTTGTCAGGGGCGGCTCACCATTAAGGGCCAATAGGGCATGGCCTCACCAATAATCAAAAGAGGGAAACTTCCCGGAATAGACAAATAATAGTAAATACTCCAAAACCATGATTTTCCCGAAAATTTGTGTATGGCGCCACCTAGAAAATTGACTACGAGCCGTCACTGGTTGTTGTGTATAGTGCACCTACGATTTTTTTAGAACTTCTAGTGTGCCACAATTGCAGCAAGTTTGAGAATCATAGGACTAGAAGATAAGAATAAACAGTTAATCCCTTCCTTGTTTTTTTTATCTTCTTAACACAGGAGGGCGTTTCCTTGTTACATAGAACGGGTGGTCTAGCAAGAGAGCTGTCAGAATACGTCCCATATGGTGGCAACTAGCTGCTATCACTATGATTTAGTGTTGAGTAAGAAGGTACAGAACCTTCAACGGCGTTGACTAATACAAAGTGGTTACCGGGGCCCAAATTTGGGGTGTAAAGAATAGAACCACTGTTACCTGCCACGCATGTCGTAAGAGGCGACTAAGGAGGTTTGGCTGAAATCGGATGCACGTGTCCTAAGCATGTAGAAGTCTATGAGTTTAGGGGCCTACCAAACCAATGTGCAATGTATACACGTTCTTGGCAAAGATCAAACATATCACAAAGAGTGATTACAATTGGTCGTAAAGAACGAACACAAAGAAGAAAAAAAGACTAATACAGAGATACGAGTAAGTGAGATACAATTGTAAGAGCAGGGGCGAACACAGTATTTTTCAGGAAGGAGAAGAAGTGAGAGGGATGTGGGGGCGGAAGGGGGTGCAAAACGAATTAAAAAAATTGTAGTTTACACTGTGGAAGAGTCCTCCGTATATCGTGGACAGAGAAGAGTATAAATAGATCTATCAAGAAGTAACTCCGGGGCCGCAGACACAATAATGTAAGGATATACAGTGGCACCAGGGTCAGTGAGCTGGCACTGATCAAGATCCTATCCGACCTCCAAGTGGTGGCCCTGGTAACAGACTAATGTCTGGCTAAGCGGATAGGGATCGAAGGAGAGCTACTTGAAATTGGTAGAAGGGTAGGTGCATACATGTCTGATATGAGATCTGATCGCAATATAGACGATGAGAATCTCAGCATATACGCCTACACGTCTCTCCTGTCCAATAATAAGTCAAAGATGATTCATCATACAAATCAGACGCCCGTGTGGCTACCGGGGCCAAATTAGGGATAAATAATAGAACCACTAATATCTCCCACATGCCATATACGGCGAAAGTGGAGGTTTGGCGTGGGTGTAGCTACCTTACTCAGTAAAAACACTTAGCTATAAAACCGCAACCACGTGAACGAGACCTTGCAAGGCCTTGGTTGGGGACATATGCATCCTGGGAGCGAGGGTAGAAGAATAAGAAGGAGAAGTGAGGAGGGGGTGCAAAATTAATATTTTAAAACTATTGGTAGTTGTGCGAAAACGGCAATAATGGAGAAGGGCCAGGTTCGGATCCATTTTCGGCTACGGATTTATAGTAGAGAAATATTTACTTCATGTAAGTGTTTAAACGATAGCTAGCTAGCAATACTCACACACAATGTGAGAGAAAAATCATTTTCCAGAAAGGGACGGTGATTGGGGTGGGGGAGATATGTGGGCACCCCACTCTTGCCTCGACGTATGGATGTGGGGTCATGCTATTTTTAGTGATCCCTAATCTCAATGTAGGTGAGATCGAAGATAATGTTGATGATGATGTTGATGATGATGATGATGATGATAATGATGATGATGGTGTTGTTGATGATGATGTTGATGATGATGTTGATGATGATGTTGATGATGATGTTGATGATGATGTTGATGATGATGTTGATGATGATGATGTTGATGATGATGATGATGTGGATGATGATGATGATGTTGATGATGTTGTTGATGATGATGTTGATGATGTTGTTGATGATGATGTTGATGATGATGGTGATGGTGTTGTTGATGATGATGTTGATGATGATGTTGATGATGATGTTGATGATGATGTTGATGATGATGTTGATGATGATGTTGATGATGGTGATGTTGATGTTGATAATCATGATGCTGATAATGATGTTGACCGTAATAATGTTGTTGATATTGATGATGATGATGGTGATGATGATGATGACGATGAAGATGATGATATTGAGAATGATATTAATGTTGATGATGATGATGTTGATGATGATGATGACGATGGTGACGATGAAGATGATATTGAGGATGATATTAATGTTGATGATGATGATGTTGATAATATTAATGTTGATGATGAAAATGATCTTAATTATGATACTATTATTGATGAGTACAATGGGTACAAGCAAAGGCGCCACGCAGATGGGCCTCAGAATAGAGGCGACGAAGAGACTATCTACGAAGCGCATACTAGGCGTTTGAATCTCTTCCGACCTGACGCTGGGCATAGATTGAGAAGAAGAAGAAGAAGAAGAAGATTGATGATGATATTGATGACGATCGATTCTATCTCACGATCCCATATTGCTGATGATCATACACCATTATATATCGTATTAAATTCACTATAATATTGCCCCCATTACTGTGTTACTAATTTTACCATAACACAACATCCTACTCTAGTACGACCCTACATCTGAAGAACATTAACCAAATAGATTCACCCAGTAATCTTCATCAAGCAAAAGATTCTAGATAGGTCTGATACATTAGATTTTCACATCATCAAAGAAAATGTTATTGGTAATTCGTAATCTACCATCTGTGTTGAATATTGCTAGTTTCCATCAAACGTCTTCGGCGACGTACCAGCTCTAATATTATTATTTATTATCATGCTTTCCCTTCCAACTCCCTCCCGTTAATATCGAATCCACAAATCTGCAGAGCTATTTCTATTTTGAAAATGATGTGATCATTTATTGGCTCTCGTCTGTCTTCATCACTTTTTGGCCCTCGTGATGCGCTCGTTTATCTTTGATGTTAAATTATGCCCATGTGTCTGAAATATTATACAACTCAATAAATGAGAGAGAGAGAGCGAGAGAGAGAGAGAGATAAATGCAAATAGTATGAGCTTACAGAAGATTGAATATGGGACGGAGCTGCGCAACTTGTTCTTCTTCGAAAGCTACATATCGACCACTTATTAAACAACTCTATGTGATTTGCATATGATGTGTGCGTTAGAATTTGGGGGCTGTTCAGGCGATAAGGGGTCAGTGGCCCTTAAAGAAGAAATTAATAATAAATATATTGAAATTAATTATTTTCGTGATTTTGCGATTTAATATTCATTTAAAATTTGAATTCCGCATTTTAATTCATCTTATGCTCGTCTTACACGATCCATTTTTTCATCAATTTTCTATTTCATACATATAATCATGTGAAAATTGACCATGTATGACAGAAATATATATCAACTTTAGATGTCAAAGTGAAAATAGAGCATGTATATATATATAGGGGGCGTTGGTAAACTGTTATAATGTTAGGGAGGGGCGTTACAAAGTTTATGTTGCGCAAAGTGGGCTGTGACCGTAAATGTTTTGGAATCTATGATCTATCTAGATCATTGGACAACTATGGAGTCATAGACATACAGGGCATACAGGACATACAGGACATACAGGACATCAGGACATACAGGGCATACAGGACATACAGGACATACAGGGCATACAGGGCATACAGGGCATACAGGACATACAGGGCATACAGGGCATACATGACATACAGGGCATGTAGGACATACAGGACATACAGGGCATACAGGGCATACAGGGCATACAGGGCATGCAGGACATACAGGACATACAGGGCATACAGGGCATACAGGGCATACAGGACATACAGGGCATACAGGGCAACATGACATACAGGGCATGTAGGACATACAGGACATACAGGGCATACAGGGCATACAGGGCATACAGGGCATGCAGGACATACAGGACATACAGGGCATACAGGGCATACAGGGCATACAGGACATACAGGGCATACAGGGCATACATGACATACAGGGCATACAGGACATAAGGACATACAGGACACACAGGGCATACAGGGCATACAGGGCATACATGACATACAGGGCATGTAGGACATACAGGACATACAGGGCATACAGGGCATACAGGGCATACAGGGCATGCAGGACATACAGGACATACAGGGCATACAGGGCATACAGGGCATACAGGACATACAGGGCATACAGGGCATACATGACATACAGGGCATACAGGACATAAGGACATACAGGACACACAGGGCATACAGGACATACAGGACATACAGGGCATACAGGGCATACAGGACATACAGGACATACAGGGCATACAGGATATACAGGGCATACAGGACATGCATGGCATACAGGACATACAGGGCATACAGGACATGAAGGACAACAGGACATCAGGGCATACAGGACCATCAGGACATACAGGGCATAACAGGGCATACAGGGCATGCAGGGCCATACAGGACATACAGGATATACAGGGCACACAGGGCATCAGAGGCCCATCAAGGACATAAGCAATCAGGGCACCAGGACATCACAGGCATACAGGGCATACAGGGCTTACAGGGCATCAGGAACATCAGGGCAACAGGGCATACAGGACATAGGACTACAGGACTACAGGACCAGGGCATACATGATCATACTCAGGGCATGAGGACCATACATCGACACACGGCATCAGAGGCATTCAGGGCTTGACAAGGGCAACAGGGCATGCAGGGCATACAGGACATACAGGACATACAGGGCACACAGGACATTCAGGACATTACCAGGACATCATGTATACCAGACATACAGGGAACAGAGACATACAGGGAGATACAGGATATACAGGCATACATGGACATGGCTGCTTCTCAGACATACAGACGGCACAGGACATAAGGACATTGATCATAAGGGCATTGGGACATTCAGACATAAGGGCATACAGGGCATACAGGGCATGCAGGGCATACAGGACATACAGGATATACAGGGCATACAAGGGCATAAGTGGATACAGGACATTACAGGGCTGCAGGCATCCAGGACATCACAGGGCATACAGGGCATCAGGGCATACAGGCAGACTAGGACATCGAGGCATACAGGCATACAGGACATACAGGGACATACAGGACTACAGGGCATACAGGGCATACATGACTTACAGGGCATGTGGACATACATGAATTAAGGTCAACAGGGCACATGGAGGCATACAGGGCATACAGGGCATGCAGGGCATACAGGACATACAGGACATACAGGGCATACAGGACATACAGGCATCACAGGACATACATGGCATACAGGACATACAGGGCATACAGGACATACAGGACATGCAGGACATACAGGGCATACAGGCATACAGGGCATACCAGACTCAATATAAAAGGAGTTTCAAAGCTGAAGGATTGACTTCATTGCACCGGGTTTTACCCATATGACTCGGTCCCTCTCCGCAGGATTGACACACTATCTGGCGAGTGTACTGTACAAAGTACGTAATCTGTTGGTCTGACATCATTTCTAGTGGGTTTTTTTGTATGCACTCGTTAATAGAAAGGCGCGGTTCGGATTCTCTCTCTCTCTCTCTCGATCGCTGCCTAGACTGATGTACCAAATTTTCTCCTGAATTCTGCTGTTGTTTTTAGGGCTCCGTCCCTCCGTACAGTTTCTCATTAACCTCGGTGTTTTCGAGCCAGGTTTCGTTTCTCAGGCCTGCTAGCTCGGATTTGAACCCACCACCTCTGAATTGCAAGGCAAGGTCTTAACAACTTAGTCACCGAACCCCTCTGAACAGAATATATACACATAAGATGTGTGGTCATTTTTACCATATGGACGAAAGACAAGGTAAACTTGATGCCAAGACAGACGGGCATATAGAAGCTTTACGGGACAATGTCTCAGAGAGTTTTCTGGGTTTGTTGCAATCAAGTATTAACTAATATTATCGATATAAGGGAAGACTGCAGTAAAACTATGTAGCAGTGGCGAAACATGTAAAAACTAAGTACTGTAGTTTTACAAAGTACAAAAACAATATTGATCGAAGTCGATTTGCTCTAGAGAATCGTTTTATTTGAAACTTATTAACCCTTTCGCTGCTAAATACTTTCTGAAGGCTGAGCTAAAAATAGCTACTCTTTGTTTCTAGGTCACAGACGTGAATGTAGGCCTATAGCAGTGACAGTAGCAATGTATAACGTGTTAACACGTCTTTAGCCCACAGAGGAGAGATACTAACAGACGTGTTAATGCGTCTTTAGAAGTGAATGGGGAAAACGTATATATACGTCCTTAGCAGCTAAAGGGTAAAGATCTCACCTACACTAACAAGTTGCTAACCTCCAGAGGCTTACGTAGATATACTGTCTGGGTCATGCGGGTGTTTACGGTAATGAGAGATAGGTCACGCTTGCATCAACAGCATCGATTATCCGGGAGTTGAAGATGGATAAGGGGATATTCTTCGGTCTCTTCGCGACTGTCTGTTGGATGAGGACAATAAAATCGATGTTGAATTGAACAAGCGATTTAATCAGTTTGCAGTTACCCGTTGTTCAAGTCGAACTGGATGCCTGAGAGGCAGAGTGAGAGGTGTGTTTAATCAGCGAGCCACGGGAACCATCAGTATGTATACTCTTCGATATCTGTTGGGGAGATTGAGCACCTATGGGTCTGCCCAGAGTGCAATGACGTCAGTTTAGTAACCAATAACCAATCGTTTTATTTCGTTATATGGTACTTTACGACCTCATGGACTCAACGCTCTACATTCCTATGCTTCTAAGTACTTTCTCTTCTCATGCTCCATATTATATTTGTGTATATTTTAAATGTATATAAGTTATATATATATTTGATTTTGTATTCTTTCGCTTCTTTTTTTCCACTTCCAGTTTTTTTTTGGCAATTATTTCGTTATTTATTTTTAGTCACAGATTTTTATTTTAGGAAAGTTATGATGTTTCTGTCGTAGTCCATATGTAGTGTGCTCTTAGAGAGGTGAAATTTGTCCATCCTGTTGTATCCTTTGCTTATCTAGTCTTATCTTATCTTAACCACATTTTTCGTGAAGCGGCGTGGGAGATTTAGTTTCTATCTTGTGCCAGGTGTGTTGCGTTTGACGTTGCCTGTCCTTGCTTTCGCAGGGACTCTGAGATGGTATCTCTCCATCGTGTTCTTGGTCTGCCTCGTGCTCTGCTCCCTGAGTGTCGATTATTGTAGACACCGTGTTGGTAGTAAATGTAGTTCCATTCTCATTAGATGGCCGAACCACTTGATTCTTTGCTTCTCGATGTACTATATGCATGGTATAGTACCAACGATGCTTCTGATATTCTCGTTTCTCACTCTATCTCTCCTTGTAACGTTGACAGCTTTTCGTAGACATCTCATTTCACATGTTGTAATCTTTCTTTCTTGTGTCTTAGTCAGGGGCCATGTTTGGCACTGATAGCAGAGAGTTGGAATAAATATGCAGTTTATCAGTTGTCGTTTGACTGCCATGTTTGACACTGATAGCAGAGAGGTGGAATAAATATGTAGTTTATCAGTTGTCGTTTGACTGCCATGTTTGGCACTGATAGCGGAGAGTTGGAATAAATATGCAGTTTATCAGTTGTCGTTTGACTGCCATGTTTGACACTGATAGCGGAGAGTTGGAATAAATATGCAGTTTATCAGTTGTCGTTTGACTGCCATGTTTGACACTGATAGCGGAGAGTTGGAATAAATATGCAGTTTATCAGTTGTCGTTTGACTGCCATGTTTATGCTTGTAAAACTACAGTACAGTAGAACCCACTTATCTCGACCTTGGTTAACTCGCCAACCCTATTAAGTCGTCGCTTTTGAAGTGGAACCGCCAAATTCTCTCTTTGTCTTAGCATTTTCTCATCGGATATCTCGATTCTTTTATGTCACCGAACCCTAATATCTCGAGCACAAAAGAGGGCCAAATTTGCCACTTAACGTTGGTTATCTCGATCCCCATGACCATGGGTGTTAACTTATGCCTTTTGTAGGAGATGAAACTGTTTTAGACAGCATAAATAATATTGAAGCATTTGTTTTCAAGCAGACTGTTAAAGGCAAAAAAGCAACAAAGCATTTTAGACTTTGTAAAGAAACCATAGTAACCGCGTTTACGATACTTTTCAGAGCTGTGTCAGTTTGTATAAATAAAGGTTTGTATCGAGAATCGACGGTGGTTTTTATTTTATATTGGTAAATTTCTGCTGTTAGTTGGTGCACATATGCCTTTTGTTGTTAGCAAACATGTATGTACATTTTTATAGCATGCCGATCGCTTCATCAAACAAATAACACGTGCATGTACATTCTCATTTATTAACGCACATCATGTACATAAAGAAATTTCAAGCACATGTTAATATTTTGCCGCCATATTGGTTTTTGTTTATCTCGATCATCGGTTATCCCGACGCTTTTGGCAAACCCCTAGGCCGGCGACATAACCGGGTTCTACTGTACTTTGTTATTACGTGTTTCGCCATTATCACCTAATACGGAGATCACTCGACCTACAGGCAGCAACAATATCGACAATTTGATTGATTGATTGATTGATTGACAGGGTCATCATCCTTGCATTTCGGTGAGTAACCATGTGCACTTCGATCTCTTTATTACACAAGAAGATCGCAAAGTCAGTGCACGAACTCCGTAGCACCGGCGAGGGTCCCGATGCTATTTAGAAAATGTTGGCAATATTGTGTACGAATTTTAAAAAAAAGTCTTTACAGTGAATTTTTCCGTGTCAGCGGCGCTTCAGCCAGACCTTCTCAATTTTGAACTGCCAACGGTTCTTTACGTGCTCCAATTTAACACGGGACCTACGTTTTATCGTTTGCGTCCTATAGGACTAGAAACTCGATATCACCTACACTGAGATCAGTGATCTCTGGAAAAATATCCTATTTGGTCTACGAGGGAGCGAACAGATGACATAAGATGAAATGAAACTGAAATAAATGAAATTATATGGTCGCTAGCTTCAGTAAAGGGGGAATAACCGTCAGTAAAATTGTAGACAAGTACAAAGGGAAATAATCGTTGATTGAAAGATCTGGTTCATAGTTTAGAAGTAGGTTGTGGGGGGTAGGAACGGTTAAAGAGGAACAATATGTGGGTCAGAGTGAGAGAGGGTGATGGAATAAGGGATAGAAAGAGTAAAAGTGCAGGGAAATGAGTGGGAGAAAAACACAAGGAAAAACAGACTGAATATGTAGTGACGATCAAATGTGAAATGTTATGTACTTTACAAAAGTGTTTTTTCTCAAAGAGAAGGGATTGGAGAAGTGGGATGGGAGTCGGGGGTTCTCTGGCATGGAGGAAATGTTCTCGCTTATTGCTTGAAATGTGCTAGGTTCGTATCCCGAACGGGATATTTCTAAAAAATGTTTTAGTTATCCCTGAACTCAGTGGCGGCTCGTGATCATTTTTGTTGGTGGGGCCAGAAAGAAATTTTCGGAAAAATCTTGGTTTCGGTTAGGATATATTTTAATGTATAAAATAATAAATACACTTAGACTTATTTTTGGTGGGACCCGGCCCCACTGGCCCATAATGACGAGCCGCCACTGCCTGAACTTAACGTAGGTCCCGTGTCAAGTTGAGCACATAACAGAACACTTGCATGTTGAAATTCAATACGAGTAGGCTGTAAAACCGCTGCCCATGTCAAACTGTCTTACACTGAACATCTGTCTCTCAATGACTCTCTCTCTCTCTCTCTCTCTCTCTTCTCTTCTTTCTTCTTCTTCCCTTTCAACTCCCAACGGAGCACAGGTCTTCAACAAACTTCTTCCAGCTCTTCCTCTCTCTTGCCATCCCTTCCAATTCTTTCCATGTTTTACCTATCCTTTTATTATCAGTCTCTAACTCTCTTCTCCATCTCTGTCTAGGCCGTCCCCTACTCCTCTTTCCCTGCTGGTTCCAAAACAGTGTCTGTTTTGCAATGCTTCTCTGTCGGTCTTTCAATGTATGTCCTATCCATCGCTAGCGTCTTTCCTTTCTCTCCTTTTCTATCAATATTTTTCTTTCTTTGGTTGCAAAATTGCTGCCTCTCAAAATTCATAAAAAATGATTGAAAGAAAATTCCCAAGATAAGATTGATAGTGACATCATCATTGCACTTGGTGAGTAACCATGTGTGCTCCGATCTCTTTCTTACACAGGAAGATCTCAGCTGTAGTGCACGAACTCCGTAGTACCGGCGAGGATCCCCAATGTAATTGTGAAGATTGTGAAGATATGTGTGTAGGAATTTTTTTAAATCCGCCGAGTGATTAAGGGGCCCAAATTTGGGGTGTAAAGAATAGAAACACTGCTACCTGCCCCGCTTGACGTAAGAGGCGACTTAGGAGGTTTGGCTGAAGTCGGATGCACGTATCCTAAACGTGTAGAAGTTTATGCGTTTAGGGGCCTACCAAACCAATGTGCAACGTATACACGTTCTTGGCAAAGATCAAACATATCACAAGAGTGATTAAAATTGGTTGTAAAGAACGAACGCAAAGAGAAGAAGAAAAAGAAATCGTTTCTAATGGTATTTGCCAGTCTGTGGCTTTCCAGCCTGATCTTTTCGATTTTGAACTGCCGACGGTTATTTTACGTGCTCAAATTGAACAGGGAACCTGCGTTTTATCGTCCGTCTCCGATAGGACTAGGAACTCGATCTCACCTACACTGAGATTAGGGATCTCTGGACAAGTATCCAGTAGTCTCCACGAGGGATCGAACCTGCTACCTTTGACACGAGAGACAAGCACCTAGCTTCTAGCCCTCAGTGACCATATCCAATCGAAGTGAAATGAAAATCGGGCATAGCCTTAAACGTATCCATCAACCCAGTAAACGAGTCGTTGATTTTAGTACCACTTATACGTTCAGCAGTTTTTCATTGCTTTCTGAACGGCGATGTCTATTTTTACTTTTCGTAAAAATCCCAGGGAAACGATTTGCTTCCAAATTACCATCCATGACGCAAATGAGCCAAGTAAGCTTGGGTGGTGATCTAGTTCACTACCGCTCAAACTACAGATGGTACTATTGTAATAATTTACCCCAAGCAAATGGGAGACGGGCTTCCGAGGTATTCCGGGGGGGTGTCTGCTGTTTATCGTGTGTCGCGGTTTATTCCATTAACACTTATAGGGGTTTAAGTGTGATAAAACAGGAGGTATACCTAAAATGACATAATTTCCGCTTTCTTTCAATTAAATACTAATGTCGAATACTAACGAATTGTTAACAACCAAATTTGTAACTATACAACATATCTAAACATAGCCACAATTGCTACCAAATTTGTAACTGGTTCACCTGTCCTAAAATTGACCATCCTAAGACTTTCTCCGACTCGTCATGACATATCTAAAATAACAAAATCCGCTTGTTTGGGGTAAATTATTACACTAGTACCGCTGCAGACGATCACGGTCTATTTTTACCATTCGCAAAAATCCACGGAAACGAATGTGCTTCCAAACTTGCCCGCAGTAGAGTTTGAACCAGGTACGCTAGGTGTGATCGAGCTCACTATCGCTTTCGCTACAAAGCCTAATCAGAACAAGACTAAATGTCGTTCACGTTAAAAGAGAGAGTGCGTAAGAGTGAGAGAGAGAGAGAGAGAGAGAGTAAGAGAGAATGAGAGAACACTAGTAACGAACAGTTAGGAGTCCAGAAAAGGTCAAGAAACAGGTAAAATGACAGTAGAAATGTCAAAAAACTTAATCTTAGAATGTACAGGTAGATTGCACTACAACCTCCCGGATGTTTACTTCAAGTAACTTTACATTTGTAGCTACAAGGAGCAACAGCTACATCAGTGGCGGCTCGTAGTCATTTTTCTGGGGGGCCAGACACAAATTTTCGAGAAAATCATGGTTTTGGAGTATTTACTATTACTTGTCTATTCCGGAAAGTTTTCCCAGTTTCGATTATTAGTGGGGCCATGCCCCACTGGCCCTTAATGACGAGCCGCCCCTGAGCTACATACCGTTATTCATATCTTCACTGTATCAGAACTAACATTGTGTTAGCATTACATGGCTATTGAGTCATTCGTATGCGTCGATTCCTTCCCGATAAAAATGTCTGACACATTCCGTTTCTAAAGACATCTTTTTTTGAGTTTGTTCTCTAGACAGTTGCAGTCCCCTGCTGACGAGATCTGTCGTCCAGGGTTTGTCTGGAGTTGTCCTACTCTAGGTGACTTCAGTCTTCTGTTGCCGGACTCACCAACCCAGGCTTTTGTGCAAGGTGTGCTGAAGAGGACCGGAACACATGATGACCCAGGATAAAAAAAAGAAAATGTCAAAGGGTAGGGGACCACCCTACGTAAGATACAGTCGAGCATAACTAGACAAGCACTTCAGTGAAACCCGCAAGAGAAACGGAAAAGCTGGCGTCCTAAACAGACCTAGAGACTTCTTCTTCTTCCTCGGCGCTCAATATCGACCACTTGTTAACCACTCTCTGTGCTTTGTATGTGATCTGGGCCTAAGAGCGTTTGTACACTGTTCAAACTATACTGCCATTTGTACGCTGTACCAGTTATGCGCCCACAAGTAGGCCAGCACATCCGATTTCTGTGCTGCTTTTTATTTATAATGGTAGTATCCCTAGGGCCTGCATCAGTCGCCTCTTACGACATGCATTGTAGGTTGCAGTGGTACTATTCTTTGCTTCCTTGCGGGCCCCGGCACCACACGGGCGTGACCTCTAGGCGAAGTCTTCTTGAAGAACTGAAGGGTACTCGATGAGTCCTGGGAGACCATAAAGAAAACAACCAGAGAGCGAGAAGAGTGACGAACAACTGTTGAGGCCCTATGCTCCACGAGGAGCGAGGAGGAATACGTCAAGCCACACGTATATTACCCTACAACTCCCGGATATTTACATCAAGTAAATGTATATATGGCATCTGTGGCTTAGGGGATAGTGACTCGGTCTATTAACCCCGACGTTCTGAGTTCGATTCACGATGCGGACAGTTTCGTTGCAATTTTTTCGCGTGGATTTTTACAAAAGGACGATGACACCACCCGTTTAGAAAGCAAAGACAAACTACTGAACGTAATAATGCCTAGAAAAATCACAAACAGCGTTTAAAAGCTGGGGTTGATTCGCAAAATCCTGTAAAGGATATGCAATTAACTGTAACTTTTAAACTTTATATTTGTAACCCCAAGGGCATTAAGGGGATTCTGGTCTTGAAACTTTTTCGTTGATTTGGTATTAATGTAGAATTTGTATAACAATTTTGAAAGATTATGACTTAGAATAGTAAAAATAAATAAGTAAAAAAAACAAGAAAAGTCAACGCGTTGCCATGGAAACAATACAAAATGGCCGCCAAACACAAAATTTCAAATCCTTAAGGCTCTGAAGTTAATGAATATAAATGAATTCTGTTTTCACTCTAAGGTGAGCAATTGTAATATCTACAAAATTACACATCCTTTTTAGGATATATTAAATATTACATATTTTAGGAATTTTTTTACAAACACACCTCCCAAAAACAGCTATTTTTACCAAATTTTGAGAAATTTTTACCCAAAATTTATAAAAATTCGATATTTAATATATCCTAAAATTGATGTGTAATATTTTATATATTACAATTGCGCACCTTAGTGTGAAAACAGAATTCATCTACATTCATTAGATTCAGAGCCTTAGGGATTTGAAATTTTGTTTTTGCGGCTATTTTGTATTGTTTCCATGGCAACACTTTGACATTTTTTTTTACTAATTTTGTTCTACTATTCTAAGTCATACTCTTTCAAAATGCTTATACAAATTTTATATTAATATGAAAACAACGAAAATAGATTCTTGATTTTCAAGACGAGAATCCCCCCTTAACTAAATATCGTTATTGATATCTCCCTGTATCAGAACTATTTTTTAACATTGTATCGCTTTACAAACACTTTAGAGAGTCTCAATGGTGCGGTGGTTAGGTCGTTTGCCTGCCGTACTGAAGGTTGTGGATTCGAATTCCGACCGAGACACTTGTGCAATTTTTTCATGAGATAACTAGGATTGTTAAAATTGGGCCTGTAAACAGTTTCTCCATATCGCTCTATCCAGGTAAACTCGCTCAATCTCCTCCATATAACTGAGACCGATATTTCTTGCCCCTCTCTCAGTAAAGTTCGTTTTAGGTCTCCTTGGGTTGTCCTCTCTTTCTTGAACCCTTTGCATCCCACTTCAATGCCTGCTTTGATATTTGTTGATCATTTCTCCTCAAGGTATGCCCAACATATCTCCATCTTCTCTTTCTTATAACAGTTGTCACTAGTGGTTGACCAGACATTTCTCTGATTTCATCACTTCTCCTGAATTTGTTTCATTTTATGATCATTATTTTTCGCAGACATCTATTTTCAAATGCATCCAACTTGTTTTCTATATCTTTAGTCATTTTCCAACTCTCGCTGGCATATCTTATGATTGACACAACTCTCGCTGGCATATGTTAGGATTAATACAACTCTCGCTGGCATATGTTAGGATTGATACAACTCTCGCTGGCATATGTTAGGATTGATACAACTCTCGCTGGCATATGTTTGAATTGATACAACTCTCGCTGGTATATGTTTGGATTGATACAACTCTCGCTGGCATATGTTTGAATTGATACAACTCTCGCTGGTATATGTTTGGATTGATACAACTCTCGCTAGCATATGTTTGGATTGATACAACTCTCGCTGGCATATGTTTGAATTCATACAACTCTCGCTGGCATATGTTTGGATTGATACAACTCTCGCTAGCATATGTTTGGATTGATACAACTCTCGCTGGCATATGTTTGAATTCATACAACTCTCGCTGGCATATGTTTGGATTGATACAACACTCGCTGACATATGTTTGAATTCATACAACATTGGAATTAAACGTAACATAACTTAGTATTTAATTATTATTAATATTTTTCACTATCGTGAACATTTAAAAAAAAAATTATTTGTTTTTAATGGCGTCGACAAAATTTACTACAATTGTATTCACAGTCACGCCCATGTAGCTCAGGGATCCGTGAGGGATGCAAAGAATGGTACCTCTGCGACCTACCAGGCATATCGTAAGAGGCGAGTGATGTAGGACCTAGGGAAGCTACCTTAGTAAATAAAAAGTTTCACGGGAAACGGATGTTCTGGCCTTCTTGTAGGCGCATAACTGGCACAACGTATAATCGATCTTAGACTCAGATCACATACAAATCACAAAGAGTGGTTAACAAGTGGTCGATATGGAGCTTTTGAAGAAGAATTCACAATTAATTTTTCAGCACAATAAAGCTTTTACAGTAGTAGATTTAGTCCTTCTAGATCTTTCTTTATTGATTATTGGTTACTAAACTGATGTCATTGCACTCCGGACAGACCCATAGGTGCTCAGTCTCCCCAACAGATATCGAAGAGTATGCATACTGATGGTTCCTGTAGCTCGCTGATTAAACACACCTCTCACTCTGCCTCTTAGGCATCCAGTTCGACTGAACAACGTGTAACTCCAAACTGTCTAAATCACTTGATCGATTCAACATCGATCTTTCTTTAGCCATATGTTATCTATTATTGAGAATATCTTTTTAACAGGTACAGATCTATCTGTTAGAAATGAATAAATCAGAAGACTGTATGTGAAACCAGTCATGCAATTCATAAGAACAACAGATTAAATGGTTTAGACACCTGACAAGAATGCCCTTGTATCGCCTACCACAGAGACCACTAGAAAAACAATACCTGCTTTGATACTCGTTGATCATTTCTCCTCAAGGTGTGTCCAACATATCTCCATCTTCTCTTTCTTATAACAGTTGTCACTAGTGGTTGAACAAACATTTCTCTGATTTCATCACTTCTGAATTTGTTCCAATTTATATTCATTATTTTTCTCAAACATCTATTTTCAAATGCATTCAACTTGCTTTCTATATCTTTAGTCATTTACCAACTCTCGCTGGCATATGTTAGAATTGATACAACATTTGAATTGAAAATTCGTAATTTAGTTTTAATATATGTACAGACGAAAAGACTAAATCAACAAGTCCTTATGTGGTCACCAGTTGGGAAAAGAAAACATGGAAGATCTAAGACCACTCTTCGAAGAACAATTCAACAAGAAAGTAAACTATTGGGATGTAAAACCAAACAATATCTCCAACTGCTAGCAACGAACCGTATCACATGGAGATCTAAAACCTCTGCCCTATGTGCCCCTTTGAAAGGAACAAACTAACTATATAACTCGCAGTTCCTAAATAAAATATGTATATATTAAAAATAAATTTCGAATTTTCAATTCCAATGTTGTATAAATTCTAACATATGCCAGCGAGAGTTGGTAAATGACTAAAGATATAGAAAGCAAGTTTGAATGCATTTGAAAATTGATGTCTGCGGAAAAATAATGAATATAAATTGGAACAAATTCAGGAGAAGTGATGAAATCAGAGACATGTCTGGTCAACCACTAGTGACAACTGTTATAAGAAAGAGAAGATGGAGATATGTCGGACATACCTTGAGAAGAAATGATCAAAGAATATCAAAGCGGGCATTGAAGTGGATTCAAAGGGTTCAAGAAAGAGAGGATCGACCTAAAGAGACCCTGAAACGAACTTTGCTGAGAGAGGCAAGAAATATCGGTCTCAATTCCATGGAAGAAATTTAGCGAGTTTCACAGTACAGAGCGGAATGGAACAAATTACCTGCATGCCCTATGTAGCGTATAACGGTACGAGAGGAATTATTATTATTATTATTATTAAACTTACCTTTAGTTCAAATGTTACAATAGAAACACTCTGTCCAAGAATTTTCTAGAAAAGTTGATGAGATAAATTGTACAAATGTTAAAGAAATACTCCTGTGAACGAAGGGTTTTTAATAATTCTCTTAAGCACAGGTAAAAAACTGTGTGTATGAAAGTTTCACATCCTTGGAACACGCGCACACAACTGGCTATCTGGAATGCTCACCTCTTTCGTTCACGCACACACACAAAAAACGAGCACTACCTTTCGTTAGGAACACGGGGGTTTGTGAAAAACCCTACTCTTGATCCTCCTAGACTCACGCGCTTCTCTCCCTCCCTGGTAAACAATTCCAGCGTTAAGATCAGAGAAAACTCTGGCACCGTTCAACCACTCATTGCCATTGTTTTATAAATTTCAGCCAATCAAAGCTTTTGTCTCTAGGGAATCGTGTTTCATTATTGTTGAGCGCTTGGTGTGATGGCCTGGTTAGTCAAGTTCAACTTTAGCCTTGGTTGGATGGAGCCTGCTCAACTTTCTTGTTTCTTATACCATGTAGATTGACAAAGATGATAGTGGTAGTGGTTATACTTGTAGTAGTGGTAGTAGGATGATGAGGAGGTGGAAGATGTAGTAAAGTAGTGGATGTTGTAGCAGTGTTTGTAGTTGTTGTTTGTAGTAGTAGGATGATGAGGAGGTGGAAGATGTAGTAAAGTAGTGGATGTTGTAGCAGTGTTTGTAGTGTTGTTTTGTAGTAGTAGGATGATGAGGAGTGAAGAGTGGAAAGTAGTGATGTTGTACTGTTTGTAGTGTTGTTGGTAGTGTAGGATGTAGAGTAAGATGTATAAGTAGTGGATGTTGTGCAGTGTTTGAGCTTTGTTTGTAGTAGTGGTAGAGGATGATAGAGGTGAGGATGTGTAAAGTAGTGAGTTGAGTGTTTGTAGGTTGTTGTAGTAGTGTAGTAGGATGATGAGAGGTAAGATGTAGTAGTAGTGATGTTGTAGTAGTTGTAGCTTGTTTGTAGTAGGTAGTAGGATGATGAGAGGTGGAGGATGTAGAGTAGTGGATGTGTAGCAGTGTTTGTAGTTGTTGTTGTAGGTGTAGTAGGATGATAGGTGGAGATGTAGTAAGTAGTGATGTTGTAGCAGTGTTGTAGTTGTTGTTTGTAGTAGTGGTAGTAGGATGATGAGGAGGTGGAAGATGTAGTAAAGTAGTGGATGTTGTAGCAGTGTTTGTAGCGTGTTTGTAGTAGTAGTAGTAGGATGATGAGGGAGGTGAAGATGTAGTAAATAGTGGATTTGTAGCAGTGTTTTAGTTGTTGTTTGTAGTAGTGGTAGTAGATGATGAGGATAAGTGTAGTGAGTGATGTTGAGCAGTGTTGTAGTGTGTTTGTAGTAGTGGTAGTAGGATGATGAGAGGGGGAGTGAGTAGTAGTGGATGTTGAGAGTGTTTGTAGTTGTTGTTTGTAGTAGTAGTAGGAGGATGAATGAAGATGTAGTAAGTAGTGAAAGTTGACAGTTTGTAGTTTTGTTGTAATGGTAGTAGGAGGATGAGGAGGTGGAAGAGTAGTAAGTAGGCTGGAACATGTTTAGTTGTTTGCAGTGTGGTGTAGATGATGAGGGTGGAAGATGTAGAAGTAGTGGCTGTAACAGTGTTTGTAGTTGTGTTGTAGTAGTGGTAGTAGGATGATGATGGGATGTAGTAGTGGATGTTGTAAGTATTGTACTGTGGTGGCTGTGTATGGGAGTGGTGGTATGATGTGTAGTAGTAGTAGTAGTAGTAGTAGTAGTAGTAGTAAGTAGTAGGGGGAGGTAGCAGGAATGAGAGGTTAAGATGTATATGTAGGAAATGGTTGCAGTGTTTGTACTTGGTGTAGCGTTGTGTTGTAGTAGTGAGTTTAGTGTTATCGATTTGTAGTTGTGTATAGGTATCGATATTAGATAGTGTATCATGATAGGAATCACGTGCGTAGTAAGAAGGACAGGAAGGTATAGAGTGTTCAGCTGATTTGAGATTATTGATTGATTGAGAGGATAATAATCATTGCACTTCGGTGAGTAACCATTTGTGTTCCGAACTCTTTCTTACACAGGAAGATATCAATGCAGTGCACAAACTCCGTAGCACGGGCGAGGGTCCTGATTAATTTTGAAGATGGTGAAGATATTTTGTAGAATTATAATTTTTAATCTATTTTAATAAATTTTGCCCGGGCAGCTGCTTTTCAGATGTTCTTCTCGATTTTGAAATGCCAAGAGTTCTTTTACTTGCTCTAATCGAACACAGAACCTGCTAGCCCTCTGTGAGTACGGGTTCAATTCCACGGGCTGGCAGAAAAGCCACAGGTTCCCAGATTCAGGTATTGCACCGAACCGAAGGGTTACGATGTCCATGGCACCGAGCCGAAGAGCTGAAAGCTCAAGTGCTTCTGGAACGGAGAAAAAAAACACACAGAACTTACGTTTTATCGTCAGTCGTCGATAGGACTAGGAACGAGATCTCACCTACACTGATATCAGGATCTCTGGAAAATATCGAGATCTCCACGAGGAAGTCAACTTGGTACCTTTGAAAAAACGAGTTGTGGCTGAATTGAATTTATGTCCTATTTTCCCATTGTATGTATGTAAATTTCGGAGGACTGTTGGGGTGGCAAAGTTCTTTGGTTATTGGTTATTGGTTACTAAACTGACGTCATTGCACTCCGGGCAGAACCATAGGTGCTCAGTCTCCCCAACAGATATCGAAGAGTATGCATACTGATGGTTCCTGTGGCAAAGTTCTGCTCAGGACAAGCTATTTGATTATGATGATGATGATGTATGTACAAATTCAGCTCTAGTTTCCTTAATTGTTACCCGATTTTTATAAGTAATATATCATTTTGTTGGTAAATGAGTTTTCTTTAAGATAGATCTAAATGAAATACACAGTGGCGCTCTCAGTGGCTTATGGGAGTCAATCAGATATATACAGTGGCGGCTCATGATCATTTTTGTTGGTTGGGTCAAGCAAATATTTGGGGAAAATCATGGTTTTGGGTTAGGTTTTATATTAGTATTTACATATTAGTTGTTCATGACTTTTGGTGGGTCTCGGCCTCACTGGCCCTTAATGACGAGCCGCCACTGGATATATAGCTGGTAACTGGTCTGGAATTTAAATCGCCCGCGTATTGCCGGGTTCCATAGCCATTCATGGCAGCTACAGACATGAATAAGCTGAAGCAGCTGCAAAGCAAGATGGTATTTCTTACAGACTCGTTGTCAGCTATACAAGCCCTGGAGCCCAAATCCACTGACAACAAGTACAAAAACTACAAAGAACTTGCTCAGCTTTCAGAAAAGGCAAAATTCACTGCAGTGGATTCCATTCACTGTGGCATTGCAGGCAATGGAGTGCTGATGTCTTAGCTAAGGAGGGCAGTGCCAAGAGCAAATTTACCAACCCTTGTCTTTTCAAGAGGTCAAAACCCTCATACAGAGAAAATCTGCAGTAGACTGGAAGACAAACACTGGATATGATTATGGAAAAGACTCCCTCAAAGACCTAAGCAGAACAGACCAGGTCATTATATTTCGACTACGCACCGGACACTGCAGACTCAACAAACACTTATACAGACTAGAAATAAGTCAAACAGCTCTCTGCCAGTGTCAGCAGGCAGAACAGACACCAGAGCATATCCTGCAAGACTGTCCTCTTCTGTGTGAGCTGAGAAGCAACATGTGGCCACACCCAGTCGACCTGAAAACTAAGCTTTGGGAAACCTGACAGACCTGAAGCTGTCTGCCCAGTTTGGTCCACAGTAAATTAAGCGCATGACCAGAGATCGCTGAAGAAGAAGAAGGCGTATTGCCGGGTTCTGCAAGGGAAGCAAAGAATAGTAACACTGCAACCTACAAAGCATGTCGTAAGAGACCACTGAGGTAGGGATACCCTAGTAAATAAAAATAATAATAATTCCTCTTGTACCGTTATGTGTTACATAGGGCATGCAAGCAATTTCTCCATACCACTCTACCCTGGCAAACTCGCTCAATCTCCTCAATGGAACTGAAACCGATATTTCTTGCCTCTCTTAGCAAAGTTAGTAAATAAAAAGTGTCGCAGAAATAGGATGTGCTGGTCTACTACTGATTCTAACGGTACAACGTACAATCGCCTTAGGTCAGATCACATACAGATAATAAAGAGCGGTTTATCAAGTGGTGGATGGGGAGCGTTCACAGAAGAAGAAGCATACTATATATAACTAATAACTGATCTGTAACTCAAAGTCACGATTCTTCTTCTTCTTCTTCGAATGCTCAATATCGACCACTTGTTAAATCACTCTGGATTTGTAGTGATCTGAGCCTAAGAGCGATGTAGTTGTACCAGTTATGCGTCTACAAGTAGGCCAGCTAATCCGATTTCTGCGACACATTTTATTTACTAGGTATCACCTACCTAGTCGCCTCTTACGACATGCCGTGTAGGTCGCAGTGTTACTATTCTTTGCTCTTGAAAGCCCGGGAAACACACGGGTGGCTTTAACACTTATACAGCGGGATTTATAGCTTGTCCCAAGTCCTATAATACAAGAGATCGCAATGTTAAACATTATCATAACTATCGACAATAGCAGCATTATCTTTTTCTTCTCTTCATCATTGACTTCTTTATAGAAGTGTTGGGGTGAAACTAGAGATCTTGTGTGTGCTTGTTCTTCTCTTCCACCATTTACTTCTTTATAGAAGTGTTGGGGTGAAACGTAGTGATCCTGTGTGTGCTTGTTCTTCTCTTCCACCATTTACTTCTTTATAGAAGTGTTGGGGTGAAACGTAGTGATCTTGTGTGTGCTTGTTCTTCTCTTCCACCATTTACTTCTTTATAGAATGTTGGGGTGAAACGTAGTGATCTTGTGTGTGCTTGTTCTTCTCTTCCACCATTTACTTCTTTATAGAAGTGTTGGGGTGAAACGTAGTGATCTTGTGTGTGCTTGTTCTTCTCTTCTTCCACCATTGACTTCTTTATAGAAGTGTTGGGGGAAACGTAGTGATCTTGTGTGTGCTTGTTCTTCTCTTCCACCATTGACTTCTTTATAGAAGTGTTGGGGTGAAACGTAGTGATCTTGTGTGTGCTTGTTCTTCTCTTCCACCATTGACTTCTTTATAGAAGTGTTGCCGGGTGAAACGTAGTGATCTTGTGTGTGCTTGTTCTTCTCTTCTTCCACCATTGACTTCTTTATAGAAGTGTTGGGGTGAAACGTAGTGATCTTGTGTGTGCTTGTTCTTCTCTTTCTACATTGACTTCTTTATAGAAGTGTTGGGTGAAACGTAGTGATCTTGAGTGTGCTTGTTCTTCTCTTCCACCATTGACTTCTTTATAGAAGTGTTGCCGGGGTGAAACGTAGTGATCTTGTGTGTGCTTGTTCTTCTCTTCCACCATTGACTTCTTTATAGAAGTGTTGCGGGGTGAAACGTAGTGATCTTGTGTGTGCTTGTTCTTCTCTTCCACCATTGACTTCTTTATAGAAGTGTTGGGGGTGAAACGTAGTGATCCTGTGTGTGCTTTATTCTCTTCACCATTGACTTTTTATAGAAGTGTTGTGAAACGTAGTGATCTTGTGTGTGCTTGTTCTTCTCTTACCATTGACTTTATAGAAGTGTTGAAAAGAAGTTTGTTTTGGAAGGAATATATACTAAACCAGTAACTTAAACACACACATATACATATTAACATATTAATTACCAAAAACAGCAGACTGCGCAAATTTGTCTCTTTCGTTTGGCCGTGAACCACAGACTGCGCCGTCATTTATTTCACTGTTGAATTAGTTGAACATTTAGGTTAACGCATTCTGTGGTTACTGGTTCCTAATGTATTCTTTCAGTGTGGATATAAGTACGAGGGGAAAGGGTTAATAGTAATAATTAATGTAGAGTGAGTGAGATAAGGGTAGGATCTAAGGAATGTCTGTTTCAATCTTTTCTCAAATCATATTTTATCACACAGCGCCTGGATACGATGAGACTTCTAGAACAGGTTTTTGTGTGCGCTTCATAAATAGTGTTTTTCACTGCCTCTGTTATTTCTAAATCCTCCTTTTTCGTGGACGGCTTATGCTGCTTTGATTTGGATTGATTGATTTGATTGATAGGACCATCATCATTTCACTTCGTTGAGTAACCATGTGTGCTCCGTTCTCTTTCTATTGTGTATTAACTGTTTCGGAATAAAATTGCACTTTGAGACAAACTTGGTAATCTGCTTATGTGGTAGAACCATTTAAATTGTTGTTTCTTGATAAGTGAGAAACGGAATGAAAGAAGGAGAAAATGGTGAAATAAATGTTGTTTAACGAATCTAAAGCCGGAGAATTGACTTCATTGCACCGGTTTTACCCATATGGCCAGTCCCTCCCTGCAGAAATAGCACGCCCCGCGAAAGTACTTCCCAAACTAGTTCCGGTAACAATCCTAGAGGTCGCAGGAAAAAATTTCGCTCGTGAACAGAATAATGTATTCCGATTCGAGTCAACCCCTTTGGAACGCACGGCCAGAGCTTAACCAGTTAACCACAGACCCCGAACCTTAAGAAATGGAAGTTATAAGAAAAATATTAAAAAGTTGAAAGAAGGAAAGAAAAAATGAGAGGAATAAGTAATAAAACAAGAAGGAAATATAAAAGAAAGACATACATTTCTCTAATCCTGTTTCCCCTCACAGCGTCAGGATAAGAAGATATTTCTAGAACGAGCTTTTGTGCGTGTTTCATAAATAGTGTCTTTCGTCGCCTCTGTTATCTCTAAGTTCCACCTTTTCATGGCCGCCCTTTTGCTTTGTATTCATTGTATCGAAGCATCATTGCTCTTTGAGGTGCACTGTCTGTTGGTAATCTGCTTAGTGCCAACTATTTAATTTGTTGTTTCTTGGTGAAGTTCAGTACTGATGTTGTACCCACTTTTTTGTACCCGTCTTCATTTCTGAACCGGTCACTTCTTGATACCCCAAGTATTCTGTGTAGACACTTCATCTCTGTTGTGACTAGTTTTCTTCTATCATTTGCTGTCAGCCTCCAGATTTGGCACTGATAGCGTCATTTGGGGGTGACAGAAAGACTAACAAAGAAAAACTTCTGTCTGTAGTATAAACTACGAAATACGACGAAGCCAATCGAAATTTGAGAGAAATGACCCCTGGAAGGTTACAGGTCAGGCGGGATCACCATCAATCGCCGGCTCGAAGACTATCGAACACCAGGGGGGCTTACTCTTGATTAAGGTTGCTGACTCATTAATTCTTCAATCAATAATAGTTAAACCTGTTTGACAGTTGTCTGTCCCTGATTATGACAATACAAAGTTGTTGTTGTATGACAAATGTGTTCTATGAATTTGTTTGAATGTTGTGATTATATGACAAAGATTAGAAGATTGAATGGTTTGAAAATAATGTCTAAATATGAAAAATGAAAATTGAAAATAATGAATAGAACATGTGGTAAATGTGACAATTATAAGAAGAAGATGGAGAATGTTGGCCCACCTTGAGAAGAAATGATCAAGAATATCAAAGCATGCATTGAAGAGGATGCAATGGGTTTAAGAAGAGGTCGACCTAAAGAGACCTGAAACGAACTTTGCTGAGAGAGGCAGGAAATATCGGTCTCAGTTCCATGGAGGAGATTGAGCGAGTTGCCCAGGATAGAGCGGTATGGAGAAATTACTTCAGGCCCTATGTAACGTATAACGGTACGAGAGGAATTATTATTATTATTATTATAGATAGAAGACAGGAAGATTGAATTATGCTGATGATATTCGTCTTTTGGACAGCAGATATGAGGATGCTCAAAGGAAATTAGATATACATTCCAGAAAGAACAAGACTTCAATAATATGCGAAAAATAAAAAAGAGAATTGTATTACAAAATGAAGTCATAGAGGAAGTAAGAGATTTATACTGGTAAGTAGTCAGAGATTTGTATACCTGGAAGTACGAGTATTACAAGATGGAATTTTGTATACCTAGGAAGTACAGTATCAAGATGGAGATTTTGTATACCTGGGAAGTACAGTATCACAAGATGGAGATTTTGTATACCTGGGAAGTACAGATGTATACTGAAGTAATTGAGAATTTTGTATAATGGGAAGTAGTATCACAAGATGGAGATTTTGATACCTAGGAATACAGATATCACAAGATGTAGAATTATACCTAGGAGTAGTTCACTAAGATGGAATTTGGATAATCTGGCAAGTAATATCACTAGAGATGGTAGATGTATGACTGGGAAGTCAGAATCTAAGATGGAGTTTTGTATTATGGGAAGGCATAATAAATGCGAGTAGGACGAGCTAGTCAGAACCTTTAAAGTACATATACACAATAATTGTACTGCCTTTCGAATGTCAAGGGGCTGAATTATTTGTAACCTTAATACAGTATCTACAGAGTGCATTATCAGTATGTGAATGTGGAATCATGAAGCATCGAATTATATACTTTGGAGAATTCAGAATAAAGATGAGATTCTGATTTTCTGGAAATATTGCAATAAATGAGGAGATTTTGATACCGGAAGTACAGAATCAAAGATGGAGATTTTGTATACCTGGGAAGTACAGTATCACAAGATGGAGATTTTGTATACCTGGGAAGTACAGTATCACAAGATGGAGATTTTGTATACCTGGGAAGTACAGTATCACAAGATGGAGATTTTGTATACCTGGGAAGTACAGTATCACAAGATGGAGATTTTGTATACCTGGAAAGTACAGTATCACAAGATGGAGATTTTGTATACCTGGGAAGTACAGTATCACAAGATGAGATTTTGTATACCTGGGAAGTACAGTATCACAAGATGGAGATTTTGTATACCTGGAAGTAAGAATCGCAAGATGGAGATTCAGA
Organism: Arion vulgaris; assembly: GCA_020796225.1. Classification (NCBI taxonomy): domain Eukaryota; kingdom Metazoa; phylum Mollusca; class Gastropoda; order Stylommatophora; family Arionidae; genus Arion; species Arion vulgaris. The sequence goes on along the minus strand of CM036777.1, from coordinate 9,470,234 downwards.
AAATGATATCATCAAAAAATCAAAAGGCAAGACAAACTCTGCCATGCTCAATATAATTTGGAAAACAAAGGACTACATCTTAGGACAAAACTTAAAATATATACAGGGTGTTCAACTTAAAAGCAGCCCGTGAATGAAGCTAATCTGGCATATATGTATGGAAATAGGAAGGTTCAGTTATGACGTAGTATAGGTCAAGGTTGTGTGACGGTGTGTAATTGTAGTGCGGAAGGGGTGATGAACAAATGTGACGTAGGACGAGCTAGTCAGAATCGGTTTAAATAGTAAATAAACACAACTCAATGTGTACCTGGCAACTTTCGAATTGTCAATGGGGCTGCAATTATCTTGAACACCCTGTATAAGTAATGTACTGGGAGTGCTATTATACAGTAGTGAATGCTGGAACATGAAACATCACATAATATACAAGTTGGAGACATTTCAGAATAAAAAGTTTATGAAGAATCCTGCACATTTTCTGGCCAAATATTGCAATAAATGAGGAGATTTTGAAACGAAAGACTGTGATCCTTGGAGACCATCATTAAAAGCGAAAATGGAGTGGTTTGGACATGTGGTGCATTGGCTAGGACTGCTCTCAGATGGATTGTTGTAGTTTGTTCTTTCTTTCTTTTAGTGGTCGGGTTTTATTATGATGTTCACTTATTTATTAGGTTTATCCTCATTCGTTGTATGTCTCTTTGATTATTTGGTCATGGGTTTCCATCTTGATTATTTGGTCATGGTTTTCCATCTTGATTATTTGGTCATGGGTTTCCATCTTGATTATTTGGTCATGGTTTTCCATCTTGATTATTTGGTCATGGGTTTCCATCTTGATTATTTGGTCATGAGTTTCCATCTTGATTATTTGATCATGGTTTCTATCTTGATTATTTGGTATGAGTTTCATCTTGATTATTTGATCATGGGTTTCCATCTTGATTATTTGGTCATGGGTTTCCATCTTGATTATTTGGTTATGGGTTTCCATCTTGATTATTTGGTTATGGGTTTCCATCTTGATTATTTGATCATGGGTTTCCATCTTGATTATTTGATCATGGGTTTCCATCTTGATTATTTGTCATGGTTTCCATCTTGATTATTTGATCATGAGTTTCCATCTTGATTATTTGTCATGGTTTCCATCTTGATTATTTGGTCATGGTTTCACCTTGATTATTTGGTATGGGTTTCATCTTGATTATTTGGTTATGGGTTTCCATCTTGATTATTTGATCATGGATTTCCATCTTGATTATTTGATCATGGGTTTCCATCTTGATTATTTGGTCATGGGTTTCCATCTTGATTATTTGGTTATGGTTTCCCATTGATTATTTGTCATGGGTTTCATCTTGATTATTTGGTCATGGGTTTCATCTTGATTATTTGTCATGGGTTTCCATCTTGATTATTTGGTTATGGGTTTCCACCTTGATTATTTGATCATGAGTTTCTATCTTGATTATTTGGTCATGGGTTTCTATCTTGATTATTTGATCATGAGTTTCTATCTTGATTATTTGATCATGGGTTTCCATCTTGATTATTTGGTTATGGGTTTCCACCTTGATTATTTGTTCATGGGTTTCCATCTTGATTATTTGGTCATGGGTTTCAATCTTGATTATTTGATCATGGGTTTTCATCTTGATTATTTGATCATGGGTTTCCATCTTGATTATTTGTCATGGATTTCCATCTTGATTATTTGATCATGGTTTCATCTTGATTATTTGTTCATGGATTTCCACTTGATTATTTGGTCATGGGTTTCCATCTTGATTATTTGATCATGAGTTTCTATCTTGATTATTTGGTCATGGGTTTCCATCTTGATTATTTGGTCATGGGTTTCCACCTTGATTATTTGGTAATGGGTTTCCACCTTGATTATTTGGTCATGGATTTCCATCTTGATTATTTGATTATGGGTTTCACCTTGATTATTTGATCATGGGTTCCATCTTGATTATTTGATCATGGGTTTCCATCTTGATTATTTGATCATGGGTTTCCACCTTGATTATTTGGTTATGGGTTTCCATCTTGATTATTTGGTCATGGGTTTCCATCTTGATTATTTGGTCATGGTTTCCACTTGATTATTTGGTCATGGTTTCTATCTTGATTATTTGATCATGGGTTTCCATCTTGATTATTTGGTCATGAGTTTCATCTTGATTATTTGATCATGGGTTTCATCTTGATTATTTGGTTATGGGTTTCCATCTTGATTATTTGGTTATGGGTTTCCATCTTGATTATTTGGTTATGGGTTTCCATCTTGATTATTTGATCATGGGTTTCCATCTTGATTATTGATCATGGGTTTCCATCTTGATTATTTGGTCATGGGTTTCCATCTTGATTATTTGATCATGGGTTTCCATCTTGATTATTTGATCATGGGTTTCCACTTGATTATTAGATCATGGGTTTCCATCTTGATTATTTGGTCATGGTTTCCATCTTATTATTTGGTATGGGTTTCCACTTGATTATTGTATGGGTTTCCATCTTGATTATTTGGTCATGGGTTTCCACCTTGATTATTTGGTCATGGTTTTCCACCTTGATTATTTGGTCATGGGTTTCCATCTTGATTATTTGGTCATGGGTTTCAATCTTGATTATTTGGTCATGGTTTCATCTTGATTATTTGATATGGGTTTCTATCTTGATTATTTGTCATGGGTTTCCATCTTGATTATTTGGTCATGGTTTCTATCTTGATTATTTGGTCATGGGTTTCCACCTTGATTATTTGGTTATGGGTTTCTATCTTGATTATTTGGTTATGGGTTTCCATCTTGATTATTTGGTTATGGGTTTCCATCTTGATTATTTGATCATGGTTTCCACTTGATTATTTGATCATGGGTTTCCATCTTGATTATTTGATCATGGTTTTCCATCTTGATTATTTGATCATGGGTTTCCATCTTGATTATTTGATCATGGGTTTCCATCTTGATTATTTGATCATGGGTTTCCATCTTGATTATTTGGTATGGGTTTCTACCTTGATTATTTGATCATGGGTTTCATCTTGATTATTTGGTTATGGGTTTCCACCTTGATTATTTGATCATGGGTTTCCATCTTGATTATTTGGTCATGGGTTTCCACCTTGATTATTTGATCATGGGTTTCCATCTTGATTATTTGATCATGGGTTTCTATCTTGATTATTTGATCATGGGTTTCTATCTTGATTATTTGGTCATGGGTTTCCATCTTGATTATTTGTCATGGGTTTCTATCTTGATTATTTGATCATGGGTTTCTATCTTGATTATTTGGTCATGGGTTTCCACCTTGATTATTTGTCATGGGTTTCCACCTTGATTATTTGGTCATGGTTTCTATCTTGATTATTTGGTCATGGGTTTCCATCTTGATTATTTGATCATGGGTTTCACCTTGATTATTTGTCATGGTTTCTATCTTGATTATTTGATCATGGGTTTCATCTTGATTATTTGATCATGGGTTTCCATCTTGATTATTTGATCATGGGTTTCCATCTTGATTATTTGGTTATGGGTTTCCACCTTGATTATTTGATATGGTTTCCATCTTGATTATTTGATCATGGGTTTCTATCTTGATTATTTGATTATGGGTTTCTATCTTGATTATTTGATCATGGGTTTTCATCTTGATTATTTGATCATGGGTTTCCATCTTGATTATTTGGTTATGGGTTTCTACCTTGATTATTTGATATGGGTTTCATCTTGATTATTTGATCATGGGTTTCTATCTTGATTATTTGATTATGGGTTTCTATCTTGATTATTTGATCATGGTTTCCACTTGATTATTTGGTTATGGTTTCTATCTTGATTATTTGGTATGGGTTTCCATCTTGATTATTTGGTCATGGTTTCTATCTTGATTATTTGATCATGGTTTCATCTTGATTATTTGGTCATGGGTTTCCATCTTGATTATTTGGTCATGGTTTTCCATCTTGATTATTTGGTCATGGGTTTCCATCTTGATTATTTGTTCATGGGTTTCCATCTTGATTATTTGGTCATGGGTTTCCATCTTGATTATTTGGTCATGGGTTTCAATCTTGATTATTTGGTCATGGGTTTCCATCTTGATTATTTGATCATGGATTTCCATCTTGATTATTTGATATGGGTTTCACCTTGATTATTTGGTATGGGTTTCCACCTTGATTATTTGGTCATGGGTTTCCATCTTGATTATTTGGTTATGGGTTTCTATCTTGATTATTTGATCATGGGTTTCCATCTTGATTATTTGGTTATGGTTTCATCTTGATTATTTGATCATGGGTTTCCACTTGATTATTTGGTCATGGGTTTCACCTTGATTATTTGGTCATGGGTTTCATCTTGATTATTTGGTTATGGGTTTCCATCTTGATTATTTGGTCATGGGTTTCCATCTTGATTATTTGGTTATGGGTTTCCATCTTGATTATTTGATCATGGTTTCATTGATTATTTGGTCATGGATTTCATCTTGATTATTTGTTATGGTTTCACCTTCATTATTTGGTCATGGGTTTCACCTGATTATTTGGTCATGGGTTTCCTATCTTGATTATTTGTCATGGTTTCCACCTTGATTATTTGGTCATGGGTTTCATCTTGATTATTTGGTTATGGGTTTCACCTTGATTATTTGGTCATGGGTTTCCATCTTGATTATTTGATTATGGTTCCATCTTGATTATTTGGTAATGGTTTCCACTGATTATTTGGTCATGAGGTTTCATCTAATTATTTGTCATGGGTTCATCTTGATTATTTGATCATGGGTTTCATCTTGATTATTTGGCATGGAGTTTCACCTTGATTATTTGGTCTGGGTTTCCATCTTGATTATTTGGTCATGGGTTTCACCTTGATTATTTGGTATGGGTTTCACCTGATTATTTGATCATGAGGTTTCCATCTTGATTATTTGGTCATGGGTTTCCATCTTGATTATTTGATCATAGGTTTCCACCTTGATTATTTGGTCATGGGTTTCCACCTTGATTATTTATGACATTCCTTGACATCTTTCCTGACATTGATGTTGGTACAGTAATGGTAATAAACTAAGACATTTAGTAGTCGACATAGGACGTCAAGTAGACACAACTTTATCTTGATCGTTACATAATTGTATTTTATTGACTTGGTTAACATGATGGTAAACAAAACACGTTCGTTCGCTTTCATTGTTTATGTTCGTCTTCTCTATGTTGTCATTACGTCGCTAAGCAGTATTAACAAATCTACGTCAACTAGTTTCACTACGTCAATGTCTCGTTCTAGTGTTGCTATCTGCTCATAGTGAGCAGATTTGGTGTGCAAAACTACAGTCTCTACTTATGCATTTCTACAAACTTATCTATCTAAACTACCTAAACTACCTGTCTAGAGTGTTGACTACTACCTGGGGTTGGGGTACGGTTGTGCCCGTTCCTGGCAACTACTACACAGCGAATGGGAAAATAAAGCCTGGACGTCAATAAAAACATGATGAAGAACTATGGAGAGTTGAAGGAGTGTGGCCAGACGTGGGAGACGGTTGGTAGAAAGGCAGCAGAACGGCAACAGGGAGGCCTCTTGTGGAAGCCTTATGTGTCAATCAAGACATGAAGAGGATATAGATAGATATGTACAGATAGATAGAAGAACAAGATTGCATTAAAACTATGTAGCAATGCGAATCAAGTAAAACTAATGTTCTCTAGTGTTCTCTAGTGTTCTCTAATGTTCTCTAGTGTTACAAAGTGATCTATTGATTGATATGATCATCATCAATAATCATGGAAATAAAGGGAAGGGATAGCAGAAGAGAGGAAGAGCTGGAAAACGTTTGTTGAAGACCGGTGCTCCGTTGGGAGTTGAAAGGTGAAGAAGAAGAAGAAACATAAAAGATTCTCCAATCGACTCTACCGGAAATTAAATACTGCATGTTTTTCTGCGCATGCTCAACTCATTGCCAGTTCTACTTCTGTTATATTTAGACTTTCAGCCAAAAATATTAATTGATGGCTTATCTCTGAAAATATTGCAGCCATAATTGTTTTTGAAACCGACATTTATAAACATAGACACACGGCTTGAGCAGTGTTAAACTGGTATTTATATTTTTGAAAATCTAATCCATATTTTAAAAGACGATATTAGATCTACTTTTTCAAAAAAAAGCCAAACTAGTAAAATAGTGTTTCTCAAACTTGTTCAGGTCATCGTTACATTTGATAATTAACCTTCATACAATCTCCCTCTTGTATAATTAACCTTCATACAATCGCCCTGTTGTACAGTTAACCTCCACACAATCACCCTTGTATAGTTAACCTCCATACAATCGCCCTGTTGACAGTTAACCTCCATACAATCGTCCACTTGGTCATTACTTCACACAATGTCTGACACTTAACACTCATTCAATTGCCCCTTGGACCATTAACCTCAATAAAATCGTCCCCTTGGACACTTAACCTCCATACAATCGTCCCCTTGGACACTTAACCTCCACACAGTCGTACCCTTCGACTATTAATCTCCATACAATCGTCCCCTGGGACACTTAACCTTCACACAATCGTCCCCTTGGACACTTAACACTCATTCAATTGCCCCCTTGGACCATTAACCTCAATAAAATCGTCCCCTTCGACTATTAATCTCCATACAATCGTCCCCTGGGACACTTAACCTTCGCACAATCGTCCCCTTCGTTCATTAACCTCCATACAATCGCCTTCTTGGAACAATTAGCCTCAATAAAATCACCCCTTTGGAACCATTAACCTCCATACAATCGTCCCATTAGACACTTAACGTCCATACAATCGCCCCCTTGGAACCATTAGCCTCCACACAATCTTCTCTTTGGACACTTGACCTCCATAAAATCATCCACCTTGTACCCTTAACCTCCCACAAGGGCACATTGGACACTTAACTTCCATACAATTACAATCTTGAACCCTAAACCTCCACATAATCGCCACCTTGGACCCTTGACCACCACACACTCGCAATCCTATTATCCTCGCGGTACGCTAAGATGCGATGACCCACACTGACATCATACCAAAGATTTCATACGCATACATTTCACATCAACGTTGCAATTTTCACAGCAACGTAGCAATTTTCACATCAACGTAGCAATTTTCACATTTCAAATAAATTAAACACATTAAATAGATTACAACAAATTTAGAACAGAAATTCGGATATTTAACTCTAATGTTAAAGCAGTTCTGCTGTATGGGTCAGAAACATGGAGAACTACTAAAACAATAAGCATAAACTGTAAACATTCATCAACTGGTGTCTGCACAGAATAGAGGGACTAAGATGGTATGATAGGGTACAAATGAGGAATTTATGGAGAGAATAAGACAGATTCCAGTGAACCAAGAAGTTTAAAAAGACGCCTACGCTGGATAGGACACGCTTTGCGAAAACCTGAGGGGAATATAACAAGTAGGGTACTTTCTTGGAACCCGCAGGGACAGCAAAAGAAGGGAAGGTCGAGAAATATATGGAGACGAGATTTGGAGGCAGAGATCAACAATATAAAGAAAGTTGGAGGGGGCTGCAGGAGATAGCTAGAGATAGGAAGACTTGGCATGAGTTGGTTGAGAGCATATGTCCCAATCCAGATTAAAAGAGGCAGAGAAAAAAAGGGAAGGAAATATATCACAAAGAATTATCCTAAGACATTTATCACAAAGGATTATCCTAAGAAATATATCACAAAGGATTATCCTAAGACATTATCACATAAGGATTATCCTAAGACATGCTAATCAAATACCCACTAATAACATTGATCGAAATCCACCTTTACATGTCATCGACGCCCTCCTTTAGCCCCTGTTCTAACGCATATAGCCTATTGTCATTATATCCCCATTTAACGGCGTCCCGGGTGGCGTCTGTGGCTTAGGGGATAGTGACTCGATCTATTCTCCCCGAAGTTCTGAGTTCAAATCACGCTGCGAATAATTTGGTTGCGAATTGTTTCTCGTGGATTTTGTATAAAGACAATGGCACCACCGTTCAGATAGTATTGGCAAACGTAATAATGCCTAGAAAAATCACAAACAGCGTTAAAAGCTGGGGTTGATTCGCAAAGTCCTGTAAAGGATATGCAACTATCTTAACTAACTTACGGCGTCTCATGTCTCGTAGAAGTTAGGTTCTGGTCTCTCGTTCCAAAGGCCCTCGGCTCGCTCCCTCAAAGAACCAGCGGCATATTGTCAAGAAATCCTTGATCTCATTGTAAATGAGTTTAGATCCAGTTCCTAGTTCTATCGGAGACGAACGATAAAAAAGTAGGTCTTGCATTCAATTTGAGCACGTAAAAGAACCACTGGCAGTCCAAAATCAAGAAAAGCAAGCTGGAAAGCCGCAGCCTGGGCAAAATTCATTAAAAAGATTTTTAAAATAAAATTCCTTCAAAATATTTTCATGATCTTATAAAATATATCGGTCACCCTCGTTGATGCTACGGAGCTCGTGCACTGCCACTGAGATCTTGTATAAGAAAGAGATCGAAGCATACATGGTTACTCACCGAAGTGCAATGATGATGGTCCTATCAATCAATCGTCCCAGAGAGGTGATACCCCCCACTTTGAGAACCGCTACAATAAACAATTAAAACTTGGTCAAGTTCCTACCTTACAACATTCACAAATCACTTCCCAAATCGCGCAGCACTTGATAACAATATATAAAACTTACACAAAATGATAAATATTTGCAGAAAGTTAACACAAAACTACTCGTTAAAAAAAAACTGCTTGTTAAAATTATCAAAATAATCATTCTGTTTGTTACAAAACACGGTTTGTTTTATTGACATCAATTCCTGAATGGGCCAGCTTTAGTTGAAAACGATCGAGACAGCATGGAGTGTTATTATCATAATACAAATATTATTAATTTTCGCATTCATTATTTTCTCACAACTGTTTAAATCATTAAAAAGTATTTTAAAATATAATTCAAATGAATTGAAATACAAATGAAATATGAAGGGGAGTTTGCAATAAATATCTTACAGTTCTGAACCAAATTGATATAAACAATTCTTGAAAAGATAACGGATTCCAAAACGGGGTGTTTGATAATAATGATAATCTTTATAGGCTTAAATTCCCAAAATGGGCAAGAAATAATAAATTTACATTTGTCTCGTTTCATTGTCAAATTACTTGTGATTGTCGCGTAGGTCCCACTGACCTCTCTTATTTGTTTCTCTTCCTGAATTTTCTGAAAGAGATTACGCACATCGTTGAAAGTGGTTATGACGGAAGTTGATGTAAGTTAATCTTGTATCTTTGACGCAGATTCAGTGAGTCAACATCCTGTTTGCCGACGCGTGTTGTATTCATAGCTCCATCAGACGCAATGTTTGCAAATATTATTCAAGTATGTACACAGTGGCGGCTCGTGCTCATTTTTCTTGGTGGGGCCAGACACAAATTTTCGGAAAAATCATTGGTTTTGAAGTATTTACTACTATTTGTCTATTTGGGGATGTTATTCCCCCTTCCGATTATTGGTGGGTCCGGGCCCCTACTGGCCCTTAATGACGAGCCGCCCCTGTAGGTACATATAAAACGATTTCATTTTTAGGAATATCAGACAAGATAGTTCTAATTTCAAACGTTATTTTTCTCAGAATCAAGCTCAAATCAAATGCCATCTTCGCGCGCGATTAGTCTAATTGATCAGTAACGTTGTATGTTTCTCGTCTTATTTGTTTTTGTGGTCGGTTTTCGTGTGTGTGGGGGAGAAGGGGACCTTACTTGTTAAGACTTCTCGCGCTGTGTAACATTCCGATATTATTTCATGTTCTTGCGTTAAAACAAATAAATGTTCCTCCATTGTTTACCCTTCTTCTCTGTTTACCGTACTGACTATTGTTTACCTCTCTTGTCATTGTTTACCTCTCTTGTCATTGTTTACCTCTCTTGTCATTGTTTACCTCTCTTGTCATTGTTTACCTCTCGTAACATTGTTTACCTCTTGTCATTGTTTACCTCTCTTGTCATTGTTTACCTCTATTGTCATTGTTTACCTCTCGTACCGTTGTTTACCGCTTTGACCGTCTTTGATGACTTTTGGGCAACATATCGACATGTATCACCAATTAATTGTTATCCCTGCTGTCATATGCGATCATGTCTCTCCTTAACTCGCTCTTCCTGATGCAGTTAATAAGTTCTGACGTCGATCTTTTGTAGATCCACAATGTCAGACCACACAGAAACATATGATCTCAGTGTAGGTGAGATCGAGGTCCTAGTCCGATCAGTGACGGGCGATAAAATGTAGGCCCCGTGTTTAAGTTAAACACGTAAAGGAGTTCCTCTTCTTCTTCTTCTCTTTCACCATTTACTTTTTATGGAAGTGTTGGGGTGGGGGAGTAGTGATCTTGTATGTGCTTGTTTTAAGGCTCTTTGTAAGCTGATATTCATTTTCGTAAGGATGTTCTTGATGCCGTCGTTCCATCTTTTGCATGGTCTTCCTCTTGTTTTGTACTCGTTATACTTTTTCTGTGTGGCTCTGTGGTAGACGATACCAGGGCATTCTGGCCAGGTGTCCAAACTATCTAATATGTTGTTCTTTTATAAATTGCATGACTGGTTTCACATCCAGTCTTCTTTTGATTTCTTAATTTCTAATTTTGTCTCTTATTGTCACACCTGCAGCTCTTGTCTCTTATCCATCCAAAATCAAGAAGAAGATGCTGGAAAGCCGTTTCCCTGGGTAAAATTCTGTTCACCATCTTCTAAATTACATCAGACACCCTCGCCAATGCAGCGAGTTCGTGCACTGTCGTTGAGATCTTTCCGTTTAAGAAAGAGATCAGAGCGGACATGGTTACTCACCGAAGTACGATGATGGTGGTCCTATCAATCAATCAATCAATCAATCAATCAGCCAGTCAATCAATCAATCAATCAATCAGTCAATCAATCAATCAATCAATCAGCCAGTCAATCAATCAATCAGTCAATCAATCAGTCAATCAATCAGTCAATCAATCAATCAATCAATCAGTCAATCAATCAGTCAATCAATCATTCAATCAGTCAATCAATCAGTCAATCAATCAGTCAATCAATCAATCAGTCAATCGAAGAGCTTCTGCCTTCCATAATCTCTCCTTCCCTACATTTATCCTTTGTTACCTTCTTCTTCTTCTTCTTCTTCAAACGCTCCATATCGATCACTTGTTACCCACTGTGTGTGATTTGTATGTGATCTGAGCCTAAGAGTGATTGTACGTTGTGCCACTTATGCGCATACAAGTAGACCAGGACATTCGATTCTGCGATGTTTTTATTTACTAGGTAACTTCCTAGGTTCTACATCAGTCAACTATTACGACACGCATTGTAGGTCGCAGTGGTACTATTCTTTGCTTCCTTGCGGCTCTGGCACCACACAGGCGTCCGTTGTTAACAAATGTTCTAATCTTGACTTACTTACTTATTCCTTGCAGCTCCTCGTGGAGCAAAGGGCATCAACAGTTGCTCGCCACTCTTCTCGGTCTCTGGCTGTTTCTTTAATGATTGATCTCCCAGGATAGTCGAGCATCGGCGTGGACGGGGAGGGTGGAACAGATGGGGATGTTGGGATGGGAATGCAGAGGGCAAGAGGAGCTTTCATTGCACTTGGAAACATTTGGAGGTCCGGGGAAATCAGGTGTAGAACAAAAGTTCGGATATTTGACTCTAATGTTGGGGCAGTTCTGCTGTATGGATCAGAAACATGGAGAACAACTGGGGAAATAGCGCATGGATTACGGACATTCGTCGGCTGGTGTCTGCGCAGGGTAGAGGAAATGGGATGGTATGATAGGGTCACAGATGAGGAACTTATGGAGAGAACAAGACAGATTCCAGTGAACGAACAGGTTAAAAAAAGACGCTGGCGCTGGATGGGACACACTTTGCGAAAACCGGAGGGGAATATAACAAGAAGGGTCATTGCCTGGAACCCGCAGGGACAGCGAAAGAAGGGGGAGTGCCGAGAGATGCATGGAGACGAGATTTGGAGGCGGAGATCAACAGTGTAAAGAAGAGCTGGAGGGAGCTGCAGGAGATAGCTAGAGATAGGAAGACTTGGCATGAGTTGGTTGAGGGCCTATGCCCCAACCCGGGATAAAAGGCAAGAGAGAGAGAGAGAGGATAGTCGAGCACACTTCAGTTTCTCAAGAAGACTTAGTTTCCAGGTCTGTTTAGGACGTCCTCATTTTCGCTTTCCTTACGGGTTCCACTCAACCGTTTGTCTAGTGACTCTCGACTGTGTCTTCCGTAGGGTTTGTCTGACAGATCGCCATTGTCTCCTCTTGAAATGTGTCAGCTTGTGTTCCTGTCCGATTCTTATCCACAGGTCTGTGCTTGTAACTCTATCATACGCTGTGCGGAAACCTACAAATCTAGTCTGGTCAGAGTGGATCAGATCAGATCTGTAGAAAACCGAGGGAGGCTGCGGTGATACGTAATAAATTGGCGTTTAAGGACAAAGACACGTATGTATGGTATCACATAAGCAAGCAAAGACACGTATGTATGGTATCATATAAGCAAGCAAAATGAATAGCAAAATGGTAGAACTAACAAAAACACCAGCATTTCGGTCGTAGGCCTTTATCAAGGACAAATACAGATAAGGAATACTAAATAAACTGAAGCATAGATCTAAATGAGAAGGATGACTAGCGGTACAGCAAATACTCACCTGTTCCCTAACACACCGTGCAAACACTGAAAGTCTACACGAAGCGGTGTCGACACATCGAGTAGCTAGCTTTATCATACCATCTCAGTTTGAGAATCCGCCGAAGTCATCTGTTGATTAATCATTCTCTTCGCATTATATGCGCGAAGAACCTTAATATGTAACTTATTTTCCTTTCCGCTCGAGTGGCTACCAGGGCAGAAGTTTGGGATGTAAAGAATAGAACCACTGTTACCTGCCACGCATGTCGTAAGAGGCGTTTTAAGAAGGTTTGGCTTAAATCGGATGCACGTGTCCGCTAGGGAATGCTAACCCGAAACAAATGCTTGCAGAAACGGATGCACCAGGCCGTAAGGCGCATAACATGGTGCAACGACCCTCACAATGAGGAATGGGATAACGGATTCTACGGTCGCAATCTGCCTAGGAGATTTAGCCACACAGTAAGAATGTCAGACCTACCATCACTCTAGGGGGTCGCAAAACTTATCTACAGGAAGAGGTCGGACTAATAAATTACAGGAAGCAGAAATCATAGGAAATCAGGACTGCCTAAGAACTGCAGCCCAAAGTATGCAGGCACTTTGAAGAAGAAAAGGAGGCTAGCCGATCTGTAACTACAAGGCTCCAAGACAAACATAGTGGTGCGTGGCTGATAATCTGAGACAGACAGCTGCCTTTATTAGAGAATCCGAAATCCCAATCTAGTGAGAACGCAGAAGACAAACTGTATGGCGTGGCTGATAATCTGAGGACAGACGGCTGCCTTTATTAGAAATCCGAAATCCTAATCTAGTGAGTCTAGTTCTCATTACCCTCCATTGACACAACGATACTTTCTGAACAATATTTCATCATCGCTATCGTCTCTATTTTTTTGTGCGCAAAAGTTGCAGCAATGCTGAAACTTTTCTCAAGAATACAGGCGTCTTTCTGATCAGACTTTCAGATTAGATAAACTTGTCTTGGAGGGAATTGGAACTAGGAAACGGAATTAGTTCTATAACGAATACCTGCTTGCACTTAGTAAAGGTAGGTAGAGATATAGTGCATACAGGTAGAAGATGGGTATCATAGTTTACAGGTGTACAAACTTAACAGGTAGATAAATTAGATAGATAGAGGGTTTCAGGGCAGGTAGGTTGGTAGATAGTGCAGACAGACAAGTAGATAAGTTGATAGCACAGACACAGACAGAGATATAGACAGACAGACAGACAGATCGATAGGATAGACAGATATAAAGATAGACAGAAAGACAGCGAGGCAAAGAGACAGACAGGCACACATACAGGCAGATAGATAATTCAAACGGGTAGATAGATAGGTAATTCAAACAGGTAGATAGATAGGAAACTCAAACTAGTAGATAGGTAACTCAAACAGGTAGATATATAGGTAATTCAAACAGGTAGATATATAGGTAATTCAAACAGGTAGATAGATAGGTAACTCAAACAGGTAGATAGATAGGTAACTCAAACTAGTAGATGGATAGGTAACTCAAACTAGAGAGGGTAGGTAGCTCAAACTAGATAGATAATTAACTCAAATAGGTAGATAGATATTGTAACTCAAACAGGTAGATAATAGGTAACCAAAAGGTAGATAAATAGGTAACTCAAATAGTTAGATAGATAGGTAACTGCAAACAGTAGATGGATAGGTAACTCAAACAGTTAGATAGTAAATCAAAGTAGGTAACTCAAACTAGTAGATGGATAGGTAACCAAACTAGTAGATAGATACGTAACTCAAAAAGTAATAGATAAGTAACTCAAAAGGTAGATGGATAGTAACTAATCATAGTTCAGATGGTAAACGAAATGGTTAGAAGATAATCAAAACGTATATTAGGTTTTAATAGTTGGAACTCAGGTGTTTGATATTATCCATATACAATAATCTTAACCTGTATATCAACTGACTTATCATGAACGTTTAACTGATTGATCAAAACGTTTAGGAAAATAATATCAAGTTCATTTCTGAGTGAAAAATGGACGAGTAATAAAATTGAAAGGAAAAAATAGATATAATTATTCAAAATGAGATACTTCATCAAATGTATCGGAACTGGAAGGAGTTGTGTAGTTTTTCTGTTTCCAGTTCAGTCCGAGAAATGCATTTTACATGAATGAATTCAATAGTACTCAAAGAGCGGTTATCGAACTATATTGAAGGACAGACGTTCAGTTATCGAACAATAATGTTTAAGGAATAGAAGCAGTTATGAAACTATTGTAAGACATATACAGGAGTAATCGAGATCAAATGGTCAAATACAGCAAAAAAAGAGGAATTTTATCGGAATCATGTAAGCTGAGGAAGGAAGACTACGAATCAAGAATACATTCATACTCATCTGTCGTGATCACGCAAAAGGACAATATATACATGGGAAATATGAAACGTCAGACTTACACTGTGTGCGTCATCACTAGCCATTACCTGCATCGTCGAGTGTCCGGTTTCACCAGCGTTTACTGGTCGGTCCTCTGCAGCCATCTGAGTGTATTTACGTGTGTAGCCAGGCCTACGAACAATCCTATCGCTAGAAGTGGGAGGTAAAGTGGTTCTATCCTTCACCTCAATTTGGCGCGCACATCACGTTACTATCTATAATCTCGTCCTGGATCAATCTTACCAGTTGTAAGCTACATTTGAGGGAAGATTCTTACTCCTATCTTGAAAACTACACAAGTCAGATAGATAGGAACTCAACAGATCTCAGATAAAACTCAAAGGGATAAGAAAGTAACTTTTCACGAGATAGATGGATATACAAATAAGTAGATAAACGCTCAAACACGATACAGATAAAATGTGGTAAACAACCAGGTGTTTATATTTCCACATACTTTACAGATATGATTCTTATACCTGTATATCACACTCGACTTATCATGAACGTTTAATCTGCATTGATCAAAAAGATTAAGATGAAAATAATATTCAAGTTCACTTTCTGAAGTGGAAATAAATAATAGTAATAAAATTGAAAGGAAAAAGTAGGAAAATTATCTTACAGAGAATGTAGACATTTCTATCAAAATGTCTTCATCTGGAAACATGAAGAAGGAAAAAGTAAACTAGTGCATGGTCTCTCCTTCTGTTTCCTCTAGTTTAGTCCTAAGAAGTATGATTGTTACCGTACGAGTTCTATATAGTACTCAAAGAGCTGGTGTATGGTGAGCTTGAAGGGAGCAGACGTTCAGCTGGTCGACAGACAAAAATGTTTTAAGGACACTCTTAAAGTGTCTATGAAATGCTTCGATATAGACACAACGTGCGGTGAATCCCTGGCGCAAGATCGTCAAATATGGTGCAGAAACAACACTAGAGGAACTTGTATTTCTGAGAATCGTCGTGCCGCTGAGGCACAGAGAAAACGAGCTACGTAATTTTGAAGAAATTTACATTCTTTTACTCATTCTCTCTCTCTCTCTCTCTCTCTCTCTCCTCTCGCTCTCGCGATCACCGCCCAGACAGATGTACCAGATCTCCTCATAAATTTCATTCATGTGGAAATATGAATCGTGCAGACTTAGCATTGGTGTGTTTCACGTCACATCTTCAGCACCATTAGGAGCTCTGGTGCTTATCCTTCGGCGATGTGTCCGGTTTCAGCCAGCGTTTACTCGGTTCGCTCTCCGTTCTGTAGCCATCTAGTGTATTTTACGTTGTGGGGTAGCCAGGCCCATACGGCCAACCTCCCTAGTCGCCTCTTACGACGTGTGTGGCAGGTAACAGTGGTTCTATTCTTTACACCCCAATTTGGGCGCTGGCAACCACTCAGGCGTTACTCATTCTAATGAATGTTGTCCTGGCATCGTCTTTCCAGCTTGTTCTTCTTGATTTTGAGCTGGCAAGAGTTCTTTTACGTCCTTATCTTGAAAACTGGACCTACATTTTATCGTCCGTCTTCGATAGGACTAGCAACACGATCTCAATTACACTGAGATTAGGGATCTCAAGAAAAATTCGAACTTCTCACGAAGAAGCGAACAGTATCTTTGAATGAGAGGCCCGTAGTGAACAAGTTGCCATATCGCCTCCATACCGGCATAACAGATTCCGAGCTGTTTAACAAATTTTAAATTGGCACAACTAGTCTGGGAGAGCCGCGGTGGCGTAGTTGTTAGTGAACTCGCTTCTCAAGGCTGGTGGTCTGGGTTCAGCTCCCGCAATGCGCGTGGAATTTTTCCCGACCACGACGGCTCTCAGGTCGACCCAGCCTTAACTGGGTACCAGACATGCTCTGGGAAAGTAAAGGCGGCCGGCGTGATGCTGACCACATCACCCATCGTGTGCCGACGGTCAATGAAAAATACAGACCTAACACTGTATTGACCTATATACCACGAGTTATGAAAGGATTCCTTTATTTTACAACTAGTCTGTGCCATTGTGAAAGATGGACATGACGGCAGAGCACATACTACAAGACTGCTAGCAGCAATGAGAAAAGAAACTTGGCCCAATAACACAGAGCTTCACGAGAAGCTATACGGAGAAGCCACAGTAAAATTCATGATAAATTTTGGTTCATCAGTCTAGGCAGGGATTGCGAGAGAGAGAGAAATAAACGAGAGGCGAGGTTAACCTCTACGCCACAGAAATAGACCCCCATCTCCTAAATTTATAGAAGAGATACAGAAAGGACAATATAAAACATAAGAGCAACAACAAGTGCAAGATTATTTCTTCTGCCCTTTCATGCCCTCATCAAAGGAACATCAAAAAATAAGCGCACACACATCAAAACACAGAATACAAGTACAAACACAAGAAGAAGAATATAAAATTATCATCATTTACTTAGCAAAAAAAAAAAAATGTTAACAATTTCATTTTTAACTATTCGCATTTTATCACCTTCGTTGTTTTCTTTTACCTCTCCCTCGCCTTCTCCTCGGACAACAAGGTCAAATTTTTGTCTTCTTAACTTCTTGTTGCCTCGTAGGACGAACAGAAATCATAAAACGAGATACAGCGGCTTAATTGTGAATGGAAAAAGCCAATTCTTTTATTGCTTTGGCTGTGTTTGGCTGATAGAAAAAGAAATAATTTTGGCATGTGAATTTGCAAAAGGAGGTTTTTTCTAATTAGAAGAGTGGAGTTTTTGGTAGAAATGAATTTTGTGTTTTTAAAATGTTTTTCAAGTTGACGCATTGTCCGTTAAATTAGGATGTTGTTGTTGGTGTATGGAGGAAGGATGTTGTAGATGTAGAAATGACCTTGTGTTTGTAAAATGTCGGGATGATCTTGTGTAGGAGTACAATTGGGAGGATCATCGCGTTGTATGTGTCATCACAAAACAGTTGATGTAGGCAAGATGGAAAGGAGGGGTGGGGGGTGGAGGGGGAGAAGGGCAGACGTTCAGCTGGTGGACAGAAAAAAAGCTTTGAAGATACTCTTAAAGTTTCAATTAAAATGTTTTGATATATACACCATGTGCTGGGAATCTCTGGTTCAAGATCGCCAAATGTGGCGCTGTAACAACACAAGAGGTGCTCGCGTAGCTGAGAATCGTGGTGCCGTTAAGACACAGAGAAAACGAGCCGCGTGAAAAAACATAACACACAACACTCACATATCTAACCTTGATCATATATGCCTTCCCCACCACCCCCACCCCTCCCCTCCCTTGTGGTAGAGGTCTGTACTAGGATTGGACTCTACAGTCACCTCCCATACACAAGAGAGGTGCAGCAGCACACGTCTGAGGCTGTTGCCATCATCGCTTGTTATAGAAGGCATTTAAATTGTAAATGTAGCATTAGTTGTTGTGACAGTGTGTTGTGACAGTGTGTTGTGAAAGTGTGTTGTGACAGTGTGTTGTGGCAGTGTGTTGTGACAGTGTGTTGTGACAGTGTGTTGTGACAGTGTGTTGTGACAGTGTGTTGCTGGGGCCCACAAGCAAAACAAAGAAAAGTAACAGTGTGACCTACAACGCATATCGTAAGAGGTGACTAAGGTAGGGTTTCGCTTAGGGCTGACTACCCCATCCGGTAAAAAAATATAAAATGTATTTGTAATATTTGGCGATGATCTGAAATCAACTGATCTTAGGGAGTCTGACCAGAACATATCAGACCTGAAGAAAACCGTGGGGAGGCTAGAGTAGTACAGAGCAATCGGGTGATATGTACGAGGATAGGTATATGGCAGTATTACGTAAGCAAGATTAAATTCAACACGGAGGAAGTTGAGAGTAAAGATGTGGGAGTAAGAATGGGGAGTAAAGAAGTGGGAGTAAAGAAGTGGGAGTAAAAAGTGGGAGTAAAGAAGTGGGAGAGAAGTAGTGGGGAGTAAAAAGTGGGAGTAAGAAGTGGAGAGTAAAGTAGTGGGGAGAGAAGTGGGGAGTAAAAGTGGGAGTAAGAAGTGGAGAGTAAAGTAGTGGGAGAGAAGTAGTGGGGAGTAAAAAGTGGGAGTAAAGAAGTGGAGAGTAAAGTAGTGGGAGAGAAGTAGTGGGAGTAAAAGTGGGGAGTAAAGAAGTGGAGAGTAAAGTAGTGGGGAGAGAAGTAGTGGGGAGTAAAAAGTGGGGAGTAAAGTAGTGGAGAGTAAAGTAGTGGGGAGAGAAGTAGTGGGGAGTAAAAAGTGGGGAGTAAAGTAGTGGAGAGTAAAGTAGTGGGGAGAGAAGTAGTGGGAGTAAAAGTGGGGAGTAAAGTAGTGGAGAGTAAAGTAGTGGGGAGAGAAGTAGTGGGGAGTAAAAAGTGGGAGTAAAGAAGGGGGGAGTAAAGAAGTGGGAGTAAAGAAGTGGGAGTAAAGAAGTGGGGAGTAAAGAAGTGGGGAGTAAAGAAGGGGGGAGTAAAAGTGGGAGTAAAAGTGGGAGAAAAGAAGTAGAGAGTAAAGAAGTAGGGAGTAAAGAAGTGGAGAGTAAAGTAGTGGGAGAGAAGTAGGGGGGAGTAAAAAGTGGGAGTAAAGTAGTGGGGAGTAAAGAAGTGGGAGAGAAGAAGAGGGAGTAAAGAGTGGGAGAGAAGAAGAGGGGAATAAAGAAGTGGGAGAGAAGAAGTGGGGAGAGAAGAAGTGGGAATAAAGAAGTGGGAGAGAAGAAGTGGGAGTAAAGAAGTGGGAGAGAAGAAGAGGGAATAAAGAAGTGGGGAGAGAAGAAGTGGGAGTAAAGAAGTGGGGAGTAAAGAAGTGGGGAGTAAAGAAGTGGGAGAGAAGAAGTGGGAGTAAAGAAGTGGGGAGTAAAGAAGTGGGGAGAGAAGAAGTGGGGAGTAAAGAAGAGGGGAATAAAGAAGTGGGGAGAAGAAGTGGGAGTAAAGAAGTGGGAGTAAAGAAGTGGGGAGTAAGAAGAGGGAATAAAGAAGTGGGAGAGAAGAAGTGGGAGTAAAGAAGTGGGAGAAAAGAAGTAGGGAGAGAAGAAGTGGGGAGTAAAGTGGGAGTAAAGAAGTGGGAGAGAAGAAGGGGAGTAAAGAGTGGGGAGTAAAGAAGTGGGAGTAAAGAAGTGGGAGTAAAGAAGTGGGGAGTAAGAAGTGGGAGAGAAGAAGGGGGAGTAAAGAAGGGGAGTAAAGAAGTGGGGAGTAAAGAAGTGGGAGAGTAGAAGTGGAGAGAGAAGAAGTGGGAGTAAAGAAGTGGGAGTAAAGAAGTGGGAGTAAAGAAGTGGAGAGTAAGAAGTGGGAATAAAGAAGTGGGGAGAGAAGTGGGAATAAAGAAGTGGGAGTAAAGAAGTGGGAGTAAAGAAGTGGAGTAAAGAAGTGGGGAGTAAAGAAGTGGAGAGAGAAGAAGTGGAGAGAGAAGAAGTGGGGAGTAAAGAAGTGGGGAGTAAAGAAGTGGAGAGAGAAGAAGTGGGGAGAGAAGAAGTGGGGAGTAAAGAAGTGGGGAGTAAAGAAGTGGAGTAAAGAAGTGGGGAGAGAAGAAGTGGGGAGTAAAGAAGTGGGAAGTAAAGAAGTTGGGAATACCGAAGTGGGAATTAAAGAAGTGGCAAATAACCAGTGGCGGCTCGTCATTAAGGGCCAGTGGGGCCGAGGCCCCACAAAGATAAGGTGAACGTGTATTTATTATTTTATACATTAAAATTTAACCTAACCGAAACCAAGATTTTTCCCAAAATCTCTGTCTGGTCCCAGCAACAAAATTATCGCAGACCGCCACTGGAAATAACGAAGAAAAGGGGGTATAATAAGTAGGAATGAAGAGGTAGGGAATGAAGAAATAGATATTAAAGAAGTGGGAATAAAAATGGGGAGTGACGACTTTGGAGTGGATAATTACTTCGACGAGATGAACGAATACTAAATGAACAAAAACGATAAGTTGGACGAGAAGGGGAATCAAAATATAGAAGAAATAAAACACGAAGAACTACGACTTGAAACAGTAGACGAAAAATGTGAGAAACTCGTCAACGAAGGGTAGAGACTGGACAGAAGAAGAAAATAAGGTCGGTGAAAATATGACGTCAAAATATGACGTGAAAATATTACGTGAAAATATGACGTGAAAATATGAAGTGAAAAATATCACGTGAAAAATATGACGTGAAAAATATGACGTGAAAATAAGGTCGGTGAAAATATGACGTGAAAATATGACGTGAAAATATAATAAAAAGAGATTATAAATAATAACAAAAATAATTTCAGATTGTAAACGAGTATTACGACGATAAACTGGGTAAGTGAGAGAGGATATGAAATAAAGGAGGGAAAGAGAGGAAATAAAGGAGGAAGAGAGAGGAAATAAAGGAGGAAAGAGAGAGGAAATAAAGGAGGAAAGAGAGAGAAAATAAAGGAGGAAAGAGAGAGGAAATAAAGGAGGAAAGAGAGAGAAAATAAAGGAGGAAAGAGGAAATAAAGGAGGAAAGAGAGAGGAAATAAAGGAGGAAAGAGAGGAAATAAAGGAGGAAAGAGAGGAAATAAAGGAGGAAAGAGAGAGGAAATAAAGGAGGAAAAGAAAATTACATAAAGGAGGAAAGAGAGAGAAATAAAGGAGGAAAGAGAGAGGAAATAAAGGAGGAAAGAGAGAGGAAATAAAGGAGGAAAGAGAGAAATAAAGGAGGAAGAGAAAATTACATAAAGGAGAAGAGATTGGAAATAACTGGAAAAGAGAGAGAAATAACATAAAGGAGGAAGAAGAAAATAAAGGAGGAAGAGAGGATAGGAATTTAAGTAGAAAAATTGTTAAAAAGATGGAAATTTATTTTATCTTTCTGAAATGTGTTTTAAAAAGTTCCGAGAATTTCAAGTTTGTTCGTTTGGATGTGTGAAATTATATAAAGATGGTGCAGATATGTCTTTTGGTGTTTGGAGGTTGCGATGTAGTTGATAGTTGGTAGTGGTGATGGTAGTTATGGTAGTGATGGTGATTATGGGGTGGTAGTGGTGAGTATTGTGGTGGTGGGGTGGTGATGATGATGATGGTGGTGATGATGATGATGGTGGTGATGATGATGGTGGTGGTGTTGGTGGTGGTGTTTGATTGTCTTAAGATTCGATGAACCACAGTTGTTGTGTTAGCAGATGTAGGTGGTGATGTTGGGGGTGGGGTTAGTTAATAATATTAGATTGTGAAATGGGAGCAGAAGGAACGGCGTTGAGGTGGTTGGTGTGTTTGGGGGTTGGTTGAGAATGCTTTGATGGTAGAGTTCGTTGGGGAGGATGTTGGTGTGGGTTGCTGTTAGTAGTAGTTGGTGGTTATGGTTGGTGGTAGTTATGGATGGTGGTGAGGAGTGTGGGTGATGTGGGGAATTGTGGCTGGTTGTGGTGCTAGTTGGTGATAGAGGTTGATGTGTTGGTGGAAGGTCGGGCGCCAGTCGATTCAATAAATATCAGTGGCGGCTGGTCATTAAGGGCCAGTGGGACCGGGTCCCAACAAAAATAATATGTAACGTGTATTTATTACTTTATAAGTTAAAATATAACAACCCAAAAACATGATTTTCCGAAAATGTTTGTCTGGCCCCACTAACAAAATGATCACGATCCGCCACTGATAAATATTATAATAGAAACTACCATATAAGAAAGCAAAAAACGAAGTTAGTTTATAAAGAAATGTATAAGACGTGGTAGCCATGAGAATGCTACAGAAAGATCCTACGAAAACTATGAATAGAAACTAAATGCTACAGAAAGATCCTACGAAAACTATGAATAGAAACTAAATGCTACAGAAAGATCCTACGAAAACTATGAACAGAAACTAAATGCTACAGAAAGATCCTACGAAAACTATGAACAGAAACTAAATGCTACAGAAAGATCCTACGAAAACCATGAACAGAAACTAAATGCTACAGAAAGATCCTACAAATACCATGGACAGAAACTAAATGCTACAGAAAGATCCAACGAAAACCATGAACAGAAACTAAATGCTACACAAAGATCCTACAAATACCATGGACAGAAACTAAATGCTACAGAAAGATCCTACAAATACCATGAACAGAAACTAAATGCTACAGAAAGATCCAACGAAAACTATGAACAGAAACTAAATGCTACAGAAAGATCCTACAAATACCATGGACAGAAACTAAATGCTACAGAAAGATCCAACGAAAACCATGAACAGAAACTAAATGCTACACAAAGATCCTACAAATACCATGGACAGAAACTAAATGCTACAGAAAGATCCTACAAATACCATGGACATAAACTAAATGCTACAGAAAGATCCTACGAAAACCATGGACAGAAACTAAATGCTACAGAAAGATCCTACGAAAACCATGAACAGAAACTAAATGCTACAGAAAGATTCTACGAAAACTATGAACAGAAACTAAATGCTACAGAAAGATCCTACGAAAACTATGAACAGAAACTAAATGCTACAGAAAGATTCTACGAAAACTATGAACAGAAACTAAATGCTACAGAAAGATCCTACGAAAACTATGAACAGAAACTAAATGCTACAGAAAGATCCTACGAAAACTATGAACAGAAACTAAATGCTACAGAAAGATCCTACGAAAACCATGAACAGAAACTAAATGCTACAGAAAGAGTCTACGAAAACTATGAACATAAACTAAATGCTACAGAAAGAGTCTACGAAAACTATGAACAGAAACTAAATGCTACAGAAAGATCCTACGAAAACTATGAACAGAAACTAAATGCTACAGAAAGATCCTACGAAAACTATGAACAGAAACTAAATGCTACAGAAAGATCCTACGAAAACCATGAACAGAAACTAAATGCTACAGAAAGAGTCTACGAAAACTATGAACATAAACTAAATGCTACAGAAAGAGTCTACGAAAACTATGAACAGAAACTAAATGCTACAGAAAGATCCTACGAAAACCATGAACAGAAAGTGATTGGATACAGACACAACATGCTCTGGTAATGTCTTGAGCAAGACCGTTGATTAGGACCTACCTATTTCAGGACCGTTTTGATGTTTCCGTCGTAGTATATATGTAGTGTGCTGTGAAATTCGTCACTCCTGTTGTTTCGTTTGCTTGATAAAGGCCTTTTGGTCGAAACGTTGCTGTGTATTGTTAATGTTTTTGTATTTTGTAAAACTAAAGTACTTCGTTATTACGTATTTCGCCATTGCGCAAGATCTCGAAAATGGGACCCTGCACCACCACAAAAGGAACTCGCATAGCCGAGAATCGTTGTACAGTTGAGGGGCATAGAAAGTGAATTGAGCGGCACGACAGAACACCCAATATCTACAAGTTCAATCCTGATCCGGTATGTGGTTAGGGGATTGTGTTCCAGGATGGAACGCTACATGTTATAACTGCCTATGTACATACCCAACTACCTATCTACCAATTTACTTATCTACCAATCTATCTATCTATCTATCATCTATCTATCTATCTATCTATCTATCTATCTATCTATCTATCTATCTATCTATCTATCTATCTATCTATCTATCTATCTATCTATCTATCTATCTATCTATCTATCTATCTATCTATCTATCTATCTATCTATCTATCTATCTATCTATCTATCTATCTATCTATCTATCTATCTATCTATCTATCTATCTATCTATCTATCTATCTATCTATCTATCTATCTATCTATCTATATATCTATCTATCTATCTATCTATCTATCTATCTATCTATCTATCTATCTATCTATCTATCTATCTATCTATCTATATATCTATCTATCTATCTATCTATCTATCTATCTATCTATCTATCTATCTATCTATCTATATATCTATCTATCTATCTATTTATCTGTCTGTCTGTCTACCTATCTATCTCTATATATATATATATATTTATCTATCTATCTATCTGTTTCTATACGTTAACGTCTATCTCGCTGTCTCTCTCTCTCTCTCTCCCTCTCTCTCTCTATATATATAACTTCTTCCTCAATTTTAATTTTTCATTTCTTACTTTTTTGTCCTTCCTTTCATCTCAATCCATTAATTTTTATGCCTCACATATTTTTCATTCTGCCTCTCTTACTTTTCTCTTCTGCATAAAATCTAACATTGCCCCAAGTGAACCACTTCTGTTTGTTATTTGTCATAAATTCTATAGTTATTGACCTCTTTGACAATCTACAATAAATTCTCCATATACTAGAAGTTATTCTCAACGATTCAGTCTAATGTACATCCTTACAAACCACATCTCAAATATTCAAGGTTGCTAAGCATATCATACTTATTCTAGCGTAAATATTTCTTCTACGTTATAGCCTTTCTGGTTCACTTTTTACATTATCTAAATGTACATTCAGGGGCGAATTTAAAGATTATAGATGGGGGTTCTTTTTCTTCTTCTTTTCGAACGCTCCATATCGACCATTTGTTAACCACAGTTTTTTTGTATGTGATCTGATCCTAAGAGCGAGTGTACGTTGTGAAAGTTATGTGTCTACAAGTAGACCAGCATATCCGATTTCTGCGATGATTTTTATTTACTAGGGTAGCTTCCTAGGTTCTACATCAGTTGCTCTTTTACAAAATGCCTTCTAGGTTGTAGTGGTACTATTCTTTGCTCCCCTTGCGAGTTCCGGCAAACACACGAGCGCCTAACCTCAATGATAACATCAACCACCTTACAAGAAGAGATCACTTCATGACAACATCAACCACCTTACAAGAAGAGATCACTTAATGACAACATCAACTACCTTACAAGAAGAGATCACTTAATGACAACATCAACTACCTTACAAGAAGAGATCACTTAATGACAACATCAACCACCTTACAAGAAGAGATCACTTAATGACAACATCAACTACCTTACAAGAAGAGATCACTTAATGACAACATCAACCACCTTACAAGAAGAGATCACTTAATGACAACATCAACCACCTTACAAGAAGAGATCACTTAATGACAACATCAACCACCTTACAAGAAGAGATCACTTAATGACAACATCAACCACCTTACAGAAGAGATCACTAATGACAACATCAACCACCTTACAAGAAGAGATCACTAATGACAACATCAACTACCTTACAAGAAGAGATCCTTAATGACAACATCAACCATCTTACAAGAAGAGATCACTTAATGACAACATCAACCACCTTACAAGAAGAGATCACTTAATGACAACATCAACCATCTTACAAGAAGAGATCACTTAATGACAACATCAACCACCTTACAAGAAGAGATCACTTAATGACAACATCAACTACCTTACAAGAAGAGATCACTTAATGACAACATCAACCATCTTACAAGAAGAGATCACTTAATGACAACATCAACCACCTTACAAGAAGAGATCACTTAATGACAACATCAACTACCTTACAAGAAGAGATCACTTAATGACAACATCAACCACCTTACAAGAAGAGATCACTTAATGACAACATCAACCACCTTACAAGAAGAGATCACTTAATGACAACATCAACCACCTTACAAGAAGAGATCACTTAATGACAACATCAACTACCTTACAGAAGAGATCATTAATGACAACATCAACCACCTTACAAGAAGAGATCACTTAATGACAACATCAACCACCTTACAAGAAGAAATCACTTAATGACAACATCAACCACCTTACAAGAAGAGATCACTTAATGACAACATCAACCACCTTACAAGAAGAGATCACTTAATGACAACATCAACCACCTTACAAGAAGAGATCACTTAATGACAACATCAACCACCTTACAAGAAGAGATCACTTAATGACAACATCAACCACCTTACAAGAAGAGATCACTTAATGACAACATCAACCACCTTACAAGAAGAGATCACTTAATGACAACATCAACCATCTTACAAGAAGAGATCACTTAATGATAACATCAACTACCTTACAAGAAGAGATCACTTAATGATAACATCAACTACCTTACAAGAAGAGATCACTTAATGATAACATCAACTACCTTACAAGAAGAGATCACTTAATGACAACATCAACCACCTTACAAGAAGAGATCACTTAATGACAACATCAACCACCTTACAAGAAGAGATCACTTAATGACAACATCAACCACCTTACAAGAAGAGATCACTTAATGACAACATCAACCACCTTACAAGAAGAGATCACTTAATGACAACATCAACTACCTTACAAGAAGAGATCACTTAATGACAACATCAACCACCTTACAGAAGAGATCACTTAATGATAACATCAACCACCTTACAAGAAGAGATCACTTAATGACAACATCAACCATCTTACAAGAAGAGATCACTTAATGATAACATCAACCATCTTACAAGAAGAGATCACTTAATGATAACATCAACTACCTTACAAGAAGAGATCACTTAATGACAACATCAACCATCTTACAAGAAGAGATCACTTAATGACAACATCAACCATCTTACAAGAAGAGATCACTTAATGATAACATCAACTACCTTACAAGAAGAGATCACTTAATGACAACATCAACCACCTTACAAGAAGAGATCACTTAATGATAACATCAACCATCTTACAAGAAGAGATCACTTAATGACAACATCAACTACCTTACAAGAAGAGATCACTTAATGATAACATCAACCATCTTACAAGAAGAGATCACTTAATGACAACATCAACCACCTTACAAGAAGAGATCACTTAATGACAACATCAACCACCTTACAAGAAGAGATCACTTAATGATAACATCAACCATCTTACAAGAAGAGATCACTTAATGATAACATCAACTACCTTACAAGAAGAGATCACTTAATGATAACATCAACTACCTTACAAGAAGAGATCACTTAATGACAACATCAACCATCTTACAAGAAGAGATCACTTAATGATAACATCAACTACCTTACAAGAAGAGATCACTTAATGATAACATCAACTACCTTACAAGAAGAGATCACTTAATGATAACATCAACTACCTTACAAGAAGAGATCACTTAATGACAACATCAACCACCTTACAAGAAGAGATCACTTAATGACAACATCAACCACCTTACAAGAAGAGATCACTTAATGACAACATCAACTACCTTACAAGAAGAGATCACTTAATGACAACATCAACCACCTTACAAGAAGAGATCACTTAATGACAACATCAACTACCTTACAAGAAGAGATCACTTAATGACAACATCAACTATCTTACAAGAGAATCACTTAATGACAACATCAACTACCTTACAAGAAGAGATCACTTAATGACAACATCAACTACCTTACAAGAAGAGATCACTTAATGACAACATCAACCACCTTACAAGAAGAGATCACTTAATGACAACATCAACCACCTTACAAGAAGAGATCACTTAATGACAACATCAACCACCTTACAAGAAGAAATCACTTAATGACAACATCAACCACCTTACAAGAAGAGATCACTTAATGACAACATCAACCACCTTACAAGAAGAGATCAGAGCACCATTTTAGACTTCGAAACCAACACATAACACTTAATAATCACTTGAACAGAATTCATCCACAACACACTCCAGAGTGCCAACTGTGTGCACATCATCATGAAACCGTTCACCACCATCTCTTCAAGTGTCAAGCACTAGATGACATCAGAAAGACCCTCCTTCCTCCAAGACCAGATAAATGGAACACATTATACGGAATAAAAGAACAACTTACAAACACATGCAGATACCACTACATAGCATTAGGCAGAAGGGCAAGAGCTCAAGTGCTTCTAGATCATAGATTCCCAAACTTCTTTGGCCCACCGCCCACTTTGAACGACATAAACTTTGTAACACCCCCTCCCCATTATAACAGTTTGCCAACGCCCCCCTCCCCACATATATATACACATACTCTATTTTCTCATTAATATAGAAAATTGATATATATTTCTGTCATACATGGTTAATTTTCAAATGATTATATACATGAAATAGAAAAATGACTGAAAAAAGGGATCGTGTAAGACGGGCATAAAATGAATTTTAAATGCAGAATTCAAATTTGTAAATGATTATTCAATCGCAAAATCATGAACATAATTTATTTTAAAATATTTATTATTAATTTTTTTAAGGAACCAACGACCCATAATCGCCCCCTACAAAAAAATTTCTGAACCCACTATCGCCCCCTAGAACACTTTAGCGCCCACTGGGTGGCGGTACCGCCCACTTTGGGAAACGCAGCTCTAGATCATTGAAGATAATGGTTAGTTGATTGACAGGACCATCATCATTGCACTTCGGTGAGTAACCATGTGTGCTCCTATCCCTTTCTTACACTGGAAGATCTCAGTGGTAGTGCACGAAATCCGTAGCACTGGCGAGGTTCCCCGGTGTAATTTAGAAGATGGTGAAGATATTTTGTAGGGATTTAATTTTAAACATTTCTAATGCGTTTTACCCGGGCAGCGGCTTTCCAGCCTGTTCTTCTCGGTTTTGAACTGCCAAGGGTTCTTTTACGGGCTCAAATTCATTACGGGACCTACGTTTTATCGTCCGTCTTCGATAGGACTAGGAACTCGATCTCACCTACACTGAGACCAGGGATCTCTGGAAAATATCTCATGGCTCCACGAGGGAGCGAACCAGTATCATTATAACGAGAAAAAACACCCTAAGGTGCGCTATAGTTGCCTATTCTTTTTCTCTGTCACTCCCTCTCAGACCGCATCTTAAATATGATCCGAGATAACAGGGGTACGCCTCGTGTTGTTGAGATCTTCAACTAAGAAACTGATACTACTTCGTACACATGGCATCAATGTTATCTACTATAGATTATCAGCCTCTCTCTCTCTCTCTCTTGTCTCTGTCTCTTGTCTCTTTGTCTACTTTATTGTAGTTTCTCTTTTTTTATCTTTTGTATATGTATCCGTTCTTTTATTTGCTAAATTTATCTCTTTTTGTCTTATCTGTCTTGTCTTTTCATCTCTCTCCTCTTTCTCTTTCTCTCTCTCTCTCTCTCTGTGTTTAAATACGTATCTATATCGCTATTTCACCTCTCTTCTCTGTCTCTGTTTCTTCTTTCTCTCTCTATCGTCGTCTCTCGTTTTCCTAGCTATCTTTCTCTGTCCTCTCTTCTCTGTCTCTTTCTCTCTCCGTCTTTCTCGTTTCCTCTCTTTCTCTCTCCCTCTCTCAAGGTGTGTATTTAAATAGATATCTCTAAAGCTCTCCCTCCATCTCACTTTTCTTTCCCTATATCTCCATCCCTTCCCTCCCCTCTTTATCTCTCTTCCTCTCTCATGGTGTGTCTTTAAATTACGTATCTCTAAAGCTTTTTCTCCATCGCTCTTTCTCTCCATTTTCTCTCTCTCTCTATCTCTCCCCATCTTCTATCATCTCTTCATCCTCTCTCTCATCCCCCTCTCTCTCATCCCTCTCTCATCCCTCTCATCCTCTCTCATCCCCCCTCTCATCCCCTCTCTCTCATCCCCTCTCATCCCTCTCTCATCCTCTCTCTCCCCTCTCTCTCTCCCCTCTCATCCCTCTCTCTCATCCCCTCTCTCCTCCTCTCTCATCCCTCTCTCATCCCTCTCTCCATCCCTCTCTCATCCCTCTCATCCCTCTCTCTCATCCTCTCTCATCCCTCTCTCTCATCCTCTCTCTCATCTCTCTCTCATCCCTCTCTCTCATCCCTCTCTCTCATCCCTCTCTCTCTCATCCTCTCTCTCACCCCTCTCTCTCATCCCTCTCCTCTCTCTCATCCCTCTCTCATCCTCTCTCTCATCCCTTCATCCTCTCTCATCCCTCTCTCATCCCTCTCCCCATCCCTCTCTCATTCCTCTCTGTGTGTGTCTTTAAATACCAATCTCTATCGTTCTCTCTCTCTCTCTCTCCTCCCCTCTCTGTCTATTTTGTTGTAGGTGTCTTTCTTTACGTCTTGTATCCATCTTCGTTTCATCTTTCCTATCACATTATAATTAATTTCAATTTTTACCTTCAGTTCCTATCCCTCATCGTGTACCTCTCAATATTCATATTTCTTTCATTCGTCTTACTATTTTATCACTTATTTGTAACCATTTTTCTATCTATTTTCCTTCCCTTACTTCTCATTATCTTCCTTTACTTCAAGCTCTTATCTTTACTTTTCTCATTACTTTCATCATCTATTCCTTTCTTCCTTTCCTATTCTCCTTCTTCTTCTGCGATCAACTTCTGCTATGCGACTACTCGGGTGGTATGTGTCATAAAAGACGGTGCCTTGAGGTCTTCACCAGTCCCCTATAGTTTGTCTTGAAATGTTGTTTCTGTGGCCAGATCTCCAATCTCTCACTACTCAGACTAGGCAGTCTTGCAGGATGTGCTCTGGGGACTGCTTTGGTGTTCCACAGGTGCAGGCTGCTGAGTCCCTGAGACCCATTCTGTGGAGGTGTGCTCTGAGACTGCAGTATCCCGTTCTAAGTCTGAAGACTATGGTCTGTGCTTTTCTGTTGAGTGTATTTATACTGTCGTGCTCTGGGTTGTATCCTCCATTTGTTTTTCTCAGATCATTTTCTGGATTGTTTCAGGAGAGTCTTTGCTTCTGTAAAACTTTATGTTGGGTGGTGTTGTATTAGCTCCCCAACCTTTGCGAGTTTGTCAGCCTTTTCATTTCTTGGTATGCCACAGTGAGCTGGTATAAGACCCTTCCTTTCCTTATTCTTCTTCTTTTCGTCTTGGAGTCTTTCTTTCTCTTTTTTATCTCCTTGCACCTTTCAATATTGCGGAAATGTCAAACTACCTTTCATTCTTCATTACTGCTCGTTTGTTATCCAGGCTCGCAAGGGGAGCAAAAGAATTGTAATACTGCGTTCTACAAAGCATGTTGTAAGAGGTAGGGGCTTAGGAAGCTACCTAGTAAATAAAAAGCGTCGCAGAAATCGGATGTGCTGTCCTACTTGTAGGCGCATAACTGGCACAACGTGTAATTGCTCTTAGACTCAGATAACATACAAATCGCAAGGAGTGGTTAACAAGTGGTCGATATGGAGCTTTCGAAGAAGAAGAAAAAAGAAGATTCTTTCTTACATTCTTCTTTCTTACATTCTTCCATCTTTCTTACATTTTCCTCTTTCTTACATTCTTCCATCTTCATTCTTCCATCTTCTTACATTCTCTTCTTCTTACATTCTTCCATCTTTCTTACATTTTTCCTTCTTTCTACATTCTTCCCATCTTTCTTTACATTCTTCCATCTTTCTTACATTCTTCCCTCTTTCTTACATCCTTCCATCTTTTTACATTCTTCCTTCTTTCTTACATTCTTCATCTTTCTTACATTCTTCCATCTTTCTTACATTCTTCCTTCTTTCTTACATTCTTCCATCTTTCTTACATCCTTCCTCTCTTTTTCTTTACATTCTTCCTTCTTTCTTACATCCTTCCATCTTTCTTACATTCTTCCTTCTTTCTTACATCCTTCCTTCTTTCTTACATTCTTCCTTCTTTCTTACATTCTTCCTTCTTTCTTACATTCTTCCATCTTTCTTACATTCTTCCATCTTTCTTACATTCTTCCATCTTTCTTACATTCTTCTTCTTCTACATCTTCCATCTTTCTTACATTCTTCTCTTCTTACATTCTTCCTTCTTTCTTACATTCTTCTTCTTTACATCTTCCTTCTTTCTACATCCTTCCCTTCTTCTTACATCCTTCCATCTTTCTTACATTCTTCCTTCTTTCTTACATCCTTCCTTCTTTCTTAATTCCTTCTCTTTCTTACATTCTTCCTTCTTTTACATTCTTCCTCTTTCTTACATTCTTCTCTCTTACATTCTTCCTTCTTTACATTCTTCCTTCTTTCTTACATTCTTCCTTCTTTCTTACATTCTTCCATCTTTCTTACATTCTTCCATCTTTCTTACATTCTTCCTTCTTTCTACATTCTTCCTTCTTTTTACATCCTTCCTTCTTTCTAACTCCTTCCTTCTTTCTTACATTCTTCCTTCTTTCTTACATTCTTCCATCTTTCTTACATTCTTCCTTCTTTCTTACATCTTCCTTCTTCTACATCTTTCTTTTCTTACATTCTCATCTTCTACATCCTTCTTTCTAATTTGTCCAGTATATTTCTTTCATTTTGTCACTCGTTTCTTGAACTAGCAAATTTATAATGAATTGAACTTCTGCAACCCAAAAATAAAAACACATTATCTCTAATGTCATTATTTTTTTGAAATCTAATCCAGCTCTTTATACGTCATCTCACAATCACTTGTGGTTCAGATTTCCCATAGGCGGTTCTAATTGTTACTGTGTTTTACGTTGGTAGGTCCTGCACAGTACCGTGCGGTATATTTTCTCAGTATGATGCAAGTCTTCGAAATGCCGCCCTTAAATTTTTTTAAAAATAACCTTCAACTGTAATTTTGATTTTCTCCTTATGCCGCCCTGATTGTTTTGACGCCTGATGCGGTTGCCTTCTCTGCAACCGTGCGGCCCTGGGTCCGCAGTCTCACCTCATATAGCGAATATTGTAAAAATGTTGGTTTTTTTCCGATCCAGAGCACTTTAAGTTTTCAGTTTCTTCGGCTCGGTGCCATGGACATCGTAACTCCTTCGGTTCGGTGCCACGAACACCGTAAATCTGGGGAATCTGTGGATTTTTTCTGCCATCC
Source organism: Arion vulgaris (assembly GCA_020796225.1). NCBI lineage: Eukaryota > Metazoa > Mollusca > Gastropoda > Stylommatophora > Arionidae > Arion > Arion vulgaris. The sequence goes on along the minus strand of CM036777.1, from coordinate 9,436,468 downwards.
CGCGGAATTGAACCCGCACTCACAGAGGGATAGTCACCTGCAGTCCAACGCGCTACGAACACGCTGGGCAGACGGGCAAAAATGTTATATAAAGACGAACAAGCAGCTGTGAGACTAGAAGAGGAAACATCAGAGTGGTTTGGCATAGGTTAAGGAGTTAGACAGGGTTGTAGTTGTCACTGTACCTATTCCAACATAAATGCTGAAAACATCATGAGGAATGTCAGAGAATCTGCAGAGATGGAGAAATACGACGCTCTGGTGATCGGAGGTCAGGAACTACCTGAATTAAGATATGCTGACGATACAGTGATATTATCTACATCACAAACTGGTATGAAGAACTTGATACGGTCACTTAAAAAAAGGGAAGATCAAAACCTTTATATGAATACAACGAAAACGAAGATATTTCTTTTTCTTCTTTTGTCGTTACACTGCTACCGGGTTGTTGCCCAGTGTCGTCATACTGCTACGGGTTGTTGCCCAGTGTCGTCACACTGCTACCGGGTTGTTGCCCAGTGTCGTCACGCTGCTTCCGGATTGTTGCCCAGTCGTCACACTGCTACCGGGTTATTGTCCAGTGTCGTCACACTGCTACCGGGTTGTTGCCCAGTGTCGTCACACTGCTACCAGGTTGCTGCCCAGTGTCGTCACACTGCTACCGGTTATTGCCCAGGTCGTCACACTGCTACCAGGTTGTTGCCCAATGTCGTCACACTGCTACCGGGTTATTGTTGCCCAGTGTCGTCACACTGCTACCGGTTGTTGCCCAGTGTCGTCACACTGCTACCGGTTGTTGCCCAGTGTCGTCACACTTTGTACCGGTTGTTGCCCAGTTCGTCACACTGCTACCAGGTTAGTGCCCAGTGTCGTCACACTGCTACCTGGGTTATTGCCCAAGGTCGTCACACTGCTACCAGGGTGTTGCCAATGTCGCTCACACTGCTACGGTTGCTGCCCAGTATCGTCACACTGCTACTGGGTTGCTTGCCCAGCTGTCGTCACACTGCTACCGGGTTGTGCCCAGTGTCGTCACACTGTTATCAGGTTGTTGCCCAGTTCGCACACTGCTACCGGATTGTTGCCCAGTGTCGTCACAATGCTACGGTTGCCCAGTGTCGCTCACACTGCTACTGGGTTGTTGCCCAGTGTCGTCACACTGCTACGTGGTGTGCCCAGGTCGCACACTGTTATCAGGTTGCTCTCATGTGTCACACTGCTACCGGTGTTGCCCAGTGTCGTCACACTGCTACCGGATTGTGCCATGTGTCGTCAACGTTATCAGGTTGTTGCCCAGTGTCGTGGTTTTCTGTTTTTGCTTGCGCGTTCTGGTGGTTTGAGTGATTGTCTATTTTTGCTCTTTTCACAGGATTCTGCTACGCCATCTAACCATCTTTTCTGTGGTCTTCCTTTGCCTTCTTTTCTGATTGATCAGTTGTAAACGAAGATATTTACAACTGATAAAACAGAATTGATGGCTAATATATGTGTCACCGGCAACAAAATAGAAAGAGTCGACAACTTTGAATACCTTGTGGCATTGCTGACAAATGATGGGAATGCTATAAAAGAAATGAAAAGAAGGCTGAGCATTTCTTTGCAAAAACTAAAAGAACTAACTAATGGAAGGGAACTGAGATAAGAATAAAAATTAGGTGTTTAAGATCCTGCAAGCTTTACCTTGACAACATATGGTTGTGAGACATGGGCCATTGACAAAGCGGCGGAGAAGATCATTAATGTCTTTGAATGCAAATGCTACAAAAGAGTACTTAGAATATCATGGACAGAGAAAAGAACAAATGCTTCTGTTCTGCAACAGCTTGATATTAAAGAGAGTTGGCTAATAAAGAGCATAAAAACAAGGAAAATAAATATTTTGACACATCAAACGGCATGAGTGCATAGAGAAGATAATTTTGGAGGAAATGGTACCTAGAAGAAAAATGAGAGGAAGACCTAGAAGACGATGGATGCAAGATGTCAATGACGATCTGAGAATGACTGCTGTTGACGTCGGTCAACTTGCACAGAACAGAGAGCTTTCAGGACTACTGTCATGTGAGCCAAGTTTCGGAAGGGACAAGCTACTTGATGATGATGATGATACGTAAACGGTACGAGACGAATATATACTATATATATATATAGCATCAAAAGTTGACTGCAGATAACATATGAAAAAACAAATATAATGAAGACAACCTATGGCAAGTAATGCAGATAAAACACTGAATTTAAAATGATAAAAATAAAAGCAGTTCACCTATTTAGGTAGCAATTTTGATTGCACGGAAATGTTAAAAAGAAATTCTCACATGAATTGGCAAAGCAACATCAGCTTTTAAAAGTCTAAATAAAATATGGAGCTGCAAGTTATATAGTATTAAAACTAAATTTTTCAATTCAAATGTTGTATCAATCCTAACATATGCCAGCGAGAGTTGGAAAATGACTAAAGATATAGAAAGCAAGTTGAATGCATTTGAAAATAGATGTCTGCGAAAAATAATGAATATAAAAAGGAACGAATTCAGAAGAAGTGATGAAATCAGAGACATGTCTGGTCAACCACTAGTGACAACTGTTATAAGAAAGAGAAGATGGAGATATGTTGGACACACCTTGAGGAGAAATGATCAACGAATATCAAAGCAGGCATAGAAGTGGGATGCAAAGGGTTCAAGAAAGAGAGGTCGACCTAAAGAGACCCTGAAACGAACTTTGCTGAGAGAGGCAGGAAATATCGATCTCAGTTCCATGGAGGAGATTGAGCGAGTTGCCCAGGAAAGAGCTTTTATGGAGAAATTACTTGCAGGCCCTATGTAACGTATAACGGCATGAGAGGAATTATTATTATTTTATATATATATATGGACACAACTAGCAATGAATATGGATTAGACATTAACATACAGAAAACAAAAACTATGGTAATCAACAAGGAAATGGAAAAACTTAAAATGAATATAAAAATACATGGAGAATTACTACATCAAGTAAAAGCTTCTCATATCTCGGTCAGGTGATAACAGATGATGGCAGATGTATAACAGAAATTAAAAAGAGAATAGGAATGGCCAAGGATAATTTCAATAGTATGAGAAAATTACTGACATCCAAACAAATGACAAACAGGCTAAAAATTAGAATGATCAAATGCTATGTATATCCTATATTAATGTATGGTTTGAAACATGGACAATGAACAAACAGTTAGAAGACAGAATTGATGCATTTGAGATGTGGATATATAGAAGAATAGGCAGAGTTTCATGGACAGAAAACAGACAAATAAACAAGTTTTAGGAAAACTAGGCATGAAGAAACAATTATTAAGAGAAATAAAATTCAGACAAGGAAAGTATTTTGGGCACATAAAAGACATGACACCATGATAAAACATTTACTAGAGGGAAAGTTGAAGGGGAAGAGCAACAAGAAGACTGAGAGATAAGTGGGAGGGAAACTTTAAGAAATGGACAGGTTACAGTCTGGCAGTGGGCAACACCAAGACGAAAGACAGAGGATGCTGGAGATTCATTGCAGTCAACCTTCGATGTAGAGACGGCACCTGATGATGATGATATATATATATAAATATATTGTAAAAATTTTTTTCCCGATTCAGAAGCACTTGAGCTTTTCAGCTCTTCGGCTCGGTGCCATGGACATCGTAACCTTCGGTTCGGTGCCACGAACACCGTAAATCTGGGGAATCTGTGGCTTTTTCTGCCATCCCGCGGAATTGAACTCACACACACAGAGGGATAGTCACCCGTAGTCTAACGCGCTACGAACACGCTGAGCAGACGGGCATTGTAAAATTAAAACATTCCTTCCAGTAGAAAGACACCCCCAGAGATAGGACCGGCGGTAATGCCATTCGATCGATTCTATCTGCACCTGCCCTTATTCCCAGTTTACACGTGACTATGCCCTCCATTGGATTTCTGGGACTTCATTTACTGGGGCAGTTGTTGTATCTGACTCTCAGTCCATGCTTCCCAAGATCCAGAAGGGCAGGTTTCGGTATGAGTGGATGTCGTCTATAGAAGTTTCTAACCTCCAGAGGCTTACGTGGATATACTGTCCTGGGCATTCAGGTGTTTACGGTAATGAGAGAGAGGACAGGCTTGCATCAACAGCATCGATTGTTGGGGAGTTGAAGATGGATAAGGGGGATATTCTTCGGTCTCTTCGCGACTCTCTGTTGGATGAGGACACTAAAATCGATGTTGAATCGATCAAGCGATTTAAGCAATTTGGAGTTACCCGTTGTTCAAATCGAATTGGATGCCTGAGAGGCAGAGTGAGAGGTGTGTTTAATCAGCGAGCCACAGGAACCATCAGTATGCATACTCTTCGATATCTGTTGGGGAGACTGAGCACCTATGGGTCTGCCCGGAGTGCAATGACGTCAGTTTAGTAACCAATAACCAATAACGTGACTATATCAACCACAGACAGCTAACCAAAGGGTGTGCATGACATTCTTAAACCCAGAAGAGATTTCCGTTTAAGAAAGGATTAAATACCGAGCCCAAACAATGTCAACAGATTTGCAAAATAAAAATTGCGTTGCGAGATTTTGGTTTTGCAAGATGTTTACGCCGTCCAAAAAAATGTGCCATCTAATTTTATTTCGATTTGTATGTTGCCTCACAATCTCAAGATCCTAATATGATTGACTAATTGATTGATGTATTCTTTGATTGATTGATAGGATCATCATCATTGTACTTCGAAGAGTAGCACATTTCTCACCTCCGTATTGTTTCACCTCCTCTCGTATTGTCTCACCTCCTCTCGTATTGTCTCACCTCCTCTCGTATTTCTCACCTCCTCTCGTATTTTCTCCACTCTCTCGATTTTCTCACTCCTCTGTATTTCTCACCCTCTTTCGTATTGTTTCACCCTCCTCTCGTATTGTTTCACCCTCCTCTCGTATTGTTTCACCCTCTTCTCGTATTGTTTCACCCTCCTCTCGTATTTTCTCACCCTCCTCTCGTATTGTTTCACCCTCCTCTCGTATTTTCTCACCCTTCTTTCTCATTATTGTTTCACCTCCTCTCGTATTGTTTCACCCTCCTCTCGTATTGTTTCACCCTCCTCTCGTATTGTTTCACCCTCTTCTCGTATTGTTTCACCTCCTCTCGTATGTTTCACCTCCTCTCGTATTGTTTCACCCTCCTCTCGTATTTTGTCACCCTCCTCTCGTATTGTTTCACCCTCCTCTCGTATTGTTTCACCCTCCTCTCGTATATTCTCACCCTCCTCTCGTATTTTCTCACCCTCCTCTCGTATTTTCTCACCCTCCTCTCGTATTGTTTCACCCTCTTCTCGTAGTGTTTCACCCTCCTCTCGTATTGTTTCACCCTCCTCTCGTATTGTTTCACCCTCCTCTCGTATTTTCTCACCCTCCTCTCGTATTGTTTCACCCTCCTCTCGTATTGTTTCACCCTCCTCTCGTATATTCTCACCCTCCTCTCGTATTTTCTCACCCTCCTCTCGTATTTTCTCACACTCCTCTCGTATTTTCTCACCCTCCTCTCGTATTTTCTCACCCTCCTCTCTCACTTCCTCACCATCACTACCTACCTTTTTTTTTTTTTTCGATCCAGAAGCACTTGAGTTTTCAGCTCTTCGGCTCGGTGCCATGGACATCGTAACCCTTCTGTTCTGTGCCACAAACACCGTAAATCTGTGGGATCTGTGGCTTTTTCTGCCATCCCGCGGAATTGAACCGCACACATAGAGGGATAGTCACCCGTAGTCCAGCGCGCTACAAACACGCTGGGCAGACGGGCCTACCTACCTTTCACAAACCACACATTCTCTCTCTCTCTCTCTCCACGAAAAAGATAGTTAGATGGCATAGCAGAATCCTGCCAAAGAGCAAATACAGGGTGTTCAAGATAATTGCAGCCCCATTGACAAACCGAAAGTTGCCAGATAACCTATCGCGTTGTGTTTATGTACTATTTAAACCGGTTCTGACTAGCTCGTTTTACGTCACATTTGTTCATCGCCCTTCCCGCACTACAATTACATACCGTCACATAACCTTGACCTATACTACGTCATAACTGAACCTTCTCATTTCATACATATATGCTAGATTAGCTACATTCACAGACCGCTTTTATCTTGAACACCCTGTATAACAATCACCCAAGCCACCAGAACAGCGCAAGACAAAAACAGAAAACCACGACACTGGGCAACAACCCGGTAACAGTGCGACAACAAAACAAGAAGAAGAAGAACAAGACACTCCCTTTCTTCCATAATCTCCCGTCCCTCTTCTAAGACATCATCCTATCCTCCCCCACACACTCCCTCCACACACAATTGTCTCACACAAGACTTCCCCACCTTCAAAATCTACTATTCAATTCCAATCTCACAGGCCCTTGTCACTCTAACCGCGGATTCATTTCACTAATTGCCTCCCCTAGATCCGTGTTGCGTAATTAGCGTTGCAACCTCTGACCTCTGCCACGCCTACTGTTATCAAATCCATGACAACAAAGCACGCAAAGGACATAATGTGGGAGGCTCACGTGTCGACCGGAACATCTTCGTCCAACATTCACAATCGTCGGGGACTCCAATATGGGCTAGCAAGACCCTGTTCTAATTGGGATTGAAATAGAAGTGAAATAAAATAAGGATTGAGGGGAGAGGGTGTGTATAGTGAGGCAAATGACATATCGTCTTACTGATTGATTGATTGATAGGACCATCAGCATTGCACTTCGGTGAGCAGCCATGTGTGCTCCGGTCTCTTTCTTACAAGGAGATCTTAACGGCAGTGCACACCCTGCAGCACCGGTGAGGGTCCCTGTGTAATTTGAGATTATGGTAATATTTTGTAGAAATTTTATTTTTAATCTTTTCTAATGAATTTTCCCCGGGCAGCGGCTTTCCAGCCTGCTCTTCTCGATTTTGAAATGCCAATGGTTTTTTTTTTACGTGCTCAAATTGAACACGGGACCTACGTTTTATCGTCCGTCTCCGATAGAACTAGAGATCTCAATCTCGACTACACTGAGATTAGGGATCTCTAGAAAAATATCCAGATGGCTCTACAAGGGAGCGAACCACGTAAGAATGAGAGGTGATCCGAGATATCGCTTATGAACAAATCTTACTCGAAATTCAGATTGTTTAGAATGTCTATATTTCTCTTCTCTTAACCTGTTACGCCTTGGCGTTTAGGGCAGCAACAAACGCACACCATTCTTCCCTGTTCGTGGCCTTCCTCTGTATTGTGTTCCAGCTATGATTCATTTCCTTCAGTTCTTGCTCTATGGTTCTCCTCCAGGTCGTCTTGGGTCTTCCACGCTTTCGCCTACCCTCTGGAGTCCATCTCAGTGCAGTTTTCGTGTCGGAGCCAGTCTCCATCGCATCACATGTCCAATCCATCTCCAGCGTCCTCTTCGGATGATAGTGCCCATATTCTCTTGTTGACATCGTGCAAGCAATTCTTGATTCGAGATAGTAGTCGGCCAGTACACGCGTAAGATTTTTCGATGACAAGTTGTATGAAATGTGGAGTGTCTTGACATATCCTGTTCTGTCATTCTCCAGCATTCCGATCCGTACAGCAATGTTGACAGCACACAGCTGTTGTAGATACTAGGTCTATTTTTCGTTTCTTCTTTATTCAGGAGGAGGGGGGTTTCTGTTGAGTAGAGGTTAGGTGCTCGTCTATCATTACAAAGGTACCAGGTTCGATACCTCACGGAGACATCTAGATATGTTTCCAGATATCTCTGATCTCAGTGTAGGTGAGATTGAGTTCCTAGTTCTTTCGGAGACACGAGGTAAAGCGTAGGTTTTGTATTCAATTTGAAAACGTCAAAGAGCCCTTGGTAGTTCAAAATCGAGAAGAGCAGGCTGGAAAGCTGCAGCTCCGGCAAAATTATATTCTTCTTCTTCACCCTTCGCCCTTAGGGAAGCATAGGTCCGCAGCCAAGGCCTTCCAATCCCGCCTATCCAAGGCCATCCTTTCCAGATCTCGTCACTCTTTCCCCGTTTTTTTGCATTCCATCTCTAACTCCCGTCTCCAGGTGTTTCTGGGTCTTCCCTTACTTCTATTTCCCTGGGGGTTCCATCAGAGAGCCTGTCTCGCGATGCTGTCAGGGGGTTTTCTCAGTGTGTGTCCTATCCATCGCCACCTTCTGCTCATTATCTCCTGTTCCACCTGCCGTTGTCCTGCCCTATCCCACACTTCAAAATTATATTAGAAAGAATTAATAATAAATTCCTACAAAAAATATCTTCACTATCTTTAAAATCACATTGAAAAGCTCGCCGCTGCAACAAAGTTCGTGCACTGCTGCTGAGATCTCCCTGTGTAAGAAAGAGATCGGAACGCACATGGTTACTCACCAAAGTGCAATAATGATGGTCCTATCAATCAATTACTCAATCAACAGTATTAACTGATGTATATTACCATCTTGAGCCCAGCTGTAAACCACTTCTCTGACCCTCATTACACTTTAGATCGATGTTTTAGTTTATTTAGTATTCCGTGTTTGTATTTGGGCCTTGTACAAAGATCTGTTATACAGGGTGTTCAAGATAATACCAGCCTGTGAATGGAGTCAATCTGGCATATATGTATGAAAATGAGAAGGTTCAGTTATGACGTAGTATAGGTCAAGGTTATGTGACGGTATGTAATTGTAGTGCGGGAAGGGGCGATGAACAAATGTGACGTAAAACGAGCTAGTCAGAACCGGTTTAAATAGTACATAAACATAACGCGATAGATTATCTGGAAACTTTCGATTTGTCAATGGGGCTGTTTTAATCTTGAACACGCTGTAGTTTGGATTTTTGGTGGTGGTTGATGATGGTATTTCTTTTACGATAGCTTCAACATAACTTCAATATACTGAACGATCATGGTTGATTCATATAGATCTATTTATTTCATGTTACATGTGTGGACAATACTCAAAACACGTCCGTCCATTAATCGTGTTTATATCGTTCTTTCTGTTTTTCTAACGTTACTACGTCGTCACTACACAACTACGTCAATTGGTTTTACTACGTCAAGTCTCGTTTAGTGTTGCCATTCTTCTTATGATGAACAGATGCAGATTTAATGCGCAACCACTACAATCAACTAATAAAATATCTAAATATCTACCAACTACACACTAAAGCTAACTGTCTGGTCCATCAGCTACCCCTGGGGGACTGGCTTCTACAGATCTGCGACCGAAACGTCGGATTGTTGTCATTCTTATTATTTCATTATTCATTTCATGATTGCTTATGTAGTGGGCGTCTGTAGCTTAACCCTTTCGCTGCTACATACTTTCTGAAGGCTGAGCTTAAAATAGCTACTCTTTGTTTCTAGGTAACAAACGTGAATGTACGTCTATAGCATTGACAGTAGCAATGTATAAATTGTTAACACGTTTTAGCCCACAGAGGAGAGATAATAACAGAAGTGTTAATGCGTCTTTAGCAGTATATGGGGAAAACGTATTTATACGTCCTTAGCAGCTAAAGGGTTAAGGGGTAGTGAGCTCGATCACAATAAAGCATACCTGGTTCAAACACCGCTGCAGACAGTTTGGAAGCAAATTCGTTTCTGTGGTATTTTTACGAAAGGTAAACATAGACCTCACCGTTCAGAAAGCAATGTCAAATTTCCTTTTTTTTCTACCCTACGCCCCCAAGGGAGGAAAAGGTTACGAACCAAGGCCTTCTAAGCCCGCCTATCCAAGGCCATGTTTTCTAGATTTCTTCACTCACTCCCAATTTTCTTATATTATCCGTCTCCAACTTCCATCTCCAGGTGTTTGTGGGTCTTCCCCTACCTTTATGCAATGGCAAACTACTGAACGTATAAGTGGTGCACAGAAAATCAGCGACTCGTTTACTGTGGATGATGGCTACATCCTGTAAAAGATATGCCACAATTTTTTTTAAATTATATAGTACTACATGCTGGACGCTGACAACAAACGATAGAAGAAAACTAGTCACAACAGAGATGAAGTGTCTACGCAGAATGCTGGGTGTAACAAGAAGAGACCGGTTGAGATATGAAGACATCTGGAAAATAGTGGGTACAACATCAGTACTAGACTTCATCAAGAAACAACAAATTAAATGGTTCGGTCACGTAAGCAGATTACCATCAGACAGTGCACCCCAAAGAGAAATGCTGCTCCGATACAATGGGTACAAATCAAAAGGCCGGCCACGCAAAAGATGGACCTCAGATATAACAGAAGCGACGAAAGAGACTATCTACGAAGCGCATACTAGGGCCCGTTTTAGAAATCTCTTCCTGACCTGACGCTGTGAGGCATACAGGATTCGAGAAAGAAAGAAAGAATATATACGTGTCCTTGTCCAAAATCGCCCATTTACTTAACATTACTTCAGCCTCCCCGCGGTTTTCTCCAGATCTAATATGATCCGATCTGACCACCACAGATTTGTAGATATATTTGCACCGCCTTCTTCTTCTTCTTATTTTGTCTTCACACTGCTACCGGGTTGTTGCCCAGTGTCGTGGTTTTCTGTTTTGTCTTGCGCTGCTCTGGTGGCTTGTGTGATTGTTATCTTTGCTCTTTCACAGGATTCTGCTACGCCATCTAACCATCTTTTCCGTGGTCTTCCTCTTGCCTTCTTTCCCGATGTTCTGTTGTAGAAGACTCTGTATACTCTTACGCATACATATTCTAACTTTATTTCCATTTTTTTCTCTTCCAAAATTCCAATTACTGGCATTTATCTCATTTCTTTCATCTCGTCACCTCGTATTCGCACATCTTTCTTTTGCTCGACCTCCTCTCGTTGCATTGCCAGTGTTGGAGCTCACCAAATGACAGTTCACGAGTTTCTTTCCCTCGCGTCCGATCCCTGTCTTTTCGTTGCCAGCGGTTACCGATTTGTTTACATTCCACTTTTGGGGCGGCATCAGTCTTTTCGTTTGTTGTAAATGAATGTTCAGTTTATCGAAAACTAACTTTCAAGTCTATCTATTAGTCTATTTGTCCAACTGTCTATCTATCTATCTATCTATCTATCTATCTATCTATCTATCTATCTATCTATCTATCTATCTATCTATCTATCTATCTATTTATCTATCTATCTATATATATCTAGAATCTAGATAGAATCTATCTATCTATCATCTATATTCCTATTTATCTATATCTATCTTCTATCTATCTATTTATATATTTACGCATCTGTCTGTCTGTCTGCCTGTCAGTCAGTCTGCCTGCCTGTTTGTCTGTCTGTCTGTCTATCTGTATATCAAACTATCTATCTGTATGTCTGTATACATTCCCCGTGGTTCCCTTTTTAGCTGTCCACGTTCCACCTATTCCGCCACTATCCTGCAGCGTTCCACCCCACATTGCCTCTTTAAGCTCTATCACCCCACTCCCACCTTGACACTACAAGCCCGTAAACATTTCGTGACGTCCATGTTTCATCTTCTCCGCTCTGACATGTACCTACGTAGCATTACAACTAATTTTGATATTCTGTAACTCATTTTGACATTCTGTATCTAATTTCAACATCACTATCTAATTTCGACATTATGTGTCTAATTTCGTCATTCTATAACTAATTTTATCATTATGTATTCAATTTCGACATCATATATCTAATTTCGACATCATATATCTAATTTCGACATCATGTATCTAATTTCGACATCATACATCTAATTTCGACATCATGTATCTAATTTCATTAGATAGGATTAATTTCCGTCTGGTCTCGAAATCCGAGTCGCACTCCGGATAAAATAAAACTGCTGGTTTGATGTTCTAGCTATGAATTTCTGATAATCAAGATTTCTGCTCGGAAATGTAATTAGAATGGTTGCTCGAGCGCGTGGTCTAGGGAACAATTTATGACAAGAAAAAAAATTAAAAACTACTCTTGCGTTCTAATTTAGGAAAAAATATGACTCGTCACTTGTGCTGCCCTCGATTCATTCTCGTTAGTTAATTTTCATCATGTCTTGTTGTACATGCCGGCTACAACAAGAATTTGCCCTGCTTTTATTTATTTATTTTTTTGTTGCCATGTTTAGCTTGTCCCTTTTTTTGATCTTCAGTCTTTTTTATTTCCTCCATTCCTGTTTTGCCTCACAGTGTCAGGATAAAAAGAGATTTATAGAACGGGCTTTTGTGTGCGCTACATAAATAGTGTCTTTAGACGGCTTTGTTATCTCTGAGTTCCATCTTTTGCGTGGCCTGCATTTTGCTTTGTATACATTGTATCGGAGCAACATAGCTCTTTTAGGTGCACTGTCTATGTGGTAATCTGCTTACGTGGCCGAACCATTTAATTTGTTGTTTCTTGATGAAGTCTAGTACTGATGTTGTACCCACTTTTTCCTGATGTCTTCATTTCTCAACCGGTCTCTTCTTGTTACACCCAGCATTCTTCGTAAACACGTCATCTCTGTTGTGACTAGTTTACTTCTATCATTTATTGTGAGCGTTCAGGTTATGACACTGGTAGCATAACTAGTTGATCGTCAGTGTAGATGTACATGTCAGAGTTGCTGCTTGTATTTCATATTTTTTTTTCCGATCCAGAAGCACTTTAGCTTTCAGCTCTTCGGCTCGGTACCATGGACATCGTAACCCTTCGGTTCAGTACCACGAACACCGTAAATCTGGGAAACCTCTGGCTTTTCTGCCAGTCCGCGGAAATGAACCGGCACTCACAGAGGGCTAGTCGCCCGTAGTCCAACGTGTTACGAACAAGTTGGGCAGGCAGGCAGCATTTCATACTTCAATTGTGTGTTTCCGAGTTCATCTTTCTGTCTTTCCCGTCCTTGTGTTGTTGGAGCTCACAAGGGGAGCAAAGAATAGTAATACTGCGACCTACAAGACATGTCGTAAGAGGCGACTGAGGTAAGGATCTATCAAAGCTACCCTAGTAAATAAAAATCGTTGCAGAAATCGAATGTGCTGGCCTGCTTGTTTGCGCATAACTACCACAACGTACAATCGCTCTTAGGTTTGGATCACATACAAATCACAAAGAGTGGTTTAAGAAGTGGTTCTTCTTCTTCTTCTTCGCGTTCGTTCTTTACGACCAATTTTAATCACTCTTTGTGATTTGTTTGATCTTTGCCAAGAACGTGTATACGTTGCACATTGGTTTGGTAGGCCCCTAAAACGAATATTTTTCTACACGTTTAGGACATGTGCATCCGATTTCAGCTAAACCTCCTTAGTCGCCTCTTACGACATGCGTGGCACGTAAGAGTGGTTCTATTCTTTACACCCCAAATTTGGGCCCCGGTAACCACTCGGGCGTAAGAAGTGGTTGATATGGAGCGTGTGAAGAAGAAGAAGGAGAAAAGGAAGTACCCACGCAATCAACTCACAGATCTGGGTATGTTTAAGAACAAGAAATGATTCCTATTGCATTCAGAGAAATTGATTGACTGATTGATTGATTGATTGCACTCATCATTGCACTTCGATGAGTAAACATGTGTGTTCCGATCTCTTTCGTGCACAGGAAAATCTCGACTGCAGTACACGAACTCAGTAGCACCGGCGAGGGTCTCCGATGCAATGTTGAAGATGGTGAAGATATTTTTCCAGAAATTGTATGTTAAAAATTTTTCCTATTTATTTTCCAACCAATTCTTCTCAATTTTGAACTGCCAACTGTTCTTTTACGTGCTCGAATTGAACACGGGACCTACGTTTTATCGTCCGTCTCCGATAGGACTAGGAACTCGATCTCACCTACACTGAAACGCCCGAGTGGTTACTTAGGCCCAAATTTTGGGTGTAAAGAATAGAACCACTTGTTACCTGCCACGCATATCGTAACAGGCGAGTAAGGAGGTTTGGCTGAAATCTAATGCACGAGTCCTAAACGTGTTTTTTTTTCCGATCCAGAAGCACTTGAACTTTTCAGCTCTTCGGCTCGGTGCCATGGACATCGTTACCCTTCGGTTCGGTGCCACGAACACCGTAAACCTGTGGTTTCTGTGGCTTTTTCTGCCATCCCGCGGAATTGAACCCGCACACACAGAGGGATAGTCACCCGTAGTCCAACGCGCTACGAACACGCTGGGCAGACGGGCATCCTAAATGTGTTAAAGTCTATGCGTTTAGGGCCTACCAAACCAATGTGCAACGTATACACGTTCTTGACAAAGATCAAACATATCACAAAGAGTGATTACAATTGGTCGTAAAGAACAAACACAAGGAAGGGAGGTAGGACCTACACTGAGATTAGGGATCTATGGGAAAAGATCCCGATGGCTCTACGAGGGAACGAACCTGGTACTTTTGGCACGAGAGATGAGCACCCAACCTCTACACCACAGAGAACACTTAGAAGAAAAATTCATAGAAATGCTCACCTGGATAAGGTAAGATTACCTGTTGCAGGTGTGTATATCAATCTCATTAAGGTCGGGTATCTCATAGTTTTTAGAAAAGTTAATTATAATCAGAGGGTTATTATCCAGGAAAGTGAGTGATCACACCTGGGGATTATGAAGGTCACATGAAGGTGAAAACTGGGGCATAGAGGGAAGAGATGGAGATTGTCTTCATGTGTCTTCTTCTTCTTCTTTGCGATGGCTATTTTGATGATTATACTGTTAGACTCAGGGGCGGCTCGTCATTAAGGGCCAGTGGGGCCAGGCCCACCAAAAATATTGAGTAACGTGTACTTATTATTTCAGAAATTATTTGTTTATAATTATTACTTTCAACAGGATACTGATTAGCTTTGAAAGTTGATATTAGCTAAAATATCACACACATTCTAAAATCTAAAATTAGTATACACCCAGGCATTAGGGGCCAGTAAGAACAGGCCTATCAAACCAAAAATAATTAACGTGTACTTATTATTTTAAAAACATTTTGTTCGTAATTATTATAGTTAACTTGACACTGATTAGTTTTGAAAGTTGAATATTTAACACTAAAATATAAATATTATATCATAATAATATAACAATCATAATAATATATAAATATTATTATTTAAGAAACCTATTATAACGGTCTCAAAGTTAGCTTTTCTCTATAACGCTTGACGTATATATCAGTGCACTAAGTTTTATCGGGTCGTTTTAAAATTCTCTACTGACGATGTAACATTGCGGCCTCTGACCTTTGACCGCTACCTTTAATAATAATTGCCAAAACAATTTATGTCATTTTATTCACGGGAAGCTAAGTTCCTACGATATCAACCAATTAGCAGTTTAACGACGACTCTTGATTAAATAGTACTTTGTATAATTATCAATTGAATCACAAATTATATATAAAATAGTAGAAAAGGATATGCATTAATAAAAATATGTAACTAACTATTATTATAATCATTAACGGTAATCGTCCGTTTCGTATTCAATATACATAAGTCTTCTACAACGCATACTCGTTTGCGATTGATAAGCTGTGTCCTACTTTTGAAGTTGTGGCTTACTCGAAATTCAAAATGAATCAAGTGGATTATTTATTACGAAATCCGTTTCCTTCGTTAAAGATAGAAGAAAAGCTTGAAATTAAACGGCTAGGTGCACATCAGCTAAATAGCTTTGTATATGTGCAACAAGAGGGCAAGAAAAAGAGGACCTTCAATAAAAAGTGGTTTAGTAAAAAAATCGTGGTTAACTATCAGTGAAGAAAAGCACAGTTTTTTTTTTGTTTTTATTGTTTGCTATTTCATGGTGAAGGACTGTGGTCAACGGTAGGTTGTAGGGATCTCTTTTGTACCTTAGTTATATGGTATCTATTTTAGTTGTTGTTGAACTCCAGGAATTATGAGTTTTTACCATTTTGCCTATAGTGCGTGGGGAGAGTGCCCGGCTTTCTTGCAATGAGAGCTGGCAATTATGGTTGACCATTGATTCAGGAGGAGAGTATACACTTACACGCGACTCGTACGTTGTTACTTCTTACATTTGCTTTGCATTTATGCAACTTTTTCATTAGACATCAGCAGAAGATGCGTGCATTCACTAGTACTTAGGACCCAAGGCGCGTCTGCGTTTGCTGTATTACCTATACCAGAGTAGCTCTCTCTCGATTCTTACCCACTTAGCCAGACATGATCTTTTATCTATTTCCAGGGTCACTACGAGGAGGTGAAGTAGGGTCTTGATCAGTGTCAGCTCACCTACCCTGGCGCAACGTTGTCCCGTTTGTTATTTGCGCATGCGGCGCCAAATCATTACAGTAAAGGGGGAATAACTTCGCGGAATAGACAAATAATAGTAAATATTAAAATATAAACCTAGCCTAAAAACCATGATTTTTCCGAAATTTTTGTCTGGCCCCACCACCAAAAATGACCACGAGCCGCCACTGTTTATACGCGTTCTTATGATGAAGACGACTGTTGTCTGGAGCTCTTCTCTGGTGCCATGTAATGTAGTGTTGTGTTGTAGGGCCAGCAGTCCTTTCTAGGGAGGACATACAGGGGACAGTCTTGTATAGATGTTCTGTGGTTTGTTCAAAGGTGCCACAGGGGCACAGAGGAGATGGGGACAATCGTAGCCTGTGTAGGTGTTTGTTCAGTCTGTTATGACCTGTCCTGAGTCGGAAGATGATAGTCTGTCCTTGTCTGTCAAGTGTGTGGCAGTCATGTCAAGTGTGTGGTAGTCATGTCAAGTGTGTGGTAGTCATGTCAAGTGTGTGGTAGTCATGTCAAGTGTGTGGTAGTCATGTCAAGTGTGTGGTAGTCATGTCAAGTGTGTGGTAGTCATCGTTGGATGGTTTGGAATTGTGATACACCGACGCGTTAAAGTTGTCTGTGGGGTTTCATGGGTAAGATGTGTCTCTGTCTGTGATGATCTAGGAGAGTGTGTGGGTATGTGTGTCGATGTGTATAGTGAGAGTTAATTTCGTTAGGTGTATGTGTATGCGGGATTGTGTGTCGTTTATAATTGATCGTCTGTAATGACGAAGAAAGCCATATATATATATGCGTGTGTATAAATGTGTATTTGCTGAGTTATGTGTGTGTGTGTTGAGATTTGTGTGTGTGTTGTATAAATGTGTGCATTCGATATTTATGTTGGGGTATATGTGCGTGTTGGGGTATGCGCGTCTTTCGGTGTGTGTTTGTTGAAAAACATAAAATCAAAGTACTGTATTTTTACAAAATAAAAAACCAATAACAATACATAGCAACGTTTCGACCAAATGGCCTTTATCAAGAAAAATACAACAGAATGGAAGAAATTCACCTCTTACTTGTTATTGTTTTTGTATTTTATAAAACTATTGTACTTTGTGTTTATGTGTTTCGCCGTTGTTACATAAAGAGTTTAAGGGTTTTAAAGCTGAAGGATTGACTTCATTGCACCGGGTTTACCCTATATGGCTCGGTCCCTCTCCGCAGAAATGGTACGCCACCTGCCTAGAGTATTGCACAAAGCACGAATTCTGAAGCTCCAGCAACAATCCTAGGGTCTCTGGAAAAACTGCACTCGTGAACAGAACGTCGCGGTCCGGATTCTAACCCACGACCTTCGACTCACAAGGCAAAGGGCTTAACTACTTAGCCACAGAGACCCTCAATTGCTACATAGTTTTGCTGCAGTCTTCTTTTATATCGATAAAATGTGTGTGTTGGGATTTCTATGTGCGTGTTGGGGTATGCGTGTGTTGGGATTTGTATGTGTGTGTTGGGATTTGTATGTGTGTGTTGGGATTTGTATGTGTGTGTTGGGATTTGTATGTACATGTTGGGGTCTGTGTGCGTGTTGGGGTATATGTGTGGTGGGATATATGTGCGTGTTGGGGTATGTATGTGTTGGGGTAGCCCGCGTGCCCAGCGTGTTCGTAGCACGTTGGACTATGGGTGACAAGTCCTCTGTATGTGCGGGTTCCCCAGATTTACGATGTTCGTGGCACCGAACCGAAGGGTTACGATGTCCATGATACCGAGCTGAAGAGCTTTCAGTTCAAGTGCTTCTGGATCGGACACCCAAAAAAAAAAATGTGTTGGGGTATGTGTATGTGTTGGGGTATGTATGTGTTGGTGTATGTGTATGTGTGTGGTGAGTACGCTTATGTTTCCTCAGTTTGTTATTAACATCAAGTGCTGCAGAAACATTCTTAAGATGCCCTGGACAAAGAAGAGAAAATAATGTATGCATTCTGCAAGACCTGACCATAGAGAAACATAGGCGTGTACGCTTCTTCTTCTTCTTCTCTGAACACTTCATATCGATCACTCGCTAACCACTTTGTATTATTCGTATGTGATTAGAGCCTAAAGAAAGAGCGATTGAACGTTGTGCCAGTTATGCGCCAACTAGTATTCCAGCTCATCCGATTTCTGCGACGCTTTTCATTTAATAGGGTAGCTTCCCTAGGTTCAACATCAGTCGCCTCTTACGACAGGACTTGTAGGTTGCTATGGTTCTATTCTTTGCTCCCCTTGCAAGCCTCGGCACCACACGGGCTTGGCATGTTGACAATAACGTTACACGGAACTTGAAATATTTTGGCACAATTCAATGTTACAGTTTTGAAGAATTGGAAGGGATGACAAGAGAGAGGAAGAGCTGGAAGAAGTTTGTTGAAGACCTGAGCTCCGTTGGGAGCTGAAAGGTGAAGTAAGTAAACGTTATAGTGGTTTAGCGAGGGTAATAATGGAACAACGAGGAACCAATACGATCATTGGAAGTCACAGAGATGTGGTTTTACAAAAGAATGCTGAAAATTCCATGATCAGCGAAGAAAACAAATGAGGAGTTTTAAATCAGGCCTGCACACAAAGAGAAACCTTATCAAAAGAATAAGAATCATATAATCAAGGTTCTTCGAGCATATAATGCGAAGAGAAAGTTTAGAACATTTGGTGACAACGGGTAAAATTCAGGGAAGGAGAGATCGTGGAAGACAGAGGGAGAAAATGTTGGATGGCCTGACATCGTGGTTCGACAAAATATCGACGTCAGAACTGATTACATGCACCAAGCAGAGAGAGTTGTGGAGAGACATGATCGTCTACGCAGGCAAGCCTGACAATTTGATTGATTTAATAATGGAATTTGTTATCAATATAAGATCAAGACAATCATCGTATTTTCTAGTATATGAAGTGTCTACGCAGAATGCTGGGTGTAACAAGAAGAGACCGGTTGAGAAATGAAGACATCAGGGAAAAAAGTGGGTACAACAGTAATACTAAACTTCATCAAGAAACAACAAATTAAATGCTTCGGCCACGTAAGCAGATTACCAACAGACAGTACACCTAAAAGAGCAATTTTGCTCCAATACAGTGGATACAGAGCAAAAGGGCAGCCACGAAAAAGGTGGACCTCACAGATAACAGAGGCGAGGAAAGACACTATTTATGAAGCGCACACAAGGGCTCGTTCTAGAAATCTCTTCTTATCAGGACGCTGTGAGGCAAAACAGGATTCGAGAAAAGAAAGAAAGAGAAGAAGATGAGAACATTAGGTTTACAAAACATTATGACAACAGGTAAAAATCAACGGGAGACGAGACAGAGGTAGACAGAGACTGACAACTATCTTCTTCTTCTTCTTCAGCGATCTCTGGTCATGCGCTTAATTTACTGTGGACCACAAACTGGGCAGACAGCTTCAGGTCTGTCAGGTTTCCCCAAAGCTTAGTTTTCAGGTCGACTGGGTGTGGCCACATGTTGCTTCTCAGCTCACATAGAAGAGGACAGTCTTGCAGGACATGCTCCGTGTCTGTTCTGCCTGCTGACACTGGCAGAGAGCTGTTTGACTTATTCCTAGTCTGTATAAGTGTTTGTTGAGTCTGCAGTGTCCGGTGCGTAGTCGAAATATAATGACCTGGTCTGTTCTGCTTAGGTCTTTGAGGGAGTCTTTTCCATAATCATATCCAGTGTTTGTCTTCCAGACAACTATCTAGGAATGGAAGGTGGGACGCAGCAGAGCAAGGGGAAGACTCGAATATATTTGAAAAGGAAACATCAGGAGGTGAACAGCAGTGTTTACCGTTACGGCTACTGAATTGATTGATTGATGATAGAATCATCATCATTGCACTTCAGTAGGTAGCCATGTGTGCTCCGATCTCTTTCTTTCACATGAAGATCCCAGCTGCAGTGCACGAACTCCTTATCACTGGCGACGGTCCCCGATATAATTTTGAAAATGGTGAAGATATATTTGTTTAAATTTTATTTTTAATCTTTTATAATGCAATTTTGCCCTTACGTACTCAAATTGAATACAGGAACTACGTTTTATAGTCCGTCTCCAATAGGACTAGGAACTCGATCTCACCTACACTGAGATCAGGGATCTCTGTAAAAATATCTGATTGAATGATTGATTGATTGATTGATTGATATAAGTATAGATTAATTCGTGAGATGAAAACTTCAACAGCTTTTCTTCTTCTTCTTCTTTACGTTCGTTCTTTACGACCAATTTTAATCTCTTTGTGATATGTTTGATCTTTGCCAAGAACGTGTATACGTTGCACATTGGTTTGGTAGTCCCTAAACGCATAGACTTCTACACGTTTAGGACACGTGCATCCGATTTCAACCAAACCTCCTTAGTCGTCTCTTGTGACATGTGTAGCAGATAACAGTGGTTCTATTCTTTACACCCCAAATTTGGGCCTCGGTAACCACTCGGGCGAGATCACCAGCAATCCCGTAGATTGTTCCATCAGACCACAAACATTAAAATAGCGATGCATTACTTAGATGCGAAGATTTCTCATTATCTTATAAATTATGTCCCATTAATGCCTTTGAAAGATCATTGATGTATGTGAAAGATCATTGATGTATGTGAAAGATCATTAATGTATGTGAAAGATCATTGATGTATGTGGAAGATCATTGATGTATGTGAAAGATCATTGATGTATGTGGAAGATCATTGATGTATGTGGAAGATCATTGATGTCTGTGGAAGATCATTGATGTATGTGGAAGATCATTAATGTCTGTGAAAAATCATTAATGTCTGTGAAAGATCATTAATGTATGTGAAAGATCATTGATGTCTGTGGAAGATCATTGATGTATGTGGAAGATCATTAATGTATGTGAAAGATCATTGATGTATGTGGAAGATCATTGATGTCTGTGGAAGATCATTGATGTATGTGGAAGATCATTGATGTATGTGAAAGATCATTGATGTCTGTGGAAGATCATTGATGTATGTTGAAGATCATTGATGTCTGTGGAAGATCATTGATGTATGTGGAAGATCATTGATGTATGTGGAAGATCATTGATGTCAGTGGAAGATCATTGATGTCTGTGGAAGATCATTGATGTATGTGAAAGATCATTGATGTATGTGGAAGATCATTGATGTCTGTGGAAGATCATTGATGTATGTGGAAGATCATTAATGTCTGTGAAAAATCATTAATGTCTGTGAAAGATCATTGATGTCTGTAGAAGATCATTGATGTATGTGGAAGATCATTGATGTCTGTGGAAGATCATTGATGTCTGTGGAAGATCATTGATGTATGTGGAAGATCATTGATGTATGTGGAAGATCATTGATGTCTGTGGAAAATCATTAATGTCTGTGAAAAATCATTAATGTCTGTGAAAGATCATTGATGTATGTGGAAGATCATTGATGTATGTGGAAGATCATTGATGTCTGTGGAAGATCATTGATATCTTTGAAAGATCATTAATGCCTTTGAATGCAAATGCTACAGAAGAGTACTTAGAATATCATGGACAGAGAAAAGAACAAATGCTTCTGTTCTACAAGAGCTTGATATTAGAAAGAGATGACTGTTAAAGAGCACACCATCAAGGAAAATTAAATATTTCGGACACATCAAACGACATGAATGCATAATAATAATACTTTCTCTCGTACTGTTATACAATACATAGGGTCTGCAAACAATTTCTCCCTACCGCTCTATCATGGGCAACTCGTTCAATCTCCTCCATGGAATTGAGACAGATATTTTGTACCTCTCTCATCAAAGTTCGTTTCAGGGTTTCCTTAGGTCGTCCTCTCTTTCTTGAACCCTTTGCATCCCACTTCAATGCTTGCTTTATCATTTCTTCTCAAGGTGTGTCCAACATATTTCCATCTTCTCTTTCTTATAACAGTTGTCACTAGTGGTTGACCAGACATTTCTCGGAATTCATCACATCTCCTGATTTCGTTCCATTTTATGTTCATTATTTTTCGCAGACATCGTTTTACATGAGTGCATAGAGAAGGTAATTTTGGAGGGAATAGTGCCTGGAATACGAATGAGAGGAAGACATAGAAGACGATGAGTTCAAGATGTCATTGACGATCTGAGAATGACTGCTGCTGACGTCGCTTAACTTGTACAGAACGGATAGTTTTTTTAGGATAGTTGTCTTGAGAGCCAGGTTCTGGAAAGACAAGCTACTTGATGATGATGAAATCCCATTTAGCTTATGAAGCAAATTGCTGCATTCACATTGATAATTGTACATTTTGAAATGAGAATAACCCACACATGGGACAAAATATTCTCCCCACAAATAAAAGTGAAACCTTTACAAAATTATGTTATAGAGATTTAGTCTAGTCTTTGATAACGTATCTGGTCAAGAAAATAAGTGGAAATACTTAAGTTATATAGAAAGAGAAGATTGATGTATGCCAGCGAGGATAGTGAAACCAAATTACTAAATAGAATTGGTTGGGCATGTTTATAATCATGGAGAGTGGTATGCTTATTTATATTTTGCAAATTTCTTTAGAATAAAACAAACGATGTTACGGTAAGGAGTTCTTCACAATGAGAATCGTCGTATAAAGATTAGATACGATCGTTTGTATCAGAGAATTTGTAGCAATTTCTGTTCTTTGATAATTTTGTTGCAGAAATTGCAAACATTCATTAACCGATGTCTGCGCAGAATAGAGGGGCTGAAATGATAAGATTGGGTCAACACAAATGATAAGTTTATTGAGAGAATGAAAATTCACAACTGCTATTTTCCATGTCGTACACTTGCTGCCAGTTGTTCCAGTGTCGTCACACTGCTCCAGTTGTTCCAGTGTCGTCACACTGCTGCCAGTTGTTGCCCAGTGTCGTCACACTGCTACCAGGTTGTTACCCAGTGTCGTCACACTGCTGCCAGGTTGTTACCCAGTGCCGTCACACTGCTACCAGGTTGTTACCCAGTGTCGTCACACTGCTGCCATTGTTACCAGTGTCACTGCTCCAGGTTTGCCCGTGTCCTGCTGCAGTTGTCCAGTGTCGTCACTGCTGCCAGGTTGTTACCCAGTGTCTTAGTTTTCTGTTTTTGTCTTGCGTTGTTCTAGTGGCTTGGGTCATAGTTATTTTTGCTCTTTGACAGGATTCTGCTATGCCATCTAACCATCTTTTTTGTGGTCTTCCTCTTGCCTTCTTTCTTGATGTTCTGTTGTAGAAGTCTCTGTATACTGTGGAGTTTGGATGCATTCTTATTAAGTGGCCAAATCACTTCATTCTTTGTTTCTCTATGTAATTCAAGTAAGGTTCTGTGCCAACTTTCTTTTTTATGCTGATGTTGGTGACTCTGTCTTTTCTTGTGTTGTTGGTAACATTTCGCTAAGCTCAGTAGTTTTATATTGAGCTGTTTCGTCTAGTTTTACTGTTCATAAAAACTCACGCGAACAAATTTTCTTACAAATCGCCCACCGCGGTGTTTGAACCAACAGGCAGTAACGACAGTTAAAGACAGTTTCTTCTTCTTCTTCTTCGAACGCTCCATATCAACCACTTCTTAACCCACTCTTTGTGATTTGTATGTGATCTGAGCCTAAGAGCAATTGTACATTATGCCAGTTATGCGCATACAAGTAGGCCAGCACATCCGATTTATTTACTAGGTTAGCTTTCCTAGGCCCCTACCTCAGTCGCCTCTTACGACATGCCTTGTAGGTCGCAGTGTTACTATTCTGTGCTACCCATGAGGAACCCGGCAAAACACGGGTGGAACTGGCCATTAAAATCCACAGACTCATGTCTCCACTGTACTACGCCACTATAAAAAGTGGTATTACAGAGAGCAAAGACAGTTTTCTTGTTTGGTGGTTTATTATTTTTTTTAAAATTCCTTCAATGTATATTTCTGTGATTTTACAGATTTTTTTGGTTATCTATCAGTGAGTATAATTGCCACACAGAAAAAAAGTATAAAGAGTACAAAACAAGAGGAAGACCACGCAAAAGATAGATGGAACGACTGCATCAAGAACAGCCTAACGAAAATGAATTCTTCTTCTTTCTCTTTGCGTTCGTTCTTTACGACCAATTTTAATCACTCTTTGTGATATGTTTGATCTTTGCCAAGAACGTGTATACGTTGCACATTGGTTTGGTAGGCCCCTAAATGCATAGACTTCTACACGTTTAGAACACTTGCATCCGATTTCAACCAACCCTCCTTAGCCGACTCTTACGACATGCGTGGCAGGTAACAGTGGTTCTATTAATTACACCCCAAATTTGGGCCCCGGTAACCACTCGGGCGAACGAAAATGAATATCAGCTTACAAAGTGCCCTAAAAAGGCGGACATGACGACAGAACACGTTCTGCAAGACTGTCAAAGGTTAGCAGGTATAAGAAAAAAAACATGGCCCCCAAAATACAGAGCTTCGCGAGAAGCTGTACGGAGGAACAGAGTCCCTTAAAACCACGGTAAAATTCATGATAAAAGTTGGTCCATCTGTCAAGGTCGGGAACGCAAGAGAGAGAAAACACAGCACACACAATCTCACTACGTCCGCTCCCCTCCCCAAACACTTCTACAAAGATGTAAATGGTGGAAGAGAAGAAGAAGAAGAAGAAGGAATAAAAAAGAAGGAATAGAAGAAGAAGAAGAAGAAGAAGAAGAAAAAAAGAAGAAGAAGAACATAATTGATCTTCCCCATTTACCAGCAAATTATTGACTTTTTTTCTACAGACAATCGTAAGTGCTATTGTTATACACAGACTTTGTTTGTTTGTCTGGTCTTGTTAAGAAATGCTGGTGTTGCATCATTGTTCATTTAATACAGGGGCTCTCAACCTGGGAGACAAGCTCTCCTAAAATGAAGACATGAGGCAGTATCAGTGGAGACGATATGAAACATTAAGTGGATTTTGTCTTTTAATAAATAAGTTTTTATGGAAAATGAAAATCGTGATATATCCGTTACAGGACGTACCCATTAACCCCAGTAAACGAGTCGTTGATTTTCTAAACACCACTTACACGTTCAGTAGTTCTCCATTGGGTGGCGTCTGTGGCTTAGGGGATAGTGACTCGGTCTATTAACCTCGACGTTCAGAGTTCGAATCACGGTGAGGACAGTTCGGTTCCAAGTTGTTTCGCGTGGATGTTTACAAAAGGACGATGACACCACCCGTTCAGAAAGCAATGGCAAACTACTGAAAGTAATAATGCCTAGAAAAATCACAAACAGCGTTAAAAGCTGGGGTTGATTCGCAAATTCATGTAAAGGATTCGCAATTAACTTTTAGTTCTCAATTGTTTTCTGAACGGTGAAGTCTATTTTTAAAAATCCCAAAGAATCGAATTGGCTTCCAAACATGTCCACCGTGGGGTTTGAACCAGGTATACTCGGGTTTGTGATCGAGCTCACTACCGCTTGAGCTACAGACAAGTTTTTAAACTAACTTATTTTTTCAATTTAAAATATGATTTTAAAAAGGAATATTGTAATTTTAAAATTGGACGTTAGCTGAAGAAGGTTGAGAACCACTGATGATTTAATGTCCTATTTTCTGTGGCGCAATAATACAAAGGGATTAAAAGGCGCTGGTAACGTATTAATACGCTTACAACATCTGTATTGTTTGTTTTATATTGCAAACGGAATAGTTTCGGCGGGACATGGGCAAGATATTATGTTTAATATGAATAAGAATGAAAGAATAGGAGAGAGAGAGACAGATAGGGAGCGAGAGAGACTATGCGTGCTGTAAATTACCGCACTCACTGCTGTTCTTCTCCTCTTTCTCTATTGTACTTCATTGAGATGTTGGAGGGACAGGGTGGGGAGGGAGGGAGATGTAAATATAATCAATGTATGTTGTATTATATACTATAAAAGGGGTTTAAAAGTCGTAGGATTGACTTCATTGCACAGGGTTTTACCCCATATGGCTCAGTCCTCCCGCCACCCACCTTTGTGGGTTTTA
Source organism: Arion vulgaris (assembly GCA_020796225.1). Classification (NCBI taxonomy): domain Eukaryota; kingdom Metazoa; phylum Mollusca; class Gastropoda; order Stylommatophora; family Arionidae; genus Arion; species Arion vulgaris. The sequence goes on along the minus strand of CM036777.1, from coordinate 9,410,265 downwards.
TTTTAATTTGTCACTCCTGTTGTTCGTTTGCTTGATAAAGGCCTTTTTGGTCGAAACGTTGCTGTATTTTGTCATTGTTTTTGTAATTTGTAAAACTACAGTACTTTGTGATTACGTGTTTTGCCAATCAAATAGTTTTACTGCAGTCTCATATAAATATTGTAATAGAAGGGAGGGTGGGGTTTAATGGCTAGTACAGTCGCAGTGAAACTGTTCAGGTTATATTTCTTTCTTTATGCCCCCGACAGAAATAAAACACCTTGGCTTTACAAAGAATTGAATCAGAGCCAACTATAAACTTATGGACCTTCGGACTCAGGTAAGAGTTATGGGAAATCAGACCCCAACTACACTACGTGACCTCGCATTCCAGTATTGGTGTATATAGACGAATTCATGTTAAAATCAACACAAAATGCTAAATCGAAGTTATATTATGCAACAAGTTCAGTTTAACAATAAGGAATATCAATATTATGAATATTTGTCACCAATAAATAACCACAGACTCACATAATTTAGTAAAATTGCAAAAAAGCTTGCATCAAACATCTATATTTTCCAGCCCCCTTCTCTGTTCTAGGGCAGAGATTCCCCAGTCAGTTGTCTGGCCTAGTTATCTATAGTTGGCTGTGATTGAACACGAGTCTCCCCAACTCCCTGTCCTTCGGCAAGACGCTCTATCAATGAATCAGGGTAGCGATATTTATATGACGTATAGGAAAAGATGAATTCCGGACAAGCTGAAAAATTGTAACAAGTGCTGGGAACACAATCAGACAGCATATTGTGATTCTCAGGAGATAAAGACACAAGAATACGGAGTTTAAGAGTCCCTGGCGCCCGCCTGCCCAGCATGTTCGTAGCGCGTTGGACGACGGGTGACAAAACCCCTGTGAGGGTGGCTCAATTCCGCGGGCTGGCAGACAAGCCACAGGTTCTCCAGATTTATGGTGTTCGTAACACCGAACTGAAGGGTTACGATGTCCATTACACCTAGCCGAAGATCTCTCTCTATCTCGCTTGATCCCCGCCTAGACTGATGAGCCAGATTTTATTATGAATGCTACCGTGGTTTTAAGTGACTACGTCCCTCGGTACAGCTTTTCGCGAAGCTCTGTGTTTTCGGGCCAGGTATCTTTTCTTAGACCTGCTATCAATTGGCAATCTTGCAGTATGTGATCTGAAAGCCGAAGATCTGAAAGCTCAAGAGCTTCTGGATCAAAAAAAGAGGCCCCAGCGAAACAACAGAGGCAATGAATATGATCAATAAATATACAATTTACATATCAGGGGTTTCCACGTACAAATAAAGTTACCAGACACGGAATTCGAACCAGGGCCGTGCGGTAAATTATCTCAGTATGAATGGCAAAACACGTAATTACAAAGTACTGTAGTTTTACAAATTACAAAAACAATGACAAAATACAGCAACGTTTCGACCAACAAGGCCTTTATCAAGCAAACGAACAAACAGGAGTGACAAATTAAAATGAAACACAAATGGACGACCAAATACAAACGTATCTAAGGAAAATCTGGAATAAAAACGAATAACGAAATAAATGTAACACAAAAACACACATAAAAACTAGAAATAGAAAGGAAAAGAAACAATGAAACATCTAGTAAATATATAACTTGAATACATTTCAACATATACCCATATAGATTACAAAGCATGGGAAGAGAAAGCACCAAAAAGCATAAGAATGGAATATAACATGAATACATGCAACATATACCCATATAGATTACAAAGCATGGGAAGAGAAAGTACTAAGAAGCATAAGAATGGAATATAACATGAATACATGCAACATATACCCATATAGATTACAAAGCATGGGAAGAGAAAGTACTAAGAAGCATAAGAATGTAACACGTTGAGCCCGCGTGGTCGCAAGGTACCATACAAAGAAATCAACCGATTCTCCAGAGCAAATCGACTGCGATCATCCGAGGAACATGATCGGACGGCTGTGACCTGGACATCGTGAGCACCTAAATGGCCAGTATCATTGAAATGGGTGGCCACAGGGGTCACAGAGCACCGGCGCATGTCGCGTAAGTGTTGGGCGAATCGGTCACCGAGCCCCCCGCCCGTCCCGCCGACACAAGCCCTGTTACACCGCCTACAGATAATGGCATAAATAAGACTACGGGACTCGCATGTGAACCCATCGTCAATAAGAAACGTGCCTAAAGGAAAGATACAGTACGCGTCTGTATCACACAAGCACACGTGCAGCAAAACCGACGACCACACTGGACAGTGCCAAAATGAGTCTGGACATTGGACCCAAGGCGACTGTGCACCAACACATCCCCAAGACCTCTGTCCCGCCCGCAAGACACCAAAGGATAGCTGGGGAAGACAGAACGGGCCCCAGGATCTGATCCAAGGAGAGACAGATGACGGAATAAAACATTTTTCACCAGGGAACTATGGGGTGGTAAGTTAAGATAAGTTTTACTCTGTCAGAGCTAGGTCGTCGGCGTTGCTGCACGTGTGCTTGTGTGATACAGACGCGTACTGTATCTTTTCCTTTAGGCACGTTTCTTATTGACGATGGGTTCATGCGAGTCCGTAGTCTATTTATGCCATTATCTGTAGGCGTGTAACAGGCTTGTCGGCGGACGGGCGGTCGGTGACCGATTCGCCCAACACTACGCGACATGCGCCGGTGCTCGTGACCCTGTGGCCACCCATTTCAATGATACTGGCCATTTAGGTGCTCACGATGTCCAGGTCACAGCCGTCCGATCATGTTCTCGATGATCGCGTCGATTTGCTCTGAGAATCGGTTGATTTCTTTGTATGTGTACCTTGCGACCAGCGGGCTCAACGTGTTACATTCTTATGCTTTAGTACTTTCTCTTCCCATGCTTTGTAATCTATATGGTATATGTTGCATGTATTCATGTTATATTCCATTCTTATGCTTCTTAGTACTTTCTCTTCCCATGCTTTGTAATCTATATGGATATGTTGAAATGTATTCAAGTTATATATTTACTAGATGTTTCATTGTTTCTTTTCCTTTCTATTTCTAGTTTTTATGTGTGTTTTTGTGTTATATTTATTTCGTTATTCGTTTTTATTCAGATTTTCCTTAGATACGTTTGTATTTGGTCGTCCATTTGTGTTTCATTTTAATTTGTCACTCCTGTTTGTTCGTTTGCTTGATAAAGGCCTTGTTGGTCGAAACGTTGCTGTATTTTGTCATTGTTTTTGTAATTTGTAAAACTACAGTACTTGTAATTACGTGTTTTGCCAATCAAATAGTTTTACTGCAGTTCCAATATATATACTCAGTATGAATGCAAGTCTTCGAAATGCCTACCCTTAAATATTTTTTCGCCCGCGTGCACACGTGTTCGTAGCGCGTTGGACTACGGGTGACTAGTCCTCTGTAAGTGCGGGTTCAACTCCGTGGACTGGCAGAAAAGCTACAGGTTCCCCAGATTTACGGTGTTCGTGGCAACGAGCCGAAGGGTTACGATGTCCATGACATTGAGCCGAAGAGCTTTCAGCTCAAGTGCTTCTGGATCGAAAAAATATATATATTTTTCTTTAAAATAACCTTTAATTGTTATACTTTTAATAACTCTCTCTGTATTATATCACGACACGGTAGTGATTCGAACTCAGACCTTTATTTCTTACGGCACCCATTATCTAACCCCATAATACGAGCGCCTCTAGGAACACACCCAGATATCTTCTTTGTCTTCTTCGAAGGCTCCATAGTTGTTAAACCACTCTTTTTGATTTATAGCAACACAAGACAGGTTCTCCGATGGAACCCCCAGGGCAGTAGAGGAAGGGGAAGACCCAGGAACACCTGGAGACGGGAGTTGAAGACGGAATGCAAGAAAATGGGGAAAGAGTGGAAAGATCTGGAAAGAATGGCCTTGGATAGGCGGACTTGGAAGGCCTTGGTTGCTGATCTATGCTTTCTTTGGGGTGAAGGGTGAAGAATATGTGATCTGAGCTTAACAGCGATTGTACGCTTTACCAGTTATGAGCCTACAAGTTGGCCAGCACATCAGATTTCTGGGACGATTTTTATTCCCTAGCCCTTTAGTTACTAAGGACGTATATATACGTTTTTCCCATTCACTTCTAAAGACGCATTAACACGTCTCTTAGTATCTCTCCTATGTGGGCTAAAGACGTGTCAACACGTTATACATTGCTACTGTCACTGCTATAGGCGTACATTCACGTTTGTGACCTAGAAACAAAGAGTAGCTATTTTTAATTCAGCCTTCAAAAAGTATGTAGCAGCGAAATGGTTACGGTAGATTCCCTAGGTCCCTACCTGAGTCGTCTCTTACTACATGCCTTGTAGATCGCAGTGTTACTATTCTTTGCTCCTTGAGAGCCCCAGAACACACGGGTGGTAATCAGAGATGAAGACTACAGAAGAAATTGTTAGAAAAGTTGGCTTGTATGTTGACAAGTTAAACATACAGGAAGGTCTCGAGAAGAACATCGTGGAAGAAGACAAACCAAGAAAAAGGAGAAGAGAAAGACCACGGAGAAGATGAATTCAGGACGTAGCTGGTGGTTTGAGCATGACAGCTGTAGAGGCGGGACATCAGGCCTTCGAGAGAAGAGAGAGAGAGAAATTTCCCAAAGGACTGTTGGGGTGGCAAAGTTCTGTTTAAGACAATCTATTTGATGTTGATGTGAGAGTGTATTATTGGGTGTATTATGTGTGTGGTTGTGTAGGTGTGGGTGCGGGTGTGTGGGTGTGTGGAGATGTGTGTGAGTGTGGGTGTGTTCTTCTGTTTAGTTAACTCTAGCCAGACGGATATCGATGAACTGACAGTTAAATTTCGTTCCGCCTTGATTCACATTTTAAAATCGTAGAGTGTTCTCTTTAGTTTTCTAGACTTTATAACAGCCTGATAGGTCTGGGTTATTTAGCCAGACAGACAGACAGACAGGCAGGCAGACAGGCAGAAAGACAGACAGACAGGCAGGCAGACAAACAAACAGGCAGACAAACAGACAGACAGACATGCAGACAGACAGACAAGCAGACAAACAGACAGGCAGGCAGACAAACAGACAGGCAGACAAACAGGCAGACAGACATGCAGACAAACAGACAGGTAGACAAACAGACAGGCAGACAAACAGACAGACAGGCAGACAGACAGACAAACAGACAGGCAGACATACAGGCAGACAAACAGACAGGCAGACAAACAGGCAGACAGACAGGCATACAGAAAGACAGACATACATGCAGACAGACATACAGGCAGACAAACAGAGAGGCAGATGGTAGCAAGATAAAACAGATATGTTTCAATGTAAGTGAGATCGTTGAGTTTCTACTCCTATCGGAGACGGACGGTAAAATATAGGAACTGTATTAACCCTTTAGCTGCTAAGGGCGATAAAAAACACTTGACAGTTAAAAATCGATATTAGTAGGCTGCACAGCTGCTGCCCGGGCAAAATTCATTTACAAGATTAAAACAAAATGCCTTCAATTATTTTCATAATCTTCAAAATTACATCAGGACACAAGCCAGTGCTACGGAGAACGGGCCCTGCCGCTGAGATCTTCCTGTGCAAGAAAGAGATCGGAACACACATGGCTGGTCACCAAAGTGCAGTGGTTATCTGCTTCTTTTTTTTTCTAAACCTGTTTTGCCTGACAGCGTCAGGATAAGAAGAGATTTCTAGAACGAGCTTTTGTGTGCACTTCATAAATATTGTTTTTCGTCGCTTAGTGTTGTCTCGGTGGTCCACCGTTTACGTGGACAGCCTTTTGCTTTGTATTCTGATAGGATAGCACAATGACAGAAGAGCAGGCAATGACAATACCGCGATACGACATAATTCTTAGTTCATAGTTCATAAGTACGGTTCCAACTTCACTGCAACGGGTCACCCCATAATTGCTCCGTTCCTGTGCCAATGAATATCACACGAAATGCTAACACCTGTGAAATCCTCTACTATATTACGACATAATATAGTAGAGGAGTGCACGCGTTGGTGTGCAACGCACAGAAGGCGTTCACGTAAACGCAGAGGAAAGGGGGTCTAGATATGACGTAGGTAACGGACGACAGTAAGAAAAAACAGGAGGTCAGAGAAAGACAATGTAGGTATAATATCCTCAACAAATAATGTATAATTGTATAAATATGTCAAATACAGGTTACGGACAAACCTAAGTAGTTATAGTATTTGTTCTATAGTATTTGCTCTAACTAGTTATAGTAGTTATAGTATTTGTTCTATAGTATTTGTTCTATAGTATTTGTTCTATAGTATTTGTTCTATAGTATTTGTTCTAACTAGTTATAGTAGTTATAGTATTTGTTCTATAGTATTTGTTCTATAGTATTTGTTCTATAGTATTTGTTCTAACTAGTTATAGTATTTGTTCTATAGTATTTGTTCTATAGTATTTGTTCTATAGTATTTGTTCTATAGTATTTGTTCTATAGTATTTGTTCTAACTAGTTATAGTAGTTATAGTATTTGTTCTATAGTATTTGTTCTATAGTATTTGTTCTATAGTATTTGTTCTATAGTATTTGTTCTATAGTATTTGTTCTATAGTATTTGTTCTAAGTAGTTATAGTATTTGTTCTATAGTATTTGTTCTATAGTATTTGTTCTATAGTATTTGTTCTAAGTAGTTATAGTATTTGTTCTATAGTATTTGTTCTAAGTAGTTATAGTATTTGTTCTATAGTATTTATAGTAGTTATACAGGGTGTTCAAGATTAAAGCAGCCCCATTGACAAATCGAAAGTTGCCAGATAATCTATCGCGTTATGTTTATGTACTATTTAAACCGGTTCTGACTAGCTCGTTTTACGTCACATTTGTTCATCTCCCTTCCGCACTACAATTACATACCGTCACATAACCTTGACCTATACTACGTCATAACTGAACCTTCTCATTTTCATACATATATGCCAGATTGACTCCATTCACAGGCTGCTATTATCTTGAACACCCTGTAGTATTTGTATAGTAGTTATAGTAGTATTCACCTAACACTGTATCGAAGTAGCATTGCTCTTTGAGACGCAATGTCTGTTGGTAATCTGCTTACGTGGCTGAACCCGTTATAATGAGGGTCCTATCAATCAATCAATCAATCAATCAATCACTGAATTAAGAGAGAACACACACACACACCCTTCTTCTTCTTCGAACGTTCCATATCGAGCACTTGTTAACCACTGTGTGATTTGTATGTGATCCGAGCCTAAGATCGATTGGACGTTGTGTCAATTATGCGCCTACAAGTAGGCCAACACATCCGATTTGTGCCATGCTTTATTTACTAGGTAGCTTCCTAGGTCCTACATTATTCGCCTCTTACGACATGCCTTGTAAGTCGCAGTGGTACTATTCTTTGCTCCCTAACGAGCCCAGGCGCCACACGGGTGGAACACACACATACACACTCACAAACAGTACCGTTAACTGCTTGACTAATCACACGAACACAGACATTGGTCATTCCAAGAAGAGTGGTCTTGTTCCCTCAGACAAACTCAATTAGTCATGATAAATCGATACATGATTAACCGTTGGTACATGATTAACAAGGAAATTAGCAACCTATCTCTCTCTCTCTCTCTGTCTCTCTCTCTGTCTCTCTCTCAATCATTCGCTCTTTTTCTTACTCTCTCTCCCTCTTTCTATGGCTATCCTTCTTTTATTTTCTCTCTCCTCCCTTTGCTCTCTCTGCCTCTCTCTTTCTGTCTTTCTTTCATTCGCTTTCTCTGTCTCGTCCTCTCTCTTTTTCTTTCTCATTATTTCCTTCTCCCGCTCTGTTTTTTCGCTCTCTTTCTCTTTCTTTATTTTGCTTTCTTTCTTTAATTACCTCTCTCTTCCTTTCTCTCTCTCATACCTCCCTCTTTCTATGGCTCTCCTCCCTTTGCTCTCTCTGTCTCTCTTCTTTCTCTCTTGTTTCCTCTCTCTGTCACTTTTCTCTCTCTCTCTCTTTTCTTTCGCTGTCTTTACTTCACTATTTCACTCTCTTTCTTCCTCTCTTTCTCTCTCTTTCTTTCTCTCTTTCTCTCTCTATCTTTCTCTCTCTTTCTTTCTTTCTCTCTCTTTCTCTTTCTTTATCTCCCTCTCTCTCTTTCTCTCTCTCCATTTCTCTCTCTTTCTCTCTTTTTCTCCTTCTCTTTCTCTCTCTCCCTCTCTTTCTCTCTCCCTCTCTTTCTCTATCTCCCTCTATTTCTCTCTCTCCCTCTATTTCTCTCTTTCTCCCTTCTCTTTCTCTCTCTCCCTCTCTTCCTTTCTCTCCCTCTCTTCCTCTCTCTCCCTCTCTTCCTCTCTCTCCCTCTCTTTCTCTCTCTCCCTCTATTTCTCTCTCTCCCTCTCTTTCTCTCTCTTTCTCTCTCTTTCTCTTTCTCTCTTTCTCTCTCTTCTCTCTTTCCTCTCTTTCCCCTCTCTTTCCCTCTCTTTCTCTCTTTTTGGCTCTTTCTTTTCTCCTAATTCCTTCTCTCTCTCTCTGCCTCTCTCTCTCTTCTCTCTCTAACTGTTGCCTTTTTAACGCAATTTGGGACATAGGCCGTCAACCAACTCCTGCCATGTTTCCTTTGCGTTATCTATTTCTTGCAGACTCGTCCTGATCTTCCGTTTAACGAGAATATCTGCCTCCAAATCTCTTTTCCACATGTATCCATGCTTACCTCTCTTTCACTTTCCCTGCGGGTTCCAGGAACGAGTCCTTGTTTTATTTGTATCGTGTTTTCTCGAAGTGTGTCATATACATCCCCCGATCCAGAAGCACTTGAACCTTTCAACTCTTCGGCTCGGTGCCATGGACACTATAACCCTTCGGTTCGGTGCTACATAAATCACCATAAATCTCGAGAACCTGTGCTGTATATTGTCATTGTTTTTGTAATTTGTAAAACTACAGTACTTCGTGATTACGTGTTTCACATTATTATAAGTGCATGACAATACTCGTGGAATTTTTCCCGACCACGACGGCTCTCAGGTCGACCCAGCCTCAACTGGGTACCAGACATTCTCTGGGAAAGTAAAGGCGGCCGGCGTGATGCTGACCACATCACCCATCATGTGCCGACGGTCAATGAAAATACAGGCCTAACACTGTATTGACCTATATACCACGAGGTATGAAAGGGTTCCTTTACTTTTACTTTCTATGACAATACTAGAACGGAGTTAGTGAGAGCGACGTGGGGTTGCCCAGAACGGAGACGGAGACCGATAGAAACTGTAGTAGCGTATGGACATGTTTACCAATGTGTCTTGTCATCAATAAACTCAATATAACTGGAGTATAACTTGTTATTATCTCGTCTTCTTCAAGTAAAGAGTGTAATGACTTTCATCATCATCAGGTGCCATGCAGGCTGGCGAAAGCAATCATGGATCTTTGTAAATATCTGTCGTTGGTGTTTGCTATCAATTCAGATGTTGACGCTCTACCGTGCTATGAAGTCAGGCTATCCAAAATTTTCTCTCTCTGTCTTCCTCTGTCTCATCTACCCTAGATTTTACCGGTTGTCAGAATGTTTTCTAATGACTTTACTGAGTGTATAAAATAATAATAATAATTCCTCTCGTACCGTTAAACGTTACATAGGGCCTGTAAGTAATTTCTTCATACCGCTCTATCCTGACAACTCGTTGTCACTAGTGGTTGACCAGATGATAATAGCCGTCCATCGCAACGATGATGACAACAATCTCAGACGTGTACTGTTGCACCTCTCTGGTGTGTGCGGAGGTGACTGTAGAGTCCAATCCTAGAACAGAATCCCGACCACAGGTGGGGCATACATGATCAAGGTTAGACATGTGCGTGTTGTGTGCTCTGTCTTTTCGCGCTGCTCGTTTTCTCTGTGACTCAACAATACGATGATTCTCAGCTATTCGGGTTCCTCTTTGTTGTTACAGCGCCACATTTGGCGATCTTGCGCAAGGGATTCCCAGCACGTATTGTCTATATCGAAGCATTTCAGAGACACTTTAAGAGTGTCTTTAAAGCGTTTTTTCTGTCCACCTGCTAAACGTCTGCCCCTTCAAGCTCGCCATACATCAACTGTTTTGGGATGCGTTTATCAGGCATTCGAGCAACGTGACCGACCCATCTCAGTTGGGCCTTCTGCAACAGGGTGTTGACGCTTGGGATCTTTGCTCTTGTGAGGACTTCGCTGTCTGGAATTTTGTCCTGCCAGTTTATTTTTAGTATTCTGCGTAGACAGCTTGTGTGGAAATGGTTTAATTTTCTTGCGTGTCTGCTATACACTGTCCATGTCTCGCTTGCGTACAGCAGCGTTGTTAGCACTATGGCCTTGTAAACTTTCAGCTTTGTGACTATGCTTATCCACTTCCGTTCCCACACAGTGACACGTAACCTTCCGTACGCAGCACTGGCTTTGGATATCCTATTGTGGACCTCAGAATCTATGTTTGCCGATCTGGATAGGAGGCTGCCAAGATAAGCAAAGTTGTCCGTTGACTGGAGACGCTGGTTGACCAGATATGTCTCTGATTTCATCACTTCTTCTGAAGTCGTTCAATTTTACATTCATTATTTTTCGCAAACATCTATTTTCAAATCCATCCAACTTGCTTTCTATATCTTTAGTCATTTTTTTAACTCTCGCTAACATACGTTAGGATTGATACAACATTTGAATTGAAAATTTGTAATTTAGTTTTAATACTAAATAACTTGCAGTTCCATATTTTATTTAGACTTTTAAAAGCTGATGTTGCTTTGCCAATTCGTATCATAATTTATGTTTTAACATTTCCTTTGCAAATCAAAATTGCTACCTTAATAGGTGAACTGCTCTGTTATTTTTATCATTTTAGATTCCAGGCTGGTATCTGCCTTACTTTCCATAGGTGTCTTCATTATATTTGGCATAGGTGTCTTCATTATATTTACTGAGTGTATATACCATCAATAACAACAAGAAACATCAATATCATTACGAGACCAGACCCTGGTACAGCTACCATTATTTATGATGTTTACTCCCAACAACACAAGAGGTGGAGGATTGTACTAAGTTAATGCCATCTTAAGTGGTAGTCGTATATGATCAATTGGAACCAGTAGCGGCTCGTCATTAAGGGCCAGTGGGGCCGGACCCCACCAACAATAATGTAAGGTGTATTTATTATTTAATAAAATAAATATACCCTAACCAAAAATCATGATTTTTAGGAAAATGTGTGTCTGACCCACCAACAAAAGGATCACGCACCGCCACTGATTGGAACCCATTATCAGAGTTGCCCCCTATACACTCCCCTCCCCTATAACACTATCATACCACCATTATGAAAAAGACATTCCTACAAAGAGAAGAATAGGACAAGCAAAAACATCGTTCCTGAAAATGAGAAGCATTATCTGTAACAAGTCCTTGTCAATCCCGATCAGAATGCGAGTTACTCAGTGCTACCTAGAACCAATACTGACATACGGATGCGAGTTATTCAGTGCTACATAGAACCAATACTGACATACGGATGCGAGTTATTCAGTGCTACACTAGAACCAATACTGACATACGGATGCGAGTCATGGACAATGAACACACAGATCGAAAAATCTCTGAGGACCACAGAAATGTGGTTTTATAGAAGAATGATGAGAATCCCATGGACTGCTAAAATGACTAATGTTGAGGTGTTGAATGAGATCAAGACACAAAGAAAGCTTATCATCAATATAAGAAAGAGGCAGTCATCATTTTTGCTTTCGCCTATACTTTTCAATATATACATAGACAGGATAACGCACATAGACAGGATAACGCAAGAAACCAAGACACATAACAACTTCGATAACAACTACAATTTAATCAACAAACTACTCTTTTCAGATGATCAGAGTATAATTTACAACAGCAAACACAAACTTCAACAACACATAAATGCACTGTAAGCGACATGCGAAAAATATGACATGAAAATTAACACCTCCAAAACAGAAGTCATGACAATAAGTAGGTCAACAGGTCAACTAAATATACACGTGAATAATGTAAAATACAACAGACTCCAGAATTCAAATATCTCGGGAGTATATTCACAGCAGATGGAAAGATGGACAGAGAAATCGAGACTAGATGCCAGAAGGCAAACGCAGTGACATACCAACTGTCACCACTATTAAAACACCCAAGCATTAACATGGCAGTCAAACAACAACTGGTAAACTGCATATTTATTCCAACTCTCTGCTATCAGTGCCAAACATGGCTCCTGACTAAGACACAAGAAAGAAAGATTGCAACATGTGAAATGAGATGTCTACGAAAAGCTGTCAACGTTACAAGGAGAGATAGAGTGAGAAACGAGAATATCAAAAGCATTGTTGGTACTATACCGTGCATACAGTACATCGAGAAGCAAAGAATCAAGTGGTTCGGCCATCTAATGAGAATGGAACCACATTTACTACCATCACGTGCCTACAATAATCGACAGGGCGCAGAGCACGAGGCAGGCCAAGAACACGATGGATAGATAACATCTCGGAGTCCCTGCGAAAGTATGGACTGACAACCTCAAGCGTAACACACCTGGCACAAGATAGTAAACTAACTCTCCCCACGCCGCTTCACGGCAAATGTGGTTAAGATAAGATAAGATCATTTTTCGGACATGTAATGAGAAGGGGAGGTTTAGAACACATTGTGACAACCGATAAAATCGAGGGTAGACAAGACAGAGGAAGACAGAGAGAGACAATTTTGGATAGCCTGACTTCATGGCACGGTAGAGCGTCAATATCTGAGATGATAGCAAACACCAACTACAGAGATTTCTGGAGATCCATGATCGTCTAAGCCAGTCGGTACGGCACCTGATGTTGATGACCACCATTATGGAAGAAGTTATTCCTACAAAGAGAAGAAGATGAAGACCTTCGTTATTTTCTTTTCTCCGATTCTTTTTTACCTCGAAGGTCAAGATAAGAAGAGATTTCTAGAACGGGCTTTTGTGTACGCTTTATAAATAGTGTCTTTCGTTGTCTCTGTTATCTCTGAGGTCCTCCTTTTACATGACCGGCCTTTTGCTTTGTATACACGATATCGGAGTAACATTGCTTTTTGAGGTGCACTGTCTGTTGGTAATCTGCTTATGTGACCGAACCATTTAATTTGTTGTTTCTTGATGAAGTCTAGTACTGATGTTGTACCCACTTTTTCCCTGATGTCTTCATTTCTCAACCGGTCTCTTCTTGTTACCCCAGCATTCTGCGTAGACACTTCATCTCTGTTGTGACTAGTTTTCTTCTATCATTTGTTGTCAGCGTCCAAGTTTGACACTGATAACATAATGTGAGAAGAAAGATTGTGTTGAACAATGCTCTTTTTGTGTTCATGGTGATATGTTTGCATTTTAATATTGGATCATTTATCCTATCCTTTGATTTGCTTTGTTTTTAATCTATGTTGGAAGACCTAGCTGATGATGGTTTCTCTCTCTCTCTCGCGATCACTGCCCAGACCGATGTACCAGATCTCACCATAAATTCTATTCATGTGAAAGTCTGATTCATGCAGCCTTAGCGTTGGTATGTTTTACGTCACATCTTCAACACCATTTGGAGCTTTTGTGCTTATCCTTCGGTGATGTGTCCGGTATCAGACAACGTTTACTTGGTTCGATCTCCGTTCTGTAGCTATCTAGTACTTTTACGGTGTTGGATAGCTAGCCACACTCCCAACCTCCTTAATCGTCTCTCACGACATGCATGGCAGGTAGCAGTGGTTCTATTTTTTACACCCCAAATTTGGGCCCCGGCAACCACTCAGGCGAAGATAGATTCAAGATGTAACTGATGATTTAAACATGATGACTTTAGAGGCATCTGGCAAATGAGAGAAAGAGAAATTCCGAAGGATTGTTAGAGTAACAACATACTGCACAGGACAAGAGATTTGATTATAATACCAAATTAGTCCCCTTATTATTAAAAGATAATCTATGTAAGCCAGCGGTTCCCAAAATTTGCATTACAGCGGACATTCAATACATTAAATTTTGCATTCAATACAATTAAATTTTGCATTAAATACATTAAATTTTGCATTTAAAAAAATTTCCGATCCAGAAGCACTTGAGTTTTTCAACTCTTCGGCTCGGTGCCATGGTCATCGTAACCCTTCGGTTCGGTGCCACGAACACCGTAAATCTGGGGAATCTGTGGCTTTTCTGCCATCCCGCGGAATTGAACCCGCACACACAGAGGGATAGTCACCCGTAGTCCAACGGGCTACGAACACGCTGGGCTGACGGGCAAATTTTGCATTAAATACATTTTGCTTCCACGGACCCCCACAAGTTTCTGTATATGAAAATCTTCTAGCGATGGAGTTATTATTACACCACTACCAACATTCAAGCTGGCTCCAATTTCTCAGACTGTAGGAAACTTCAAATGATCTTTCAATTTATCCTGTCAGACATTTAGTCTCCGGTATGGTCCGGGTCCTTTGATGTCGCAGCGAAACTAGTTCACCACTGTTTTTATACGTTTTTTTTATATTTATTTTTCGGTTTGAAATGTCAAAGATCATAATATTTCTTCAAGAGCTTGAGAACCACATGTGAGTACCTCACGAACCTCTGGGGGTCTGTGGACCCCAATTTGGGAAATGCTGGTGCAGACGAGTTCGTTCTACTTTCACATTGTGTTGATCTGAGTGTAACCATGAGAAAGACTTTGTGTTTATCTGAGTGTAACCATGAGAAAGACTTTGTGTTGATCTGAGTGTAACCATGAGAAAGACTTTGTGTTGATCTGGGTGTAACCATGAGAAAGACTTTGTGTTGATCTGAGTGTAACCATGAGAAAGACTTTGTGTTGATCTGAGTGTAACCATGAGAAAGACTTTGTGCTGATCTGAGTGTAACCATGAGAAAGACTTTGTGTTGATCTGAGGGTAACCATGAGAAAGACTTTGTGCTGATCTGAGTGTAACCATGAGAAAGACTTTGTGCTGATCTGAGTGTAACCATGAGAAAGACTTTGTGCTGATCTGAGTGTAACCATGAGAAAGGCTTTGTGCTGATCTGAGGTGAACCATGAGAAAGACTTTGTGTTGATCTGAGTAACCATGAGATAGACTTTGTGTTGATCTGAGTGTAACCATGAGAAAGACTTTGTGCTGATCTGAGTGTAACCATGAGAAAGACTTTGTGTTGATCTGAGTGTAACCATGAGAAAGACTTTGTGCTGATCTGAGTGTAACCATGAGAAAGACTTTGTGTTGATCTGAGGTAACCATGAGATAGACTTTGTGTTGATCTGAGTGTAACCATGAGAAAGACTTTGTGTTGATCTGAGTGTAACCATGAGAAAGACTTTGTGTTGATCTGAATGTAACCATGAGAAAGACTTTGTGTTGATCTGAGTGTAACCATGAGAAAGACTTTGTGTTGATCTGAATGTAACCATGAGAAAGACTTTGTGTTGATCTGAGTGTAACCATGAGAAAGACTTTGTGTTGATCTGAGTGTAACCATGAGAAAGACTTTGTGCTGATCTGAGTGTAACCATGAGAAAGACTTTGTGTTGATCTGAGTGTAACCATGAGAAAGACTTTGTGCTGATCTGAGTGTAACCATGAGAAAGACTTTGTGTTGATCTGAGTGTAACCATGAGAACGACTTTGTGTTGATCTGAGTGTAACCATGAGAAAGACTTTGTGCTGATCTGAGTGTAACCATGAGAAAGACTTTGTGTTGATCTGAGGGTAACCATGAGAAAGACTTTGTGTTGATCTGAGTGTAACCATGAGAAAGACTTTGTACTGATCTGAGTGTAACCATGAGAAAGACTTTGTGTTGATCTGAGTGTAACCATGAGAAAGACTTTGTGTTGATCTGAGTGTAACCATGAGAAAGACTTTGTGTTGATCTGAGTGTAACCATGAGAAAGACTTTGTGTTGATCTGAGTGTAGTCCTGAGAAGGACTTTGTTGATCTATGTATTTCTTTCAATAATGGTTTCAAGTGGTGTACTGTACCCTGGCATGCTCCGATATAACAACTAAATTTCAATGGCGTCATTCTGGATATTCTCAATGTGACTAGTTATTTATGTCTTATACAGTCAGTATGGATTTGTTCAAGAACATGTCATTGAAGAAGAAGAAGAAGAAGACAAAGTAGAAAGAGATAAAAGACGAGGAATAAAAAGAAGAAAAAGAAGAAGAAGAAGCAGAAGACGAGGAAGAAGAAGACAAAAAGAAGAAAAATAAGATTAAGACGAAGAATAAAGGAAGAAAAAGAAGAAGGCGAGGAAGAAGAAGAAGAATATAAAGATTATGAACAAGAAGTAGAAGAAGAAAAAGAATATAAAGATAAAAACGAAGAAAAAGAAGAAAAACAAGAAGAAAAAAAAGAAGAAGAAGAAGAAGAAGAAAAAGAAGAAGAAAAAGAAGAAGAAAAAGAAAAAGAAGAAAAAGAAGAAGAAGAAGAAAGAAAAGAAGAAGAAAAAGAAGAAAAGAAGAAGAAAAGAAAAGAAAAGAAAAGAAAAGAAGAAAAGAAGAAGAAGAAGAAGAAGAAGAAAAGAAGAAGAAGAAGAAGAAGAAGAAGAAGAAAAAGAAAAAGAAGAAGAAAAGAAGAAGAAAAGAAGAAGAAGAAGAAGAAGAAAAGAAGAAGAAAAAGAAGAAAAGAAGGAGAAAAAGAAAAGAAGAAGAAAAGAAAAGAAGAAAAAGAAGAAGAAGAAGAAGAAAAGAAACAGAAAAAGAAGAAGAAGAAGAAGAAAAAGAAGAAGAAAAAGAAGAAGAAAAAGAAGAAGAAGAAGAAAAGAAGAAGAAAAGAAGAAGAAAAGAAGAAGAAAAAGAAGAAGAAGAAGAAAAAGAAAAAGAAGAAGAAGAAAAAGAAGAAGAAAAAGAAGAAAAAGAAGAAAAGAAGAAGAAGAAGAAGAAGAAAAAGAAGAAGAAGAAGAAGAAGAAGAAGAAGAAAAGAAGAAAAAGAAGAAGAAGAAGAAGAAGAAGAAGAAGAAAAGAAAAAGAAGAAGAAGAAGAAGAAGAAGAAGAAGAAAAAGAAAAAGAAAAAGAAGAAGAAGAAAAGAAGAAGAAAAGAAGAAGAAAAAGAAGAAGAAGAAGAAAAAGAAGAAGAAGAAAAGAAGAAAATGAAGAAGAAGAAAAAGAAGAAGAAGAAGAAAAAGAAAAAGAAGAAGAAAAGAAGAAGAAAAAGAAGAAAAAGAAGAAGAAGAAGAAAAGAAGAAGAAGAAGTAAAAGAAGAAGAAGACAAAGACGAAGAAGAAAAGGAAGAAAAAGAAGAAGAAGAAGACGAGAAAGAAGAAGAAGTATATATCTATTAAACACAACAATAAAACTTAAAGAACATTCACATTGCATCATTATTCACACGCGAAACTATCACTCCCCACTCTCTCTACCCTTTCTTTCCCTCCTCAACCACATTAAATGTCAAATTCTCCGTATAACTCACTTATACACTCACATCTCCGCCACCAACAAAAACCACCACCACTACCACCACCACCACTAATATCACACTAGTATTGACAACACTGCAGATAAATATCATATATTTCCATCCTACGTGGCGACAGTTATCTTTGTTGCATCAGATTTTATATAATTATTTCAATAAATTTGCGCATGTAATAAATGCAACCCCCGAGTGGTTACCGGGACCTAAATTAGGGTGTAAAGAATAAACTATGCTACCTGCCACGCATGTCGTAAGATGCGCCTAAGGGGGTGGGGGCTAGCTACTCCACCCTGTAAAAAACACTAGATAGCTACAGAAACCAAAACCAGGAATAGTCATAGCTCGCCATCCGAGGAAGAAGATGGACGCCTCAAGGGGGAAAAAGATGGCCTTGGATAGGCAGGCTTGGAAGACCTTGGTTACGGACCTATTCCTCCCTAGGGGCGAATGGTGATAAAGAATAAATGCATCCTTAACACCAAAATTCAACAACTAAAAACAGTATGGGACGGAACTGATAAAAAAACAAAGATCAGAATACTGCCAGCATGTATATTATCAGTGATAACACCTCTGAAGTCGACGAAGACTCTCTTGAATGGCGAGGAACACTGTTGTTAGAGAAAGCAAGCCTTCACGTAAAAAATGAGTCAGAAGCACCATACTGGACGCTCTGACTACGCCTGAATCTATTGCGGGCGAACAAGAAGAAGAAGAAGAAGAAGAAGAAGATCCATGATAACGTAATGGGCGTGAAACATGGACATTTAACAAAGCAGTAGAAAAACCAATATATGTGCTTTTGAAAATAAGTGTTACAGAATAGCCCTCCGTATATCTTAGACAGAGAAGAGAACAAATAGATATATCCAGAAAGAAATCAAAATCAAAGAAAACTGGCTGATGCTACAAATAAGAATGATAAAATTGAAGTATTTCGGACATATAAAAGAGACACGAAAACAATTATGAAAGGAAACATCCCGGCAAAGAGGAGAAGAGGATGACCACGGAGAAGATAGATTCAAGGTGTAACTGATGATTTGAACATGATGACAGCAGAGGCGGAACATCTGGCCTATGAGAGAGACGTTCTGGAGGACTTTTACGGTGGCAAAGTTCTGCTCAGGACAAGATATTTGATGAATAAATTTGATCCTGATCTGTGTATGATCTAAAGCAGAAGAATTGACTTCATTGCACCGGGTTTTACAACATATGGCACGGTCCCTCTCCGCATAAATGGCACGCCACCTACCGAGAGTATAGCACAACGCACGAACTCCGTAGCTCCGGCAACAATCCTAAGGATCGCTGGGAAAAATACACTGGTGGACACAACGTCGCAGTCCGATTTCGAACCTACGAACTTCGGAACACGAGACAACTGCTTAACCACTTAACCACAGAGAATCCCAACACATGCTTACTTGTTGTATACCACTGTTGCTGGTCATTGATTTCTTCGGATTGACTGATTGATTGATTGATAAGACAATCATCATTAAACTTCGTTGGTTAATCATGTGTGTTCCGAACTCTTTCTTAAGCAAGAAGATCTTTTCGACAGTGCAAGAACTCCGTAGCACCGGTGAGGATCCAGGTGTAACTTAGAAGATACTTGAAACATTTTTTAAGAATTTGATTTTTTAATTTTTATAATTAATTGTGACAGGGTAACAGCTTCCCAGCTTGCTCTTCTCAATTTTAAACCGCCAAGGGTTCTTTTACGTGCTCAAATTGAACACGGAACCTACGTTTTAGCGTCCTTCTCCGATAGGACTAGGAACTCGATCTACACTGAGACC
The DNA here is from genome assembly GCA_020796225.1 of Arion vulgaris. Classification (NCBI taxonomy): domain Eukaryota; kingdom Metazoa; phylum Mollusca; class Gastropoda; order Stylommatophora; family Arionidae; genus Arion; species Arion vulgaris. The sequence continues at coordinate 9,390,966 of CM036777.1, read as the reverse complement.
AGGGATCTCTGGAAAATAATCGAGATAGCTCCACGAGGAAGGAACTGAGGACCTTGCCACAACAGGCGAGTACCTAATCTCTACGGCATAGAGGCATTTTCAGGACATAGAGAAGTTTATGTGAGAGACAACATGGACTCTATAGACAATATTTCAAGTGAACGAAAGGAAGGAAGGATACAAGAGACAACATTAAATACAGGGTGTTCAACTTAAAAGCAGCCTATGAATGGAGCTAATCTGGCCTATATGTATGGAAATGAGAAGGTTCAGTTATGACGTAGTATAGGTCAAGGTGTGTGATGGTTTGTAATTGTAGTGCGGAAAGGGGCGATGAACAAATGTGACGTAGGACGAGCTAGTCAGAACCGGTTTAAATAATACATAAACACAACGCGATAGGTTATCTGGCAACTTTCGATTTGTCAATGGGCTGCAATTATCTTGAACACCCTGTATATAGACAATATTTCAAGTGAACGAAAGGAAGGAAGGATACAAGAGACAACATTGAATACATAGACAATATTTCAAGGGATGAAAGGAAGGAAGGATACAAGAGACAACATTGAATATATAGACAATATTTCAAGTGAACGAACGAAAGAAAGATACAAGAGACAACATTGAATTTATAGACAATATTTCAAGTGAACGAAAGGAAGGAAGGATACAAGAGACAACATTGAATATATGGACAATATTTCAAGTGAATGAAAGGAAGGAAGGATACAAGAGACAACATTGAATATATAGACAATATTTCAAGAGAACAAAAGAAAGGAATAATACTTTCTCTATCCACACAAATATTGTGTGTGACGCAGACTTAGGAGTTAACATAAGAAATGTAAATAGTTGCATGAATACCTTTCTTGATCATTCTCGAACATTCTGATCCGTACAGTAAAATTGGTGAAGATTGTGTTTTGATACAATCCAGAGGCGGCTCGCCATTATGCCAGTGGGGGGCCCCACCAAAAATAATGTATAACGTGTATTTATTATTTTATGAATTAAAATATAGCAACCAAAAACCTTGATTTATCAGGAAAAAATTGTCTGGCCCTACCAACAAAAATGATCACGAGCCGCCACTGATACAATCTCAGCTTCGTTTTCTTGATGTATATACTGTAGGGACAATTCAATTAATTCTTCCAAAGTCAGCTCTTGCAATACCAAAAAAGTGTTTTTATATCGTTTTCTGTTCCCTCCTGTAAGGTTTTTAGGGTATGATAGTAAGGACCTCAGAGATAACAGAGGCGACGAAACACACCATTTATGAAGACACACAAAAGCTTTTGCTAGAAATCTCTTCTTACCTTGAAACTGTGAGGAAAATTAATATTGAAGAAGAGAAAGAAAGAAAGACAAGGTGCATAGATAGGCTTGCTCCATGTGTCTCATTTTTCGACCTGATGCTGAAAGACAAAACAGGATTAGAGAATAGATAGATAGTATGTGATAGATATGTGATAGTATGTGAATGATAGGTCGTGATATTCACCGATGCTCTATCGGTCATCACGGCACTTAAATGCGTTGGCAAAACAGAGATGAATGAGCTCAAACGTCCCTCGCTGAACTAACGAGTTCACTCAAACGCACCGTCATCCAGTGGATACCGTCACACTGCAACGTTAGGGAAACGAAGCAGCCGACAAGCTAGCCAAAGAGGGCGGGCGTCTACCTCAGACTGATCTCGAGATCGGTTATGAGGAAGTCAAAACAACCATCGGTTCGCACTATAGAAGCAAATGGGCAAAAGAGCACCCTCAGTACACAGACAGTGACGGATACTATGGTCTCTCTCGCAGTGAACAAGTCGCCATATTCCGCCTCCGCACCGGCCACAACAAGCTCAGAGCCCACATGTTCCATAAATTTAAAATTGGCACAACTAGCCTGTGCCCCTGCAATATGGCAGACATGACGGCAGAACACGTCCTGCAAGACTGTCAACGATTAGCAGGTATAAGGAAAGAGTACTGGCCACAACACACAAAGCTTTGCGAAAAGCTGTACGGAGGAACGGAGTCCCTTAAAACAACAGTAAAATTCATGATAGACGTTGGTCCATCAGTCTAGGCCGGGAACGCAAAGGAAAGATAGTATGTGAACCGGCCATGTGGTGCCGAGGCCCGAAAGGGAAGTAAAGAATAGTATCGCTGCCGGGATCGCGAGAGAGAGAGAGTATCGCTGCAACCTACAAGGCATGTCGTAAGAGGCGACAGTTGTAGAACCGTGGGAAACCCACCCTAGTAATTAAAAAGCATCGCGGAAATCGGATGTTCTGGCTAATCCGTTCAATTTGCCATGCCCACAGTAAAAATGTGTAACTTTGTAACCATTTAATTAAATAACTTGAAAGCGTGCACGTGAACTACACATGTTCCCGACGCTACAAAATATTTTTGCCATTCAAACAATCATATCATCTAGAAGTTTCTTTCTTTGTGCTATATATTTAACGCCTCCATTGGTATGGTTGAAGAAAACTAATGTTTACAACGATTTAATAAATTTGCGACAAAATATAAACATTCAGAACGAATTCCATGGTTATTTGAACAATTCGTGCATGTCCCGTGCACCAAATCAAATCGGGATTGACCGTGGTAAACAAATAACGTCATACGTGCGACACAGACTTTTCGTTAAAGGCGTATATCGAAATAAAATTTGAAGACATTGGGTCATATTGTTGACAAACAGACATTGATATAACATTTATAATGCGTTTGGAGTTACAATGCAAAAAGTGGCATTAATACTTTACACGCATTTCCGCAAAGAGGCACATATGGGTCATCTGTACTACAGTATACAAGAACCAGAGAAAAGAGCTATTTTATTATAGTGATACTTCCCTACCACATATGTTAACACACGCACATTGTAACGAAGAAGTGGCGATTTGAAAAGAACGTCTCCAAGTAGCTCCGCCATTGCCAGTCCCAAGCTTAGACGGGAAATGGGGAATGGCATTATGACATGACAGCTAACTTTAACTGTAATGTAAGTTATTTAAAAACAATAATACAACTAAGTCTACATTTCTTGTTTATTTCATGACTTTATTGAAAGTAACAACATTGGCCCCCATATACAAGCTGGGATGATACGCCTTTGCATTGGACTTGTCATCAAATATCATTTTATGTTTACTGTAAAAACTAAAATTGTGTATTAGACCTGCAAAATATGCCGCCAGCATCAAAGGAAACCGTTATATTACAAAATCCAGGTTTCCAATAGCAATTTCTTCCATCAGAAATTTGCGTCGGTATAATTCTAAGATTTGGGTGCAAAATTTCGTTACTGTAGAATTGATGGTTTTGCTACAATTCGCATTGGACTGTGGACATGAGTTATTGAAGGGACTATAGCACAACTTATAATCGAACTTAGGCTCAGATCACATACAAATCACACAGAGTGGTTAACAAGTGGTCGATATGAAGCGTTTGAAGAAGAAGAAGAAGGAGCAGAATGTGAACTGCTCTACATATTCTAGGGGTTGGTCTCCTGGACATAACGGATAATGATTTGAATTACCTTAATTGGGGTTCTCTGTGGCTAAGTCGTTACGCCCATGCTATACGTTCTGCATGCCGTGTGTTCGAATCCGGTGGTTCAGGAGTGCATTTTTGCGTCTACAAGTAGACCAGCACATCAGATTCTGCCTCGCTTTTTATTTACTAGAGTAGCTTCTAGGCCCTACCTAAGTCGCATCTCACGACAAGCCTTGTAGATCGTAGTGGTACTATTCTTTGCTCCCCTTGAGAGCCCTGGCAACTCATGGGCGAAACAGAGAACAAGAAGAAGAATCAAGAAAAAGTAGAGGAAGAAAAAGATGAAAAAAGTAGAGAAAGAAAAAGATGAAAAAAGTAGAGAAAGAAAAAGATGAAAAAGGTAGAGAAAGAAAAAGATGAAAAAGTAGAGGAAGATGAAAAAGTAGAGGAAGAAAAAGATGAAAAAGTAGAGAAGAAAAAGATGAAAAAGTAGAGGAAGATAAAGATGAAAAAAGTAGAGGAAGAAAAAGATGAAAAAAGTAGAGAAAGAAAAAGATGAAAAAGGTAGAGAAAGAAAAAGATGAAAAAATTAGAGGAAGAAAAAGATGAAAAAAGTAGAGGAAGAAAGAGATGAAAAAAGTAGAGGAAGAAAAGATGAAAAAGTAGAGGAAGAAAAAGATGAAAAAGTAGAGGAAGAAAAAGATGAAAAAGTAGAGGAAGAAAAAGATGAAAAAGTAGAGGAAGAAAAAGATGAAAAAGTAGAGGAAGAAAAGATGAAAAAGTAGAGGAAGAAAAAGATGAAAAAGTAGAGGAAGAAAAAGATGAAAAAGTAGAGGAAGAAAAAGATGAAAAAGTAGAGAAAGAAAAGATGAAAAAGTAGAGGAAGAAAAAGATGAAAAAGTAGAGGAAAGAAAAGATGAAAAAGTAAAGGAAGAAAAAGATGAAAAAGAGGAATAAAAGAAAAGATGGAGATGAAGTGAAAGAAGAGGAAAATGAGGACGAAGAAGAAGAAGAAGAATATATATATATATATAAAGCTAATGAGCGTAAAATGATACCGATGGAGACTGCTGTTGATGGAGATGAAGTGTCTTAGAAAAGCTGCAGATGTGACAATAAGAGACAAAATTAGAAATGAAGAAATCAGAAGAAGACTGAATGTAAAACCAGTCATGCAATTCATAAAAGAACAACATATTAAATGGTTTAGACGTCCGAGTGGTTATCAGGTCCCAAATTTGGGGTGTAAAGAATAGAACCACTGTTACCTGTCACGCATGTCGTAAGAGGCGTCTAAGGAGGTTTGGCTGAAATCGGATACACATGTCCTAAACGTGTAGAAGTCTATGCGTTTAGGGTCTACCAAACCAATGTGCTCGGCGTGATGCTGACCACATCACCCATCGTGTGCCGACGGTCAATGAAAAATACAGGCCTAACACTGTATTGACCTATATACCACGAGGTATGAAAGGGTTCCTTTTCAAACCAATGTGCAACGTATACACGTTCTTGGCAAAGATCAAACATATCACAAAGAGTGATTAAAATTGGTCGTAAATAACGAACGCAAAGAAGAAGAATGGTTTAGACACCTGACAAAAATGCCCTGGTATTGCCTACCACAGAAAACCACACAGAAAAAGTGTAATGAATATAAAGCAAGAGAGACCAAGCAAAGCGTCGGCATCAAGAACAGCCTTACGAAAATTAATATCAGCTTACAAAGTGCCTTAAAACAAGCACACAAAAGATCATTAAGAATCCCTCCCCACCCCTCCCCACTTCTATAAAGAAGCAAATAGTGGAAGAGAAGAAGAAGATATAGGAAGAAACGTAGAGATGGAAAACTAGAATAAAATCAGCCACACAACAACAGCAAAAAACTACTCTTGCTTACGTTAAACATTAAGTTAATATTGTCGTGACAAGACCATAGAGAAATATATGATATTTCACTTAAGGCTGAGACAAATGTAGGTCAAACTGTTCAAGATAAAATGTCGTTGGCTGATGCAAGTTTCATATGACATTTCCAAGACAAACCTGGTCTCATCTGTTGGGTAAAAAAAAACGCTAATCAATGTACAATGCATGTTGCCATTTATATCAATGGGTGGCGGGGGAAGTGGGTGGGTGTTGATAAAGGAACGTAAGTAGGTAAGTCAGGGGTGTGATCTGTTATGAAATATTTGATATCCAGTTGTTGTTTGTTGTTGGTGTATTGTTTGTTGTTGTTAATGTTGTTGTTGATGTTGTTGTTGTTGCTCTTCTTTGTTGTTGCTGATAAATAAATAAACCATGAATAAGTATTAAGAGCTTGCCAAAAAAAAAAAAATTGACAAACACAGGATTCGAACAACTTACGCTAATTTCTTACAACACCCATTGCCTTCTTCTTCTTTTGTCGTCACACTGCTACTGGGTTGTTGCCCAGTGTCGTAGTTTTCTGTTTTTGTCTTGCGCTGTTCTGGTAGCTTGTGTGATTGTTATTTTTGCTCTTTGACAGGATTCTGCTACGCCATCTAACCATCTTTTCGTGGTCTTCCTCTTGCCTTCTTTCCTGATGTTCTGTTATAGAAGACTCTGTATACTGTGGAGTTTGGATGCATTATTATTAAGTAACCAAACCACTTCATTCTTTGTTTCTCAATGTAATTCAAGCAAGGTTCTGTGCCAACTTTCTTTCTTATGCTGATGTTGGTGACTCTGCCTTTTCTTGTGTTGTTGGTAACTTTTCGCAGGCAACGCCTAGCCTAGCCTAACGCATTGTCTAGCCTAGCCTAACTCATTGCCTAGCCTAGCAATACGAGCGGCCTTACAAACACAACCAGCGAACCATTAATAGCGGTGATTTTTACTGTTGCTGTTGTCGCTATTTACTGATAGTGAGGATGCTTCCTTATCTTCTTCTTCGAACGCTCCATATCGACCATTTGTTAACTATTCTTTGTAATTTGTATGTGATCTGAGCCTAACAGCGATTGTATGTTGTGCCAGTTTTGCGCCTGCAAGAAGGCCAGCACATCCGATTTCTTCGATGAATTTTTATTTATTAGGGTAGCTTCCCTAGGGCCCTACATTAACCGCCTCTTACGACATGCCTTGTAGATAGCATTGTTACTATTCTTTGCTCCCCTTGCAAGCGCCGGTAATACACGATCGATTTCTTCGCTTCTGTTGTGCCCCTTACTTGATTGATTTTTTTAATTATCGATCCAGAAGCACTTGAGCTTTCAGCTCTTCGGCTCGGTGCCATGGACATCGTAACCCTTCAGTTCAGTGCCACGAACACCGTGAATCTGGGGAACCTGTTGCTTTTCTGCCAACCCGCGGAATTGAACCCGTACTAACATGGAGCTTGTCACCGGTAGTCCAACGCGCTACGAACACACTGGGCAGACGGGCACCCTTTACTTGATAAAGACCTTTTGGTCGAAACATCGCTGTACATTGTAAAAATATAGCACTGTATTTGTTTAAACCTATTTCGTCATAACTCAAGCAAGAAAACAACATTAAAAAACCCACTTCATTTAAAAACTTAAACATTTATTTTTAAATGATATTCTTCAAGTTTCAAACCATCAATGATAAACAGACATGTCACATGATGTCATATAAGTTACTCACGTGATAAGAAACTAACAAAAAATGTTGAAATATTTTCAACGATTCAAATCGTTATTATTTTCTTCTGTAATCGTGCAGTGTTGTAATCGAAGCTTTTAAATACAGTTTCCCCCTTCCGTGACAGTGTGAACACAATAAAAAATAGAATTATAATGTCACTGTTAAAGAATCTAAGATAATTCAGGATTTTACGGAACAAATAAATTTTAGGTGTAAGTTAGGAATTTATAGTATTTAGAGGTGCCCGCAGCGGAAGGGAAGTGGAGGGGAGACAATATGGTGGAAATTGACAGAATGATTTCTAATTTTTAGATGTTTAACTCATTCGTTCTGCTGAACCGAAACTGATGCAATCCTCTAAAAGAGATAATTAGAGGAAGATAAGAGTTTTTGTAAGTCTGGGAATCCGTCAAAGACGTCTATTGACAAAAATCAAAATCGTATTTGTATTAATAGGACAGCCCGAGTAGTTACCGGGGGTCAAATTTGGGGTGTAAAGAATAGAACCACTGTTACCTGCCAAGCATGTCGTAAGAGGCGACTAAGAAGGTTTGGATGAAATCGGATGCATGTGTCCGCTAGGGAGTGCTAACCCGAAATAAATGCTTGCAGAAAACGGATGCACCAGGCCGTAAGTCGGATAATCGTGCAACGACTCCTCACAATGAGGAATGGGATAACGGATTCTACGGTCGCCAATCTGCCTCGGAGATTTACCACGCAGTGAGAATGTCAGACCTACCATCACGAGGGGGGCCAAAACTTACCAACGGGGAAGTAGAATCATAGGATTATTTCCTACAGAACTGCCCCCATTATCCAGACTTGAGAAGAAAGAGATGGCCCACTTACACTAGCGACCAAGACAAACTGTATGGCGTGGCTGATAATCTGAGGCAGACGGCTGCCTTTATTAGAGAATCCGAAATCCCAATCTAGTGAGAACGCAGAAGAAGAAGAAAACGTATTAATAGATCAATTTTAACAGGTGACCTATGTATCATCGTCCGTCTCCGGAAGGACTAGGAGATCAATCTCACCCGCACTGAGATCAGGGATTTTTTGGGGAAAATAACCCGAGGACTGCACGATGAAGTGAACATCAAACGGGAACTTATATATCCCTTCTCTCTTTCTTTCTCTTTTCTCTCTCTCCTTCTTCTTTCTCTTCTCTATGTCCTTTCTAAATCTTGATCATTTGTTGCATTGAGCCTACGCTCCCATTCCCACTATAAGTTGACATTCTTGTCAAATGAAGGGAGTGAATCTATGCCAAACTAACTTCAACAGTCACGCTAATCTCCCTTCATTCCGAAACGTTGTCTAGCAACAGCCAAGGCAGCCATTTTAATCTTACAGAGTTGAAAGGTGAAAGTTCACGATGGAGACTTTTTCATTGGAGGTAGATATCAAAATATATCTTTCTTCGATCTCATCGAATTATTGATATATTTTTCTTGTGCGCATGCATGTTTTCTTCAGTTACGATTAGACTTGATGCCCTGAAGTCATTTTTGGAGCCATGAACTTTGACCGTTGGACAAATATGTAGGAAAACTGACGTCATCTTATCATAATTGAATGTTGTAACATTTATATAGATTAGTTTCTACCATGCGAGGAAGGTATTCTTTGACTGTGTGCAGGTCGGAGGGGGTATTGTGAAATCCTCATCATTATCAAATAGCTTGTCCTGAGCAGAACTTTGCCACCCCAACAGTCCTCCGGAATTTTCTCTCTCTCATAGGCCTGATGTTGTGCCTCTGCAGCCGTCATATTCAAACCATCAGTTACATTCTGAATCCATCTTCTCCGTTGTCTTCCTCTTCTTCTCTTTGCTGGTATCCCTTCTTCCATGATGGTCTTCTCTAGCACTTTTATCTTTCTATATGTCCAAAATACCACATTTTTTTCTCATTCTTATTTGTAGAATCAGCCAGTTTTAATTGATTTTGAGTTCTTTCTGGATAGATCTATTTGTTCTCTTCTCTGTCCATGATATACGAAGGACTTTTCTGTAACACTTATATTCTAACACACGTATATGTTTACCACTTAAATAAAATTGGTAGATTTATTGTGACTATAAATAGTCTCGCTATGGATAATCTTCGTCTTCTTTTCTCTAATCCTGTTTATCCATGTATCCAATATCCTTAGTTATCCATGTATCCAATATCCTTAGTTATCCATGTATCCAATATCCTTAGTTATCCATGTATCCAATATCCTTAGTTATCCATGTATCCAATATCCTTAGTTATCCATGTATCCAATATCCTTAGTTATCCATGTATCCAATATCCTGAGTTATTCATGTATCCAATATCCTTAGTTATCCATGTATTCAATATCCTTAGTTATTCATGTATCCAATATCCTTAGTTATTCATGTATCCAATATCCTTAGTTATTCATGTATCCAATATCCTTAGTTATCCATCTATCCAATATCCTTAGTTATCCATGTAACCAATATCCTTAGTTATCCATGTATCCAATATCCTTAGTTATCCATGTATCCAATATCCTTAGTCATCCATGTAACCAATATCCTTAGTTATCCATCTATCCAATATCCTTAGTTATCCATCTATCCAATATTCTTAGTAATCCATGTATCCAATATCCTTAGTTATCCATGTATCCAATATCCTTAGTTATCCATCTATCCAATATCCTTAGTTATCCATGTATCCAATATCCTTAGTTATTCATGTATCCAATATCCTTAGTTATCCATGTATCCAATATCCTTAGTTATTCATGTATCCAATATCCTTAGTTATTCATGTATCCAATATCCTTAGTTATTCATGTATCCAATATCCTTAGTTATCCATCTATCCAATATCCTTAGTTATTCATGTATCCAATATCCTTAGTTATTCATGTATCCAATATCCTTAGTTATTCATGTATCCAATATCCTTAGTTATTCATGTATCCAATATCCTTAGTTATTCATGTATCAAATATCCTTAGTTATCCATCTATCCAATATCCTTAGTTATCCATCTATCCAATATCTTTAGTTATCCATCTATTCAATATCCTTAGTTATCCATGTATCCAATATCCTTAGTTATCCATGTATCCAATATCCTTAGTTATCCATATATCCAATATCCTTAGTTATCTATCCAATATCCTTAGTTATCCATCTATCCAATATTTTTAGTTATCCATCTATCCAATATCCTTAGTTATCCATCTATCCTATATCCTTAGTTATCTATACAATATTCTTAGTTATCCATCCAATATCCTTAGTTATCCGTCTATTCAATATCCTTAGTTATCCATCTATCCAATATCTTTAGTTATCCATCTATTCAATATCCTTAGTTATCCATGTATCCAATATCCTTAGTTATCCATGTATCCAATATCCTTAGTTATCCATATATCCAATATCCTTAGTTATCTATCCAATATCCTTAGTTATCCATCTATCCAATATTTTTAGTTATCCATCTATCCAATATCCTTAGTTATCCATCTATCCAATATCCTTAGTTATCTATACAATATTCTTAGTTATCCATCCAATATCCTTAGTTATCCGTCTATTCAATATCCTTAGTTATCCATCTATCCAATATCCTTAGTTATCCATCTTTTCAATATCCTTAGCCCTTTAGCTGCTAAAGACGTATATATACGTTTTCCCCATTCACTTCTAAAGACGCATTAACACGTCTGTTATTATCTCTCCTCTGTGGGCTAAAGACGTGTTAACACGTTATACATTGCTATTGTCCCTGCAATAGGAGTACATTTACGTTTGTGACCTAGAAACACAGAGTAGCTATTTTTAGCTCAGCCTTCGGAAAGTATGTAGCAGCGAAAGGGTTAGTTATCCATCTATACAACATCCTTAGTTATCCATCTATACAACATCCTTAGTTATCCATCTATACAACATCCTTAGTTATCCATCTTCTTCTTCTTTGCGTTCGTTCTTTACGACCAACTTTAATCACTCTTTGTGATATGTTTGATCTTTACCAAGAACGTGTATCCGTTGCACATTGGTTTGGTAGGCCCTAAACGCATAGACTTCTACACGTTTAGGACACGTGCATTCGATTTCAGCTTAACCTCCTTAGTCGTCTCTTTCGACATGCATGGCAGGTAACAGTGGTTCTATTCTTTGCGCCCCAAATTTGGGCCCCGGTAACCACTCGGGCGAGTTATCCATCTATACAACATCCTTAGTTATCCATCTATACAACATCCCTATCTATCCATTTCCCTCGCCATCCAAATGTTAGAGCGTGACTTATATATATAATACAATTATATGGGACACATGCGTACGTTTCTACATTTTCCACTACATCCCCCACTCCCAGACAGACAACATCATCAACAACCTTCCTTTCACCACCCATCTCCCCACCAACAACATCATCACATCTGAATCACCACTTTCGCCTCGAGCATGGTCGCCGTCAGTTGCAGCTTTATTAACTACGAACCCATGCTGTTCTGTGAGTCCTCTTATTTGTGGGCGTTCTCTCTTCCCTCTCCAATCAGTACAGAGTGCCCGGAGTATCTTTCCGCTGCGTCATTATCGTTGATCTTCTGTATCCTCGTTCTTAGGGACAACCTCATACACTGGTCAAATCCAAGCAGTGGCGGCTCGTCATTAAGGGCCAGTGGGGCCGGTCCCACCAAAATAAGGTGTAACGTGTATTTATTATTTTATACATTAAAATATATCTAACCGAAACCATGATTTTTCCAAAAATATATGTCTGGCCCCACCAACAAAAATGTTTGCGAGCCGCCACTGAACCTAAGTATTCGACTGTCTTTCTATTCTTTCTGTTCTTCTTAGAAGTCACAATTCTATTTAACTCGTTCGATACAATGAGCGTTACTATGGGCAACCTTATATACTGGTCAAATCGAAGGGTTCTATGTCTTTCTATTTTTTCTGTCCTTCTTAGAAGTCACAATTTTATTTAACTATTTCGATACCTTGCGTTCTCCTGAGTTCAGACCATTAGCATATTTTGAGAATGAGATTTTGACATACTAGTTTAAAACGTGTTTTGAAGTGTTTTAAAAGTGTTTTAAAAGTGTTTAAATGTGTTTTAAATTGTAATTTAAAAGTGTCTAAAAAATTTTTAAAGTGTTTTAAATGTGTTTTTAATGTTTAAAATGTGTTTTTAACGTGTTTTAAACGTGTTTGTTTACAACCCCGGCCGACCGCCTTTACTTTCCCAGAGCATGTCTGGTACCCAGTTGAGGCTGGGTCGACCTGAGAGCCGTCGCGGTCTGGAAAATTCCACGCCACTGCGGAGAGCTGAACCCAGACCACCAGCCTTGAGAAGCAAGTTCACTAACAACTACGCTACCGCGGCTCTCGTCTACGCAGAATGCTGGGGATAAAAGAAGAGATCTGTTGAGAAATGAAGACATCAGGGAAAAAAGTCAATGCTAGACTTCATCAAGAAACAACAAATTAAATGGTTCAGCCACATAAGCAGATTACCAACAGACAATGCGTTCTCAAAGAGCAATGTTGCTTCGTTACAATGCATACAAAGCAAAAGGCCGGCCACGCAAAATGCAAATCTCAGAGATAACATAGGCGACGAAAGACACTGTCTATGTAGCGTACACAAAAGCTCGTTCTAGAAATCTCTTCTTATCCTGACGCTCTGACACAAAACAAGATTAGAGAAAAGAAGATAAAAAGATAAACAAACAAACGCTTGAACAGTAGAGAAAAAGGAAGTGAAGAGAGAAAAAGGAAGGGAGATGAGAAAAAAGGAAGGGAAGACGAGAAAAAGGAAGGAAGACGAGGAAAAAAGGAAGGAAGACGAGAAAAAGGAAGGAAAGACGAGAAAAAAGGAAGTGAAGACGAGAAAAAAGGAAGGGAAGACCAAGGAAAAAAGGAAGGAAGACCAAGGAAAAAGGAAGGAAGACCAAGGAAAAAGGAAGGAAGACCAAGAAAGAAAAGGAATGGAATGACCAATGAAAAAAGGAAGACCAAGAAAAAAGGAAGAGAAGACCAAGAAAAAGAAAGAAGACCAATGAAAAAGGAAGGAAGATCAAGGAAAAAGGAAGGAAGGCCTAGGAAAAAGGATCAGAAGACCTAAGAAAAAGGAAGGAAGACCAATTGAGAAAAGGAAGGAAGACCAAGAAAGAAGAGGAAGACCAAGGAAAAAGGAAGACCAAGGAAAAGGATGGAAGACCAAGGAAAAGTATGGAAAACCAAGAAAAAAGGATGGGAAGAGCAAGGAAAAAGGAAGGAAGACCAAGGCAAAACGTTGAATACGCACGACAGAAGAGGAAATACAAGAAGCATATATAATATGGAATACTGTAGTAAGCTCGTAAACGACATGGAAGCAGATATAGCGAGAGATAGATAGATAGAGAAGAGAGATAGAGAAGAGAGAGAACTTGTAGAAGCCATTGTGCCCCAAGGCATGAAGAGAATAAAGAAAGATCCTACAAGATCATTTGAGAGTATTACTGTTATTCTGCAAGAATCCATTTAATCAGCTAGATTAAACAGCTGGGGGTGGACCCAATCTTGGTTTATTGATAACAAGAAGCAATGGAGATAGGAAGACAGAAATTAACTTTTAAAGTGCGGCAGGCCATTTGACAACCCGTTCTGATAGTAGCGATTTTACGACATACAATAAAACTAACCAAAAAATGTAATAGAAAAAAATTTTTATGACTAGATTTGAGCGCCCGAGTGGTTACCGGGGCCCAAATTTTGGGATGCAAAGAAAAGAACCACTGTTACCTGCCACGCATGTCGTAAGAGGCGACTAAGGAGATTTGGCTGTAATCGGATGCACGTGTCCTAAATGTGTAGAAGTCTATGCGTTTAGGGACTTACCAAACTAATGTACAACGTATACACGTTCTTGGCAAAGATTAAACATATCACAAAGAGTGATTAAAATTGGTCGTAAAGGACGAACGCAAAGATGAAAGAAGACTAGTTTTGAGGTACAGTATGTTTGTAATGTCTCACAACATTTACTTATGAACTATGTAGGTCAGAATGAAAAATGTAGTACATGACGTCATCAAAAAATGTGCTGAAACAAAATAGTGAAGTTAATCACAATAGTTACTGTTATGGTCTACTGTTGTTCTTGGTAAACTAGAAAGAACAAATGAAATATTCATTATAACAGATGTTGAAAATATCCACCACAGGCTTCAAGATATGTCTGTACATGTTTCTTCATATTGTCCAATATTCTTTCTTCAGTTGAAAGCACCATTATGGTTTGAGTGAAAAGAATTACCCCAGGAGACAACAGTCATTCAGTGCATATTGCGTCAAAATTGACTATGGAGCACTTTTTTTATTGACGTCATTTACTTTGTTTAAAGAGATACCGCTAACCAGGTACTGGGACAGTTAACACCACTGTTGTCACACAAAGAGATACCGCTAACAACTAAAGCAAATCTTATAAGAACGATTTTCTAGCCAACACTATGTTACCAGTGTCAAACATGGCCAATAACAGCAGCTAATGAGCGGAAATCATAACGACAGAGATGAGGTGTTTCGAAGAGCTGCAGGTGTGACAATAAGAGACAACATTTGAAATGAAGAAATCAGAATGTGAATGTGAAACCAGTCATGCAATTCATAAAAGAACAACAGATTAAATGGTTTGGACACCTGACCAGAATGCCCTGGTATCGCCTACCACAGAACCACACAGAAAAAGTATAATGAGTACAAAGCAAGAGGAAGACCACCCAAAAGATGGAGCGACGGCATCAAGAACATCCTTACGAACATGAATATCAGCTTACAAAGTGTCTTTAAAAAAGCACACACAAGATCACTACGTTTCACCCCCAACACTTCTATAAAGAAGTAAATGGTGGAAGAGAAGAAGAAGATTTACTTTGTGTTTCACATTTGTTTTACATATGAAGTGCTGTGTGAATTTACAAACAACATGTAGAAAGACCCAGGGAATACCTGGAGACGGAGTTGAGACGGAATGCAAGAAAATGGGAAGAGAGTAGAGAGATATGGAAAAGATGGCCTTGGATATGCGGGTTTGAAAGGCCTTGGTTTGCGGACCCATACCTCCTTAAGGACGAAGGCTAAAGAAGAATGTAGAAATCAAGGCACAAAATTGAATTGAGTGGACACGTTTAGTATTTGTCTTCTGTCAACTTGTGCGCGAGGTAGACTCATGATGATGATGTATTTATTGTTGTTAAACCCAACTCTCTGATCTCATGAAGCACACACGCAGAAAATGAAAGCTACCACCCAATAGAACAACATGGATACAACATACGACTGTTTTACTCGTCGGAATAGTGAGGAACATTGATGAAAGGAATACAACCAGTGGCGGCTCGTAATTAAGGGCCAGTGGGGCCAGGCCCCATCAAAATAATGTGTAACATTTATTATTTAATAAATTAAAATATAACCAAAACCATGATTTTTCCTAAAATTTGTGTCTGGCCCCACCAACAAAAAGGATCACGAGCCGCCACTGAATACAACCCTTCAGGTCATGAGAGCCATATTACTCGCCATAACTGCGCCTAAATTCATATTTTCTTCTAGTCCGTGTGGTGTCAGGGCCCGCAATGGAAGCAAAGAATAGCACCACTGCAACCATCAATGCCAGTCGTAAGAGGCGGCTAATGTAGGCACTAGGGATGCTACCCTAGTTAATAAAAAGCAGTGCATAAATCGAAGGTGCTGGCCTACTTGTAGGTGCATAACTGGCACAACGTACAATCGCTCATAGGCTCAGATCACATACAAATCACACAGAGCGGTTGATAGGTGGTCGATATGGAGCGTTAGAAGAAGAAGAAGAAGTTTCCTTCTTCAACGATCTCTGGTCATGCGCTTAGTTTACTGTGGACCACAAACTGGGCAGTCAGCTTCAGGTCTTCAGGTCTGTCAGGTTTCCTTCTTCAACGATCTCTGGTCATGCGCTTAGTTTACTGTGGACCACAAACTGGGCAGTCAGCTTCAGGTCTTCAGGTTTCCTTCTTCAACGATCTCTGGTCATGCGCTTAGTTTACTGTGGACCACAAACTGGGCAGTCAGCTTCAGGTCTGTCAGGTTTCCTTCTTCAACGATCTCTGGTCATGCGCTTAGTTTACTGTGGACCACAAACTGGGCAGTCAGCTTCAGGTCTGTCAGGTTTCTTCTTCAACGATCTCTGGTCATGCGCTTAGTTTACTGTGGACAACAAACTGGGCAGTCAGCTTCAGGTATGTCAGGTTTCCTTCTTCAACGATCTCTGGTCATGCGCTTAGTTTACTGTGGACCACAAACTGGGCAGTCAGCTTCAGGTCTGTCAGGTTTCCTTCTTCAGCGATCTCTGGTCATGCGCTTAGTTTACTGTGGACCACAACCTGGGCAGTCAGCTTCAGGTCTTCAGGTCTGTCAGGTTTCCTTCTTCAACGATCTCTGGTCATGCGCTTAGTTCGCTGTGACCACAAACTGGGCAGTCAGCTTCAGGTCTGTCAGGTTTCCTTCTTCAGCGATCTCGGTCATGCGCTTAGTTCGCTGTGGACTGGGCAGTCAGTTTCTGATCTGTCAGGTTTCCGAAAAACCTTAGTCTTTAGGTCAACTGGGTGTGGCCATATGTTGCTTCTTAGCTCACCCAAGAGAGGACAGTCTTGCAGGACATACTCTGGTGTCTGTGTGGCTGACACTGACATATATCTGTTTGACGTATTCCTAGTCTATAAAAGTGTTTGTCGAGTCTGCAGTGTCCGGTGCGTAGTCGAAATATAATGACCTGGTCTGTTCTGCTTAGGTCTTTGAGGGAGTCTTTTCCATAATCATATCCAGTGTTTGTCTTTCAGTCTACTGCAGATTTTCACATAATCATATCCAGTGTTTGTCTTCCAGTCTACTGCAGATTTTCTCATAATCATATCCACTGTTTATCTTCCAGTCTACTGCAGATTTTCTCATAATCATATCCAGTGTTTATCTTCCAGTCTACTGTAGATTTTCTCATAATCATATCCACTGTTTATCTTCCAGTCTACTGTAGATTTTCTCATAATCATATCCAGTGTTTATCTTCCAGTCTACTGTAGATTTTCTCATAATCATATCCACTGTTTATCTTCCAGTCTACTGCAGATTTTCTCATAATCATATCCAGTGTTTGTCTCTCCGGTCTACTGCAGATTTTCTCATAATCATATCCAGTGTTTATCTTCCAGTCTACTGTAGATTTTCTCATAATCATATCCAGTGTTTGTCTTCCAGTCTACTGCAGATTTTCTCATAATCATATCCAGTGTTTGTCTTCCAGTCTACTGCAGATTTTCTCATAATCATATCCAGTGTTTGTCTTCCAGTCTACTGCAGATTTTCTCATAATCATATCCAATGTTTGTCTTCCAGTCTACTGTAGATTTTCTCATAATCATATCCAATGTTTGTCTTCCAGTCTACTACAGATTTTCTCATAATCATATCCAATGTTTGTCTTCCAGTCTACTGTAGATTTTCTCATAATCATGTCCAGTGTTTGTCTTCCAGTCTACTGCAGATTTTCTCTGTATGAGGTTTTGACCTGCTGAAAAGACAGGGGTTAGTAAATTCATATCATAACTGGCGAGGAAATCTTCTTTCCCCCAAATTTTTTTATTTTTTTAAATTAAAAATTGGAAACCTAAAGAAACTAAAACCAGGAACAATAGCATATTTGTTTTCTTTATTATAGACCTACGCGCACAGAAACCTTAACCGAGTGGTTCTCAAACTTTTATGAAGTCATTGCACACTTGAAGTTCTACAGAAAATCGTAGACGCACCATATACAAAAACTTCATAAATAAAATGCAAAAGCAAAGACATACAGAAATAATTGGGAAAATGCAAAGTAACTTGATTCATCATTTAAATTTTGTTGATGAGAAGTATAGGTTTGATGTGTCTTGATAAATTTTTATCCTGGTGCCCTGCTGGTACCGCGTTTACGACCTCCCGGATTTGGGTTTTCCTTGTGCGCACCTAGGAATGTCACCAGGCACACTGGTGTGACTGAGCCCAGCCTTTGAAGAGGAGGCGGGGGGAACGTCTAAAGCCGACTTTAACGCCGGGTGGGGGTGGAGGGGGACGTCTAAATGACTTCATTGCACCTGCTTTTGCCACATATGGTTTGGGCTCTCTCTGCAGAAATGCACCACATCTTCCGAGAGTATTTCACAAAGCACGAGCTCTTAGCTCCGGGAACAATCCTAGGGTTCTCTGAACAAAATACAGCCGTGAACAGAACATCGCAGTTCGGACTCGAACCTACTACAATCGGAATGCGAAGCGTGTGTCCGAGTCTATATACAAAAGCTTATTCATTACACTAATCTGGACCACCAGAAGGATACTAGCTATGGCATTGAGCCATAGAGACCCCGACACCCTTTGAGAACCACTGGCCTAACCGCTTGAGCAGGTCTCTAAAAAAGAACTTGCTCAGCTTTCAGAAAAGGCATAAATTCACTTGCAGTGGATTCCATCTTACTGTGACATTGCAGGCAATGAGAGTGCCGATGTCTTAGCTAAGGAGGGCAATGCCAACCCTTGTCTTTTCAAGAGGTCAAAACCCTGATACAGAGAAAATCTGCAGTAGACTGGAAGACAAACACTGGATATGATTATGGAAAAGACTCCTCAAAGACCTAAGCAGAACAGACCAGGTCATTATATTTCGACTACGCACAGGACACTGCAGACTCAACAAACACTTATATAGACTAGGAATAAGTCAAACAGCTCTCTGCCAGTGTCAACAGGCGGAACAGACACCGGAGCATATCCTGAAAGACTGTACTCTCCTGGGTAAACTGATAAGCAACATGTTGTCACACCCAGTCGACCTAAAAACTAAACTTTTGGGAAACCTGACAGTCCAGAAGCTGACCGCCCAGTTTGTGATCAACAGTAAGTTAAGCGCATGACCAGAGATCGCTCAAGACGAACCTGACAGACCTGAAGCTGACCGCCTAGTTTGTGGTCCACAGTAAATTAAGCGCATGACCAGAGATCGTTCAAGAAGAACCTGACAGACCTGAAGCTGACCGCCCAGTTTGTTGTCCACAGTAAACTAAGCGCATGACCAGAGATCGTTGAAGAAAGAAACCTGACTTACCTGAAGCTGACCGCCCAGTTTGTTGTCCACAGTAAACTAAGCGCATGACCAGAGATCGTTGAAGAAAGAAACCTGACTTACCTGAAGCTGACCTCCCAGTTTGTTGTCCACAGTAAACTAACCGCATGACCAGAGATCGCCGAAGAAGATACGGGCTGACACAGTCTCTCTTAGAAATCGTATTAATATCGTTATTCTTTCTCAGGTCTACAGACGCTTTGTCTGCATTTTTTTAGTAATTATCTGTTTACCAGAACAAGACTGAAAGATTTACAGAACTGATGTGATTGATTTCAAATGACAGAATCTCATCCATGCATAATTACAAAGGGTATCAATGACAATATTTTCTTTCTTTTGTCCTTCTCTGTTTTTTTTTTTGCCGCTAGGAGTAGCAGGTTTAACTGATGATCGGTTTCCGTCCGAGATAATGCACGCTCGGTCGCTTGATATGGTGTGGTATTGTGGTGTTTTAAGATGTCTGTAACTCCATCAACCCATCTTTTTCTTGGTCTGCCCTTTCTTCTTGATGATTCCATTTTCAGGTTGTACGCTCTTGCAACTGGTGTATACGGGTTCATTCTGACCAAGTGGCCACACCATTCGAGTCTCTGTTTTTCAAAAAATCTAATAGCAGGTGTTGTTCCGACTGTTCTTCTAATTTCCTCATTTCTTATATGGTCTCTTCTTGTTTTATTTACTGCTTTCCTCATGCATCTCATTTCGCATGTGGTAATTTTCCTTTCTTGTTCTTTTGTCAGTGCCCATGTTTGGCTCTAGTGGCACAGTGTTGGTATAAAGATTGCATTTATAATCTGTCTTTTAGTCACTACTAGAATAGCTGGGTGTTTCAAAATTGGGGTAAGCTGGTGTGTAATGTTGTTGGCTTGCTGGATTCTAGTTTCGATCTCTCTGTCCAGTCTACTATCAGATGTGAAGATACTTCCAAGGTATTTGAATTCTCTCACCTGCTTTAGCGTTTGGTCATTTATTTGTATGTTGATATCTTTATGTTCTCTGCTTATAGTCATGACTTCTGTCTTTGAATGTTGATCTTCATGTTGTATTTGAGGCAGCTATTGTTGAGTAAGTTTATGTGTTCTTGAAGCTGTTCAATATTATTATGGAATAAACACTGGGCGTCAGCAACAATATCAGTAACAATATGCATGAGAACTTGGTTATCTTTTGAAATGATATTCTATGTCTATCATCGTTACTTTTGTTTCGTTACTTTGGTAGGAAGTTCAATGCATTGAAGTTTGATTTTGGGGGGTTTTGTTTGCTGGTTTAAAGTGCTTGCGTGGATATAGCGTCTAACAGTAGCGTCTCGTAATCGTTTTTATTGGTGGGGCCAGACACACATTTTCGGGAAAATCATGGCTTTGGGTTAGGTTATATATCTTTCTTTCTCTCTCGAATCCTGTTTGCCTCACAGCGTCAGGTCAGGAAGAGATTTCTAAAACGGGCCCTAGTATGCGCTTCGTAGATAGTCTCTTTCGTCGCCTCTGTTATCTCTGAGGTCCATCTTTGCGTGGCCGGCCTTTTGCTTTGTACCCATTGTATCGGAGCAGCACTGCTCTTTGGGGTGCACTGTCTGATGGTAATCTGCTTACGTGGCCGAACCATTTAATTTGTTGTTTCTTGATGAAGTCTAGTACTGATGTTGTACCCACTTTTTCCTGATGTCTTCATTTCTCAACCGGTCTCTTCTTGTTACACCCAGCATTCTGCGTAGACACTTCATCTCTGTTGTGACTAGTTTTCTTCTATCGTTTGTTATCAGCGTCCAGGTTTGGCACTGGTTATATATTAATTTATTAAATAATAAATACACGTTACATATTATTTTTGGTAGGGCCCGGCCCTCTGGCCCTTAATGACGAGCCGCCAATGGGTTAGTGAGTGAGACACCCGTGTGGTACCGAGGTCTGTAAGGCAAACAAAGAATAGTACCACTGCGGCCCACAAGGCATGTTGTAAGAGGCTACTGATGTAGGACCTAGGGAAGGTCATCATCATCAGGTGCCTGCCGGCTGGCGTAGGTGTTCATTGATCTCCACAAATATCTGTCGTTGGTGTTTGCTATCAACTCAGATGTTGACGCTCTACCGTGCCATGAAGTCAGACTATTCAAAATTGTCTCTCTCTCTGTCTTCCTCTGTCTCGTCTACCTTCGAGACAGAATACGAGTACGAAGTGAGGGAGTTAATGAATTAATAAGTGAATTCATGATTTAGTGAGTTCATGATTTAGTGAGTTCATGATTTAGTGAGTTCATGATTTAGTGAGTTCATGATTTAGTGAGTTCATGATTTAATGAGTTCATGATTTAGTGAGTTCATGATTTAGTGAGTTCATGATTTAGTGAGTACATGATTTAGTGAGTTCATGATTTAGTGAGTTCATGATTTAGTGAGTTCATGATTTAGTGAGTTCATGATTTAGTGAGTTCATGATTTAGTGAGTTCATGATTTAGTGAGTTCATGATTTAGTGAGTTCATGATTTAGTGAGTTCATGATTTAGTGAGTTCATGATTTAGTGAGTTCATGATTTAGTGAGTTCATGATTTAGTGAGTTCATGATTTAGTGAGTTCATGATTTAGTGAATTAATGATTTAGTGAATTAATGATTTAGTGAATTAATGTGAGTTGGTGAATGAGTCGTTAGATGTGCGAGTAAGTGAATGTTTCTACAGCTGTTTGACTCGATGAACGCAATTTATTTATAAGAAGTCTACTGTGTCACTAGAAGAAGTCATCCGAGAGGTTACCGGGCCCAAATTTGGGGTGTAAAGAATAGAACCACTGTTACCTGCCACGCATATCGTAAGAGGCAACTAAGGAGGTTTGGCTGAAATCGGATGCACGTGTCCTAAACGTGTAAAAGTCTATGCGTTTAGGGGCCTACCAAACCAATGTGCAACGTATACACGTTCTTGGCAAAGATCAAACATATCACAAAGAGTGATTAAAATTGGTCGTAAAGAACGAACGCAAAGAAGAAGAAGAAGAAGACTAGAAGAAGTGGCCCCTGATGGAAGGAGCATCACATAATCCCAGATATAGACAAGAGAAATATATACAGTATGTTATCACAGACACTACAGACAAGAAAACAACAAGCAAACAAAATCATTCTTCTTCTTCTTCATCACACGCTCCATATCGACCACTTTCTAAATCACTCTTTGTGATTTGTATGTGATCCGAACCTAAGATCGAGCGATTGTACATTGTGCCAGTTATGCGCCTACAAGTAGGCCAGCACATCCGTTTTCTGCGATGATTTTTACTTACTAGGTAGCTTTCAGGTCCCTCCCTACCTCAGTCGTCTCTTGCGACATGCATTGTAAGTCGCAGTGTTACCTTTCATTATGCTCCCTGAGAGCCGCGGCAATACACGGGCGCAAATTCATTCTGGATTCTTACAAGGTTACTTTCGAGTAAAGGTTTTGTCTGTATGCGCGACAGACATGGGCGTTTATACGTTAAAGCGGGGAATGGATGGGGAAGTGGAAAATTTATTTATATTTGTTTTGGGGAGGAAAGGGGATGTAAGAGGGAGAAAGGGGGAGGGGTAAAACAGTGTTATGCGAATGTGTCCTTCACTATTTCCACGTAGTACTAATTTTTTAAATTCAATTTGCCGCTCCCTGGAAAAAATGTGTGTAATAGCTCATAACGAGACAAACGTGTTCAGGAACTACGCAAACTCTTTCTCTCTCTCTTTCTCTCCTAATCTCTCTCGCCTTCTACCTCTCTCTCCTGCCTCTCTCTCGCT
Source organism: Arion vulgaris (assembly GCA_020796225.1). Classification (NCBI taxonomy): domain Eukaryota; kingdom Metazoa; phylum Mollusca; class Gastropoda; order Stylommatophora; family Arionidae; genus Arion; species Arion vulgaris. The sequence continues at coordinate 9,367,874 of CM036777.1, read as the reverse complement.
CTTTCTCTCTCTCTCTCGTGTTCTCTCTCGCTCTCTCTTTCGCGCCCTCTCTCGCTCTCTCTTTCGCGCTCTCGCTGTCTCTCTCTAATCTCTTTCTCTCTCTTTCTCTCTCTTTCTCTCTTCTCTCTTCTCTTCTCTTTATCTAATCTCTCTGCTCTCTCTACCTCTCTCTCACGCTCTCTCTCTCGCTCTTTCTCACTCTCTCTCTCTCTCTAGCCTAAGACGTCATTGTTTCCTTAGGAAAGCAACAAAAGCTCCGTAGATTTAGTTGTTTTTAATCGGTCCTCTGTATTTGTGTTCATTTCTTTCCAGGTTTTGTTCCACTATTCTCCTCCAGGTGGTTTTGGGTCTTCCACGTTTTCGTTTACCCTCTGGTGTCCTTCTCAGTGCAGTTTTCGTGATATGTCTATTTTCCATGCGTAATACATGCCCTATTCATCTCTAATTTCTCTTTGGAATGATGGTGATCATATTCTCTTGTGTAAGAGGTTCTTGGCTAGAATTAGCTCGGATGTCTGATCGCCCGTGTGGGGCCGTGGTTCGCAAGGGGAGCAAAGAATATTAATACTGCGACCTACAAGGCTTGTCGTAAGAGGCGAGTGATGTGTAGGGGCATAGGAAAGCTACACTAGTAAATACAAATCGTAGTAGAAATCGGATGTGCTGGCCTACTTGTAGGCCCATAACTGGCACAACGCACACACGCTCTTAGGCTCAGATCACATAAAAATCAGAGTGGTTAACAAGTGGTCAATATGGAGCGTTCGAAGAAGAAGAAGGAGAATGCCGTATAAACGCATCCTAAAACAGTTGATATATGACTAGCTTGAAGGTGGCAGACATTCAGTTGGCGGACAGAAAAAAAAGTAGTTTAAAGAAACTCTCAAAGTGTCTCTGAAATGCTTCGATTTTTTTGATTTTTTTACCGATCCAGAAGACTTGAGCTTTTCAACTCTTCGGCTCGGTGCCATGGACATTGTAACCCTTCGGTTCGGTACCACGAACACCGTAAATCTGGGGCTTTTTCTGCCATCCCGCGGAATTGAACCCGCACACACAGAGGGATAGTCACCCGTAGTCCAACGCGCTACGAACACGCTGGGCAGACGGGCGAAATGCTTCGATATAGACACTATGTGCTGGGAATCCCTGGTACAAGATCGCCAAATGTGGCGATGTAACAACACAAGAGGAACTCGCATTGCTGAGAATCGTCATGCCGTTGAAGATAAAATGAACTGCGCAACAAGACAAAACACACAGCACCCACATGTCTAACCTTGATCCTGTTGTAGATTATTGTGTTCTAGGACCAGATTCTACATTGGCCTCCGCACACACCAGAGAGGTGCCGCAGCACTTATCTGAGGCTGTTGTCGTCATCGCTTGCTATGGTCGGCTATTATTAAGTAATTGCTGAAAGCATTAACCCATACACTACCAACTTTTGTTTTCGAATCTGCATTTTATTATCATTCTATTGCATTAGTATTCGCTTTGGGTAAGATCGATAACCACTTGAAGATTCGTTCACCTTATTCGATTACTCTAGAACGTCTGCTTGAAATATATTCAAATGACAATAGAAGTGTGTCTCTACCTAGAATTTACAATATCGCTGGCAACTGATTCTTCTTCTTCGAGCGCTCCATATCGACCACTTGTTAACCACTCTGTGTGATTTGTATGTGATCTGAGCCTAAGAGCGATTGTACGTTGTGACAGTTATGCCTCTACAAGTAGACCAGCACATCCGATTTCTGCGACGATTTTTTTTTACTAGGGTAGCTTCCTTAGGTCCTACATCTTGCCCATCTGCCCAGCGTGTTCGTAGCGCGTTGGACTACGGATGACTATCCCTCTGTGTGTGCGGGTTCAATTCCGCGGGATGGCAGAAAAAGCCACAGATTCCCAGATTTACGGTGTTCGTGGCACCGAACCGAAGGGTTACGATGTCCATGGCACCGAGCCGAAGGGTTACGATGTCCATGGCACCGAACCGAAGGGTTACGATGTCCATGGCACCGAGCCGAAGAGATGGAAAGCTCAAGTGCTTCTGGATCGGAAAAAAAAGTCCTACATCAGTCGCCTTTACGACATGCCTTGTGGGTCGCGGCGGAGCTACTATCCATGCGTGCCCCGACAGCACACGGCGCTGAGGACGGGTAAAACAGATTAGCTCAAACAATAGGACCATCTGTGTGTAGCGGGGCTCACAAGGGATGCAAAGAATAGCACCAATGTAACCTATAAGACATTTCGTAAGATGCAGCTGAGGTAGGGGCCTAGGAAAGCTACCATAGTAAATGAAAAGGCATCGCAGAAATCGGATGTGCTGGCCTACTTGTATTCGCATAACTGGCACAACGTACAATCGTTCTCATGCTCAGATCACATACAAATCACACAAAGTGGTTAACAAGTGGTCGATATGGAACGCTCGAAGATGACAGTGTTTTTCATCGCCTATGTTGATCTGTTATCTCTGAAGTCCACCTTTTGCAGGGATGGCCTTTGCAATTGTAGCTACTTAAATAATAATTCAGACGACTGTTAAATGTTACTAACAGTTTTCTAAGAAAAAGCTTATATTAACCCATCCATCCTTCTGGACCGGTATACCGGCACTCGGTATTTTTACGACACTGGGTGAAGACACAGAGCTATAGTAAACTGGCACATTCAGTGTTAAAATATACGTTACATGTGGCCTGCAAATAATTTCTTCATATCGCTCTATCCCATAGATTCCAAAACTTTTTCGAACAACCGCCCACAACATAAACTTTGTAACGCCCCCTCAACATATAACAGTTTGCCAACGCCCCCTCACAAATATATACATGCTCTATTTTCACTTTGACATAGAAAATTGATATATATTTCTGTCATACATGGTCAATTTTCAAATGATTATATGTATGAAATAGACAATTGGTGAATAAATGGATCGTGTAAAACGGGCATAAGATGAATTAAAATGCAGAATTGAAATTTTTAATGATTATTCGCAAAATCACGAAAAAACTCCCCAAATGTTTCTGAACAAACTATCGCCTCCCTGGAAGGTTTCAGCACCCACTGGTGGACCGGTACCGCCCACTTTGAGAAACGCTGCTCTATTCTGAGAAACTCGCTCAATCTCTTACATGGAATTGAGACCGATATTTCTTGCCTCTCTCAACAAAGTTCGTTTCAGATGTTTTAGTTAATTAGGTTGTTTGTGTACATGTTTGTTCTTGATAAAGTCTAAGCATCGAAACGTCGAGTGTTGTTTATTTTAATATTTTATAATTAATTTTTCACTATCTTATGTAATACTGCCTATACCTGTCTTCGTTCAATCACTTTTCAGAGTCCTCCTAATGCGTCCTCTCTTTCTTCATCCCTTTGTCTCCCACTTCAATGCCTATTTTGGTATTCTTTGATAATTTCTTCTCAAAGTGTGTCCAACATATCTCCATCTTCTCCTCTTATAACAGATAACAGTTGTTACTAGTGGTTGACCAGACATTTCTTCCCAAGGTGTGTCCAACATATCTCCATCTTCTCCTTCTTACAACAGTTGTTACTAGTGGTTGACCAGACATTTCTTCTCAAAGTGTGTCCAACATATCTCCATCTTCTCCTCTTATAACAGATAACAGTTGTTACTAGTGGTTGACCAGACATTTCTTCTCAAGGTGTGTCCTACATATCTCCATCTTCTCCTTCTTACAACAGTTGTTACTAGTGGTTGACCAGACATTTCTCTGAGTTCATCACTTCTCCTTAATTCAGTATACATAACAATATAACTGAGTTCAGAAGTACAAAATAAATCACAGCGGGAAAACGTTAAACGCGAATCTATCGAAGTTTATCAGGCTTTGCTAGAATGACCTAAAAATCTAGTTAAATTTAGTTTAAAAATATCCAAACGATATTGAAGCGTTCACCTGATCGGAACACGAACATCATGGTGGCCATGTTTCCTGTATACTATAAATAGACCAATTCCTGACATTTAATCCCCCCAAAAAATGGAAAGTTTCGGAACGCGCAGTAACGTGCAAAACTTGTAATGGGTGAGTGGACGGGGCAAAGTGATAAAGATTAATGGATGCAAGTTCATTTTTGATGACCAGTTCTGTGACTTTTCTCAAGTATTCATTCAAGCTTACACACTCACGTGCTTACAAGCATTAAAGAATGTTAACGTTTTTTGCGCCCCATGAGACATGGCGGCACAATTTATTATCTCATCCTTCAAGTCAAGATGGACAACCGGACGTTCTGAGTTGCACAAAAATTCAAATTCTCGCACTAGCTATGTTAGTGTTCTATCACTGACACTTAAGATAAATGGGGCCGAGCACCGAATGAACTTTATAGAGATAAGCAATTTAATGAAAACTGGTAAATATTTTCGAGAATCGCTATATCGTAGTGTTTAGTGTCCTTGCTACGTGGACGACAGATACAGAGCAACATTTTCACAGAGAGTGTGTGCGATATTTTCCTGACTTTAGTTTTAACTTATTCATCAACTGGTGTCTGCGCAGAATAGAGGGAATAAGATGGTATGATAGGGTCACAAATGAGGAACTTATGGAGAGAACAAGACAGATTCCAGTGAACGAACAGGTTAAAAAAGACTCTGGAGCTGGATAGGACACACTTTGCGAAAACCGGAGGGGAATATAACAAGAAGAGTCCTTGCCTGGAACTCGCAGGGACAGCGAAAAAAGGGGAGGCCGAGAAATACATGGAGACGAGATTTGGAGGCGGAGATCAACAATATAAAGAAGAGCTGGAGGGAGCTGCAGGAGATAGCTACAGATAGGAAGACTTGGCATGAGTTGGTTGAGGGCCTATGCCCCAACCCGGGGTAAAAGGCAAAGAGAGAGAGAGAGAGTTTTAACTTGGATTCTCAGAAAAGAGTTCCTTCTTATTTTTTTTATCTATTGCAACTCTTTTTATTCAATATGGTAGTTTCCCTATGCCCCTACATCCGTTGCCTCTTTCGATATTTCTTGAAAGTTGCAGTGGGCCCGCCTGCCCAACGTGTTCGTAGCGCGTTGGGCTACGGGTGACTAGCCCTCTGAAATATTTTAGAGAATCGCTATATCGTAGTGTTTAGTGTCCTTGCTACGTGGGCAACAGATACAGAGCAACATTTTCACAGAGAGTATTTTCCTGACTTTAGTTTTAACTTCAGTTAGAAGACAGTATTGATGCATTTGAGATGTGGATATATAGAAGAATAGGCAGAGTTTCATGGACAGAAAAACAGACAAATAAACAAGTTTTAGGAAAACTAGGCATGAAGAAACAATTATTAAGAGAAATAAATTCAGACAAGTAAAGTATTTTGGGCACATAAAAGACATGACACCATGATAAAACATTTACTAGAGGGGAAAGTTGAGGGGGAAGAGCAAGAGGAAGACCGAGAGATAAGTGGGAGGAAACTTTAAGAAATGGACAGGTTACAGTCTGGCAGTGTGCAACACAAGGTGAAAGACAGAGGATGCTGGAGATTCATTGCAGCCAACCTTCGATGTGGAGACGGCACCTGATGGTGATGATGAGTTTTAACTTGGATTCTCCGAAAAGAGTTCCTTCTTATTTGTCGCTATTGCAACGCTTTTTATTTATTAGGTAGCTTCCTATGCCCTACATCAATTACCTCTTACGACATTTCTTGAAAGTTGCAGTGGGCCCGCCTGCCCAACGTGTTCGTAGCGCGTTGGACTACGGGTGACTAGCCCTCTGTGAGTGTGGGTTCAATTCTACGGGCTGGCAGAAAAAGCCACAGGTTCCCCAGATTTACGGTGTTCGTGGCACCGAACCGAAGGGTACGATGCCCATGGCACCGAGCCGAAGAACTGAAAACTCAAGTGCTTCAGGATCGGTTTAATTCCCTTGCGGGATCCGACACAGCACGGGTGCTTTTCATCCCCAAAAAAGAAATACAGAAACTGCAAATAAACCGTAACATAAACAAGAGAAGATATGCAAAATAGGAGAAGAGAAAATGACACATTTAATTATGACACTTCGGTATGTCGATATCTGACTGTTATCGCGGGCATAATGTAGTGTTTATGTTGCCTAAATGTTAAACAGTGCTTGGTTTAACCAGCTCCGGTACTCAAACATTCATGCGTACCCGGTCATAGTTTTAGACAGAATTAAATTTCGTGTATGTGATCTGGTGTTGGGATACTTAAGACGGTTAGAATGAACAGATCAATCAATCAATCAATGGGTAGTTATTCGCTGGGACGTTATTCAAGGGGTGCAGTGGAGCAGGGAGCAACTTTCCTCCTTTTTGAAAGATTGAATTGGGGCAGTAAAGAAATGACCAGATTGAAAGAGATGGGTGTCAATATTGGTGCAGCCTGAAAAGAACGACATACTAAATATGCAAAGAGATTGATTAATCAACATCGAACTGGCGTGTTAGGTAGCTGGACGAAGCTGGATTTGCTGAGGCGGAGATCGGAGCACCTATGGACATGTCCGGAGTGCTATGATGATAGTCCTCATATAACTGATAACTGAGAGGAGCACATCGGTATAAGTCCAATATTGTCATCATCATTAGTATGACCATCACCATTATCATCATCATTATCAACATCATTATCATCATCACTATCAGTGGCGGTTCGTCATTAAGGGCCAGTAAGGCCGGGCCCCACCACAAATAATGTGTAACGTATATTTATTATTTTATAAATTAAAATATAACTTAACCTAAAACCGAAAATGTGTCTGGCCCCACTACCAAAACTGAGCACGAGCCGCCACTGATCACTATCATCCACATAATCATCATCCACATGACAATCAGCATTATCATCCTTACCATCAACCTCCTCATCATCACTAACATCATCATCATCATTCTCAGTATCACCCTTATCGTCATATTAATCATCATCATCGAGAGCTTGTTTCTATCTAAACTTGGCTTCTGTAACAGCAGGATTAAATGCCACCCTGTCCAGCATATGGCGTCTGCCGCATTCATAATCATCTAGTCTAGCGTTTCCCAAAATGGGGTCTGTGGACCCACAGGGATCCACGAGGTACTCACATGGGGTCCTCCAGCGCTTGAAAAAAAATCATGATCTTTGACATTTCAAACAGAAAAATATAATTTTTTAAAAATATGTATTAAAACAGTGGTAAACTAGTTCTGCTGCGAAATCTAAGGACCCTGATCAGACCGGAGTCGAAATGTCTCCCATAACAAAATAAAAGAGCATTTGAAGTTTCCAGCAGTCTGAGAACATTGCTTACTAGTTAACAAAAAAGATAATTCATTCCTGTCCATTTTCATATATAGAAACGTTTAGGGGTCTGCTGTAAAATAAAATATATTTAAACGGGGGTCCACGGTGCTGCAAAGCTTGGGAACCGTTGATCTAGTCTATGACATCTTGCACCAATCTTCCCCTTGGTCGTCTTTTCATCCGACTGCCCGATATCACGCCCCACCCTTCCCCAGAACAATCTGCGCAAGAGAATTATTTCGTTTCACGGACCGAAATGACATTCATCAATGCTATGTACGCCCGCGTGCCCAGCGTGTTCGTAGCGCGTTGGACTACGGGTGACTAGTCCTCTTTAAGTGCCGGTTCAACTCCGCGTCCTGGCAGAAAAGCTACAGGTTTCCCAGATTTACGGTGTTCGTGGCACCGAGCCGAAGGGTTACGATGTCCATGACACTGAGCCGAAGAGCTTTCAGCTCAAGTGCTTCTGGATCGAAAAAACCTAAAAACTGCAATGTACCGAAATGACATTCATTACTGCAATGTACCGAAATGACATTCATTATATGTTAATTATAGATTCTAATCAAAACCGAATCAATTGTTCAATATTTATTCCGAAAAATGCGGATTGTTGCTGGAGCTACGGAGTTTGTACCAGTTCTGCATAGAGAGACGGCGCCATATGGGGAAACACGGTACAATAAAGTGAATCCTTCATCTTTAAATGTAGGCAAACAAGCTCCAAAATTACTACATGTTTGTTTCAAGTGACATAAAGGTCATGATATTGTGTCAGGAATAATGAATATAAAATGGGATGAATTCAGGAGAAGGAATGAAATCAGAGATATGTCTGGTCAACCACTAGTGACAACTGTTATAAGAAAGAGAAGATGGAGATATGTTGGGCACACCTTGAGGAGAAATTATCAACGAATATCAAAGCAGGCATTGAAGTGGGATGCAAAGGGTTCAAGAAAGAGAGGACGACCTAAGAAGACCCTGAAACGAATTCTGCTGAGAGAGGCAGGAAATATCGGTCTCAGTTCCATGGAGGAGATTGAGCGAGTTGTCCAGGATAGAGCGGTATGGAGTAATTATTTGCAGGCCCTATGTAAAGTATAAGGGTACGAGAGGAATTATTATTATTATTTATTGTGTCAGGGACATCCTCTTTCTTCTTTTTGTCCTTCTCTGCTTTTTTGCCGGTAGGCCTAGCGGGTTTAACTGATGATCGGTTTCCGAGATAATGCACGCTCGGTCGCTTGATATGGTGTGGTATTGTGGAGTTTTAAGATGTCTGTAACTCCATCAACCCATCTTTTTCTTGGTCTGCCCCTTCCTCTTGATGATTCCATTTTCAGGTTGTACGCTCTTGCAACTGGTGTATTCGGGTTCATTCTCACCAAGGGGCCAAACAATTTGAGTCTCTGTTTTTGAATGAATCTAATAGTAGGTGTTGTTCCGACTGTTCTTCTAATTTCCTCATTTCTTATATGGTCTCTTCTTTTTTTATTTACCACTTTCCTCAAGCATCTCATTTCGCATGTGGTAATTTTCCTTTCTTGTTCTTTTGTCAGTGCCCATCCAGGGACATAACCAGTTAAAATACAAAATGAGCTATCATTTGCAAATTATCTCCTTCTTTTAAACAAAAAAAGTTTGCATCACAATCAATGTAGTACTGATTGATTGATTGATTGATTGATTGATTGATTGATTGATTGATTGATTGATAAGACCATCATCTTGCCGATTTCGTGGAGATTACACTAGCCATGTGGTTTTAAATTTCACATTTCCCTGAAATGCTTCGATATAGAGACCACGTCCTGGGAATCCCTGGCGCAAGATCGACAAATGTGGTGCTTTAACAACACAAGAGGAACTCGCAAGCTGAGAATCGTCGTGCCGCTGAGGAACAGAGAAAACGAGCTGGGCGAAAAGCCAGAACACACAACACCCACACGTCTAAACTTCATCATGTATGCTCCACTTGTGGCAGGGGATTGTGTTCCAGACTCTACAGTCGCCTCTGCACACACTAGAGAGGTGCAATAGCACACGTCTGAGGCTGTTGTCATCATCGCTTGCGGATGAGGGCTATTCAATTTCACAGACTCGTGTGTCCCCTGTTCTACACCGCCCTAAAAAGCGGTATTACAAGCTGTAACGATATACTTTTTTGTGGTAATGCTGAGCCATGAAATTGAAGACAGATTCTAAAATACATTAGTGAGACGACTGGAAAAAAATCAACACACATGTGGACAATGCAAATAATCACATAGGTCCCAGAAGTTAGACATCTGGGAAGTATTTTCACAGAATACGATCAAATGGGCAGAGAAATTGAGTTAGTTAGTTTGTTCCTTTCGTGCCAAAGGAGCCACATAGGGCAGAGGTTAAAGATCATCATGTGATGCGGTTCGTTGCTAGCAGTTGGAGATCTTGTATGGTTTTACAACCCAATAGTTTACTTTCTTGTTGGATGGTTCTTTGAAGAGTGGTCTTAGGTCTTTCACGTTTTCTTTTCCCAACTGGTGACCACATAAGGACTTGTCAATGTAGTCTCTTTTCGTCTGATCTAAGAACATGACCTAAATATTTCCACCTTCGTTTCCTTATAATATTTGATACGGGTTGTTGCTGTGTTCTATCTCTCACTGTGTTGTTAGAAACGAAATCACTCCATTTGACTTTAATAATTTTCGGAGACATTTTACCACTGATATTTTACTGTCCAGTTTTTTTATCAGGAGAAATCGAGACTCGGGGCCAAAAGGACAATGCAGTAACATACAAACTGTCCCTCCTGCTCAAACGGTCAAACATAGACATGTGAGTTCAAGCAACAACTGATAAATTGCATATTTATACCAAGTCTCTGTTGTCAATGTCAAACATGGTCTTTAACTAAATCACAAGAAAGAAAGATCACAATGTGTGAAATGAACTGTTTAAGAAAAGCTGTCAATGTTACAAGACGGGATATATTGAGAAATGAGAACATTCGAAATGTCGTTGGAATCACACCATGCATCCAACATTTTAGAAGACAACAAATAGAATGGTTAGGTCACCTAATGAGAGTGACACCAGATCTACCACCATCTCGCACCTATAACAACCGACAACCTGGACCCCGAGGAAGACCAAGAACCCGATGCATAGAGAATATCAAATATACACTGTGATATCAAAGACTAACAACTACAGATGCAACACACATGGCTAGGGAACTAAAACTCCCCACGTCGCTCACAGTACATATGGATAACGCAAGAAAAGACACGACTTTGTTTATTACTTTGTTTACGTTGATCCTGAAATTGTTGGATTTTTATGTGTGTGCTTTTTCTAAATTAATTGTGTTTAACTCCGAGGCCGGAGTGTGTAGTAAATTTAAAGTGGGCCGGAAAAAACTGTTCGTCGGGCCGGTAGCTGCTCACGTACCACTGTTTTCAAAGTATCGGTTTTACGACAACCGACAACGTCGTCAGCCAGAATTGCATTCGTCTCCGTATACAAGCAATCATGGCGTCGATCAGCAAGGAACGCTTGCGTGAAATGGAAGAAGAAATGGACCGGTAAATCGACTTTACAGTTAATTTTAGCCGATAAAATGTGCATTACTTATAACATTTTTCTGTTGTTTTATATAGGTGACTAATCGTGCGGGTTGTTCTGCAGGTATAGGCACATTCATTAGCAACATCCTCATACTCATCATCCTGCATCATAAATCTTAAGATAGTTAATAACGAAACGAGATTTCATATTCATTGTATATCTGTCCCTTTTTTATATCTGTCATATTCCATATATGCCAATTGCAAAGTAACTTTCAGCATACACAAACACATGCAGGCTGCAAAGATTATTTGTGTATATAGAGACATGTAGCTGCAGTCTAAATCAACTAAATGTAGTTTTTTCTTAACTGAATTTCAGTAGTAATTTGTAACTACTGCATGAATGTTACTTGTTACTGTAATGAAATTAAACATGTTTGTAATTCAATGTAATGATTATGATTTTTACAGTTTAACTACTTAAAAGTCAAATGAAAAATGTACTAACGTACTCAAACATACACTACGGTACGGGTACACTAGTACACTGACCTGATACTCAACTACTACTACTAGTACTATATACTACTACACTACTAGTGTCACTACTACTACACTGTAGTGACTAGTACTAGTCTACTAGTACAGTAGTTACTACAGTAGAACTCAGTAATAAAACTGAATAAACATTCTGCGTTCCCTACTCAAATTTGACTGACGGGTTTGGGGGTACCACCAGTACAGGCAGGGAGCAGAGAAATCTTCATTTTGTCCCAGGACATGCATGCAATAGGGGTAATAAACAAACTGATAGACTGACTGGCATGGCTACGATATCAGAGGGAGTGGCAATTGACCAAAATGACATTCTTAACACATTGAGAGAGTCTTTCAGAACAGGAGTTTCAGGGTTGTGAATCACAGTTGCTGACCAGATTGAGTTGAGAGAGATGGGTATCGATAGTAGTACTAATCAACATTGAACTGTATTGTTGGACGCTGCTGGATTTGTTGAGGTGGAGATTGGAGCACTTATGGACATGTCCAGAGTGCTGTGATGATAGTCTTCATTTAACTGATAACTAATTTGACACAGACTGTAAACAAAAAAAAATAACCTAACATACACAAATTACATTTGCTGTTGACTACACACTTACACACCAAGTAGATTGATTTGCAAGATTCATGTAAACAATTATTAATTTATTATATTATATAGTTAGTATAATAATACCTCTCTTATACGTTACATAGGGCCTGCAAGCAATTTCTCCATACCGATCTATCCTGGGCAACTTGCTCAATCTTATCCATGGAAATGAGACCGATATTTCCTGCCTCTCTCAGCAAAGTTCGTTTCAGGGTCTCCTTAGGTCGACCTCTCCTTCTTGAACCCTTTGCATCCCACTTCAATGCCTGCTTTGATATTCTTTGATAATTTCTCCTCAAGGTGTGTCCAACATATCTCCATCTTCTCTTTCTTATAACAGTTGTCACTAGTGGTTGACCAGACATTTCTCTTGATTTCATCACTTCTCCTGAATTCGTCCCATTTTATATTCATTATTTTTCGAAGACATCTATTTTCAAATGCATTTAACTTGCTTTCCATATCTTTAGTCCTTTTCCAACTTTCACTGGCATATGTTAGGATTGATACAACATTTGAATTGAAAATTCGTAATTTAGTTTTAATATTATATAACTTGCAGTTCCATATTGTATTTAGACTTTTAAAAGCTGATGTTGCTTTGCCAATTGTATCATAATTTCTTTTTAACATTTCCTGTGCAATCAAAATTGCTACCTAAATAGGTGAACTGCTCTGTTATTTTTATCCTTTTAAATTCCAGGGTGATATCTGCATTACTTGCCATAGGTGTCTTCATTATATTTGTTTTTCCATAGCTTATCTGCAGTCCAACTTTGATATATATATATATCCAACTTTTATATTATATACAAAGTAAAAGCAATGTACTTTGTAAAAGTACAGTATTTGTAAAAGTACAGTACTTTGTAAAAGTACAGTACTTTGTATTTACATATTTCGTCATTGATTCATAGTTTTACTGCAGTCTTCCCTTATATCGATAATACTGTTCGCACAATGAATACACAATCACATAATATATACTTACACACATAAACACACATGCAGACAAACACATAAATACATACACACCGTATGTAAGTGATCAAGAAGTGTTGTTATCGTTGATATGTATGTTATGAGCAGTTTATATAACATCTAAGTTATGATTCTAAATGTTATTGTTTAATTATCTTATCTTAACCATATTTGCGTGAAGGCCGTGGGGAGAGTTAGTTTTCTATGTTGTGCCAGGTGTGTTGCGCTTGACGTTGTCAGTCCATGCTTTCACAGGGACTCTGAGATGTTATCTATCCATCGTGTTCTTGGCCTGCCTCATGCTCTGCGCCTGAGTGTCGATTTAATTGTTTCATTTCTTTCATATGATGTCACATCAACACATAACGTCAATCCTTTTTATTGGCTATGTCATTTTTTAAAATCTTGTATCACTGCCTTCCTCTACTAGTTATCATTGTCTGTATATGAAGTCGAAGGATATGCTTCGATGCGCTGAGCTTGACCCCTATATAACATGGCCCCTCTCCTCAGAAATGGCACACCATCTGCCGAGAGTATTGCGCAAAGCATGAACCATAACTCCAGCAACATTTATAGGGGTCTCTGGAAAAAATGTACTCATGAACAGAACAGCACAACATTTATAGGGGTCTCTGGAAAAAATGTACTCATGAACAGAACAGCACGGTCTGGATTCAAACCCATGACCTTCAGAACTCAAGGCAAAGGCATAGCCTCAGAGATCCCTATTTATATCTTTGTTATTGTTATTAAGGCAGAGAGTCGGACAATGTTGCTTTCTGTAGCCTATCTATTTAACATATATGCTGAAAACATCATTAGGATTGCTACAAAACATAGCAGAAAAGAACAATAAGATCTCTTTATTATCAGAGGAAGAGAAATACCTGAACCAAGATATACTGACAACACACAGTAAAAGACACCATTGCAAAAAGAGATAGAGAAATTAATAAAGGAAGTGCAAGATAAAAATAAAAACAAAATCTATATCTCAATGTGGCAAAAACAAAAATGCTAAAACAAACACAACGGATATTTTTGTCAACAGAGAAAAAATACAAATGTGAAGTTTTGAATATTTTGGTGCACTGCTTGCAAAAGATGAAAATTGAAGGAAGAAAATTAAAAGATAAAATATGGCCATTAAAAAAAAAATTAAACTAAAAATAGTATAGAACTGAACTGATAGGAAAACAAAGATAGAATACTAAGAGCATGGATATTCCCAGTTGCAATGTATGGGTGTGAAGCATGGACATCTAACAAATCAATGAAAAAACATGAGTGCTTTTGAGTATTAGTGTTACAGAATCTCTCTTTCTCTTTAGCCTGTTACGCCCTTGGTGTTTAGGGCAGCAACAAACGTACACCATTCTTCCCTGTTCATGGCCTTCCTCTGTATTGTGTTCCAGCTATGATTCATTTCCTTCAGTTCTTGCTCTATCGTTCTCCTCCAGGTCGTCTTGGGTCTTCCACACTTTCGCCTACCCTCTGGAGTCCATCTCAGTGCAGTTTTCGTGTCGGAGCCAGTCTCCATGCGCATCACATGTCCAATCCATCTCCAGCGCCGTCTTCGGATGATAGTGCCCATATTCTCTTGTTGGCATCGTGCAAGCAATTCTTGGTTCGAGATAGTAGTCGGCCAGTACATGCGTAAGATTTTTCGCAGACAAGTTGTATGAAAGGTGGTGTTACAGAGTAGTTCTCCATATATCATGGACAGAGAAGAGAACAAATAGATTTATCCAGAAAGAACTCAAAATCAAATAAAACTGGCTGATGCTACAAATAAGAATGAAAAAATTGAAGTATTTTTATCTTGTACTGCTGCCCTCCTCTACTGTTATAATTACCTATTTCTGTGTTGGTTACCTGCTGCCCTCCTCTGTCTGTTATAATTACCTATATCTGTGTTGGTTACCTGCTACCCTCCTCTACCTGTTATAATTACCTATATCTGTGTTGGTTACCTGCTGCCCTCCTCTGAAAAAATCGTGGCATATCCCAAAGGACGTAGCCATCAACCACAGTAAACACGCGTGATTTTCTAGGTACCACTTATACGCTCAGTAGTTTGCCATTGCTTTCTGAACGGGTGGCGCCATCGCCCTTTTGTTAAAATCAACGGAAACAATTTGCAAGCAAACTGTCCGCAGCGTGATTCGAACTCAGAACGTGGGGTTAATAGACCGAGTCACTATCCCCTAGACCACAGACGCCACCTATATCTGTGTTGGTTACCTGCTGCCCTCCTTTACTTGTTATAATTACCTATATCTGTGTTGGTTACCTGCTGCCCACCTCTACCTGTTATAATTACCTATTTCTGTGTTGGTTACCTGCTGCCCTCCTCTGTCTGTTATAATTACCTATATCTGTGTTGGTTACCTGCTACCCTCCTCTACCTGTTATAATTACCTATATCTGTGTTGGTTACCTGCTGCCCTCCTCTGAAAAAATCGTGGCATATCCCAAAGGACGTAGCCATCAACCACAGTAAACACGCGTGATTTTCTAGGTACCACTTATACGCTCAGTAGTTTGCCATTGCTTTCTGAACGGTGGCGCCATCGTCCTTTGTTAAAATCAACGGAAACAATTTGCAAGCAAACTGTCCGCAGCGTGATTCGAACTCAGAACGTTGGGGTTAATAGACCGAGTCACTAACCCCTAGGCCACAGACGCCACCTATATCTGTGTTGGTTACCTGCTGCCCTCCTTTACTTGTTATAATTACCTATATCTGTGTTGGTTACCTGCTGCCCACCTCTACCTGTTATAATTACCTATATCTGTGTTGGTTACCTGCTGCCCTCCTCTACCTGTTATAATTACCTATATCTGTGTTGGTTACCTGCTGTCCTCCTCTACCTGTTATAATTACCTATATCTGTGTTGGTTACCTGCTGCCCTCCTCTACCTGTTATAATTACCTATATCTGTGTTAGTTACCTGCTGCCCTCCTCTACCTGTTATAATTACCTATATCTGTGTTAGTTACCTGCTGCCCTCCTCTACCTGTTATGATTACCTATATCTGTGTTGGTTACCTGTTGCTATCCTACAGCTTTTCCAGTTGTTAAAAATCTGAAACTATTTTCCAATTTTTCCACAGCTTTGAAGCGGAAATCCAAGTACCAGGTGGACCTCTAGCACCTCCATTCATCCTAGGAGCAAACACATACGACAAAGTACAAGAACAACTGTCATCTCTTCGTCAAGAATCATCCAGACTACAGAAGAGAAGCAGAAGGAATGAAGAAGAAGAAGATGACGATGATGATAACGATGAACCCAATGATGAAGATCTGCGTCGTCGTGATGTTAAATATAGTTCTGGAAGGAAGCAGAATATTCCTGACCATGTTGATGAGAATGAATTTCATGACATAGATGAGAGACCAGGACGGCCGCAGGGTCCTTTAATGCCTCCACCACCACCACCACCTCCAATTTTACGACAACAGCCAACAATTTCTGACATGAACTGTAAGTAAGGGGTGTTTACATTAATTTTTAATTTATTCAAGTTAATATTTATCATACCACGGCAGGTGGAACGAGATATTGAGCAGAAGGTGGAGATGGATAGGACACACACTGAGGAAACCCCTGACAGCATCGTGAGACAGGCTCTCCAATGGAACCCCCAGGCAATAGAAGTAAGGGAAGACCCAGAAACACCTGGAGAGGGGAGTTAGAGATGGAATGCAAGAGGACGGGGAGAGAGTGGCAAGATCTGGAAAGGATGGCCTTGGATAGGCGGGCTTGGAAGGCCTTGGTTACGGACCTATGCTTCCCTAGGGGCAAGGGTGAAGAGAAGAAGAAGAATATTTATCATAAATCAATCCACAGAAACAATGAAAATGAGAAGAAAACAATAATCTAGACATCCATGTCAATCTCTCTCTCTCTTTAACCTGTTATGCCCTTGGCGTTTAGGGCAGCAACAAACGCGCACCATTCTTCCCTGTTCATGGCCTTCCTCTGTATTGTGTTCCAGCTATGATTCATTTCCTTCAGTTCTTGCTCTATCGTTCTCCTCCAGGTCGCCTTGGGTCTTCCACGCTTTCTCCTACCCTCTGGAGTCCATCTCAGTGTAGTTTTCGTGTCGGAGCCAGTCTCCATGCACATCACATGTCCAATCCATCTCCAGCGTCGTTTTCGGATGATAGTGCCCATATTCTCTTGTTACCATCGACAAGCAATTCTTGGTTCGAGATAGTAGTCGGCCAGTACATGCGTAAGATTTTTCGCAGACAAGTTGTATGAAAGGTGGAGAGTCTGGACATGTCCTGTTCTGTCATTCTCCAGCATTCCGATCCGTACAGCAATGTTGACAACACACAGCTGTTGTAGATATTGGTCTTGGTTCTGATGCTGTATTGGGCAGATTTCCAGGCGGTCTGAAGGGTCATGAATGCACTTCGTGCCTTACTCAGTCTGTTTTTAATGTCAGATCCAGATCCATGTCAATGGCACTAAAATAAACCAAGTGTAAGAATTCAAATACTTAGGAAACATATTCACAGAAGACGGAAAACTGGATAGAGAGATAGAGGCTAGAGTGCAAAAGCAAATGCTGTAACCTACCAGCTAGCCCCACTGTTAAGGCACCCAAAAATTTCACAGACAGCTAAGCAGCAGATGATCAACAGCATTTTTATACCTACTTTGTGTTACCAGAGCCAAACATGGACATTGAGTAAAGCGCAGTCACAAAAATAGCTACATGTGAAATGCGTTGAAGTTACCAACAACACAAGAAAAGACAGAATCACTAATATCAGCATAAAAAAGAAAGTTGGCACAATATCGTGCTTGAATTACATAGAGAAACAAAGAATGAAGTGGTTTGGCCACTTAATAAGAATGCATCAAACTCCACAGTATACAGTCTTCTACAACAGAACATCGGGAAAGAAGGCAAGAGAAAGACCACGGGAAAAGATGGTCAGATGGCATAGCAGAATCCTGTGAAAGAGCAAAGATAACAATCACACAAACCACCAGAACAGCGCAAGATAAAAACAGAAAACCATGACACTGGGCAACAACCCGGTAGCAGTGTGACGACAAAAGAAGAAGAAGAATCTGCTTCAAACGCTTAATATTGACCACCTGTTAACCACTCTGTGTGATTTGCATGTGATCTGAGCCTAAGAGCGATTGTATGTTGCAACAGTTATGCGCCTACAAATAGGCCAGCACATCTGATTTTTGCGAAACTTTTTATTTACTAGGGCACACATTGAGAAGACATACCGGATGCATTGCAAGACAGGCACTGTTTTGAAATCCGCATTTTGAAAGAACTAAGCAGGTACCAGTGGAAAAAGAGTTAAGGAAGAGACGCTGGAGATGGATAGGGCACAGATTGAGAAGGTTGACCTGAAGCATTGCAAGACAGGCAAAGTTTTGGAACCCGCAGGGAAAGAACTAAGTAGGTACCAGTGGAAAAGAGTTAAGGAAGAGACGCTGGAGATGGATAGGGCACAGATTGAGAAGGTTGACCTGAAGCATTGCAAGACAGGCAAAGTTTTGGAACCCGCAGGGAAAGAACTAAGTAGGTACCAGTGGAAAAGAGTTAAGGAAGAGAGCTGGAGATGGATAGGGCACAGATTGAGAAGGTTGACCTGAAGCATTGCAAGACAGGCAAAGTTTTGGAACCCGCAGGGGAAAGAACTAAGCAGGTACCAGTGGAAAAAGAGTTAAGGAAGAGACGCTGGAGATGGATAGGGCACAGATTGAGAAGATTGACCTGAAGCATTGCAAGACAGGCAAAGTTTTGGAACCCACAGGGAAAGAGGAGTAGGGGAAGTCCTAGAAATACCTAGAGAAGAGAGCTGGAGACTGATATTAAAAAGTTAGACAAGACATGGAAAGAACTGAAAGAGATGGCAAGAAAAAGAAAGAGCTGGAATAAGTTTGGTGAAGGCCTGTGGGTTGACAGGTGAAGAGAATAGCAAAAACAGAACTGCCAAAGCTCAAGAAAAATACAGAGGCTAACAAAGAATTGCTTTTAGTTTTAGTTTAGTCGTCGGATCACCATCACTGCACGTCGAACAAATTAGTCCATAAGTGCTCCGATCTCTCCCTCAGTATGTCCATCAGCGTGTGGTGACTAACGACACCAGTTCTTTGTTGGTTTACAATTCTCCTTTGTCTGCCAGCATAGCGTTCTTGTCGAGCTACACCACACTTAACTTTGAGTTCTTGCAGTCTGGTTAGTGTTGTGGATTCGCCGCTATTACGTGAATCATGTACACGCCCTCTCTCCCTTAAGGAATTGATAATATCAGCCTGGTCCATTGCTCGCCCGCTTTGGACAGCAGCCATACCTGCAAAGCCTATCCGCACGTTCATTCCCTTACACCTGCATGCCCTGGCACAAAAATAAAACTGATCTTTGTCAGCTTAGACCTCCCAGCGACTCTATCAAAGAATTGAATTATTGATTAAAGAACCATTATCACTGCACTTCGATGAATAACCTTGTGTGTTATAGTTTCTTTTTTACACAGGAAGATAAGTAAAAGGGATAGGTATCTATCTATATAGAGGAAAGCACGCTCTGCCCAGCGTGCTCGTAGCGCTGTGGACTACGGGTGACTATCCCTCTGTGTGTGCGGGTTCAATTCCGTGGATGGCAGAAAAAGCCACAGATTCCCCAGATTTACTGTGTCCGTTGCACCGAACCGAAGGGTTACGATGTCCATGGCACCGAGCCAAAGAGCTGTAAAGCTCAAGTGCTTCTGGATCAAAAAAAAAAAAAAAATAGAGAGAGAAAAGGATAGGTAAAACATGGAAAGAATTGGAAGGAATGGCAAGAGAGAGAAAGAGCTGGAGAAGTTTGTTGAAGACCTGTGCTCTGTTGGGAGTTGAAAGGTGAGAGAGAAGAAAATGGAAACATCAAAAAAAAATTGGACACATCTTATGAAAAAAACAAATTGGATACATCTTATAATAAAACAAATTGGATACATCTTATGAAAAAAACAAATTGGATACATCTTATAAAAAAAAACAAATTGGAAAAAAGATTGATAAAACACATGAAAAAACAGCTTATTACAAACAAATAAAAAAACAGCTTATTAAAAACAAATAAAAAAACAGCTTATTAAAAACAAATAAAAGAACAGCTTATTAAAAACAAATAAAAACAGCTTATTAAAAACAAATAAAAAGACAGCTTATTAAAAACAAATAAAAACAGCTTATTAAAAACAAATAAAAAACAGCTTATTAAAAACAAATAAGAAACAGCTGATTAAAAACAAATAAGAAACAGCTTATTAAAAACAAATAAAAAACAGCTTATTAAAAACAAATAAAAAAACAGCTTATTTAAAAAAATAGTGGACACTGATAAAAGGAAAGCAGGCCTTCATGCACAAATTAGTCAGAGCGCCATACCAGACACCCTGACTACGTCTGAATTTATAGTAGGAGAACTGCCTGTGTTGTGCCAGGGCCCGCAAGGGAAGCAAAGAATAGTACCACTGCTACCTACAAGACATGCCGTAAGAGGTGACTGAGGTAGGACCTATGGAAGCTACCCTAGTAAATAAAAAACATCACAGAAATTGGATGTGCTAGCCTTCTTGTAGGCGCATAACTGGCATGGCTTACAATTGCTCTTAGGCTCAGATCACATACAAATCACAAAGAGTGGTTAACAAGTGGTCGATATGGAGTGTTTGAAGAAGAAGAATTTAAAACAAATTGTATTATGAAGATTACTTGCAATGATTATCCATTGTTTAAAAATATATACTTTCAGTGTTTGCTCCACCACCTCCTCCACCACCGGAACCTGATGATGGTGGCGGCAACAATAGTGGACAGTCTACCTTGTCATTCAAGCCGTATGCACCTGGTGAAGGACCTCATATACCCCCTCGTCCAGTTTTTATGCCACCTCAGCTTAGACATCGGGCACTTCCTCCTGGTCTCCGACCTTCTTTCCCAAGACCACCAATGCGGATGGGTATGCATCCTGTACCTTTTGGTGGCCCAATGGGGTTCCCCCGGCATCCACACATGATGGGACTTGGGCCTCAAATGGGTCAGATGAATCCAATCGGCCATCAAGGGCTTCCAATAGCAAATATGGGTGTTTCAGGCCCCCTGACCACCAATGGCCCAGCCAGCTCCACCTGGGATGGAACCTGGAGGTCAACAGTTCATGACTCCATCGTTGGAGGTGAGTAATGTTTTATAAATTTTGTTTTATATATTCTATTCATCATTATCTGGTGCATAGATTCCCAAACTTTTTCAGGCCCACTTTGCACGACATAAACCTTGTAACGCTCACCCCCTCCCGTCCCTCATATATATATACATGCTCTATTTTTACTTTGACATAGAAAATTGATGAAAAAATGGATCGTGTAAGATGGGTAAAAGATGAATTAAAATGTAGAATTCAAATTTTTAATGATTATTCAATCGCAAAATCACGGAAAAAACTCCCCCCAAATGCTTCTGAACCCGCTATCGTCCCCTGAAGACTTCAGCGCCCACTGGGGGTGGTACCGCCACTTTGGGAACCCAAGATCTAGTGTCATGCTAACAGGCACAGGTTTGATTGATTGATAGGACCATCATCATTGCACTTCGGTGAGTAACATTGCACCTAGTAAAACTAGTTGTTAATAATCATCTGTCTTATCATTCATGTTCATTTCAGACTTCTCAGACAGAAGCCAAGGCACCGTTTGTTGAACACCAAAAAGTATACTCAGCCGCACCTGTTATCACAGTAGAGATAAAGAGGGAAGAGAAGAAGAAGAAGAAAAAGAAGAAGAAGAAAGGGCAATCTGATGGAACAGCTGGTGAGAATAAGGATAAGTCAGGTATGAATAATTTTTTGTATTTGCTGTTTTATAATCTTACCATTTTTATATCTTCACCTGAAATCGGATGCATGTGTCCTAAACTTGTAGAAGTCTATGCATTTAAGGGCCTACCAAACCAATGTGCAACGTATACACGTTCTGGCAAAGATCAAACATGTCACAAAGAGTGATTAAAATTGGTCGTAAGAACGAACGCAAAGAAGAAGAAGAAGATATCTTCACCTTTCAACTCCCAACGGAGCACAGGTCTTCAACAAACTACTTCCAGCCCTTCCTCTCTCTTGTCATCCGTTTCATTTCTTTCCACATCTTGCATAAAAAAAAAGTGAAGGAACCCTTTCATACCTCGTGGTATATAGGGCAGTGTTAGGCCTGTATTTTTCATTGACCGTCGGCACAAGATGGGTGATGTGGTCAGCATCACGCCGCCGCCTACTTTCCCAGAGCATGTTTGGTACCTAGTTGAGGCTGGGTCGACCTGAGAGCTGTCGCGATCGAAAAAAATTCCACGCACACTGCGGGAGTTGAACCCAGACCACCAGCCTTGAGAAGCGAGTTAGACTCACATCTTGCATATTCTTTTAATATGTCTCCAGATATTTCTAGACCTTTCATTGCACATTCCAAAACTGCATGTTTTGCAATGCGTCCGGTTGGCCTTCTCAATGTGTGTCCTATCCATCGCCAGCGTCTCTTCCTTAGCTCTTTCTCCTCTGGTATCTGCTTAGTTCTTTCTCAGAGTTCCTCGTTTGTAATCATATTATACCATCTCAGTCCCTCTATTCTATGTAAACATCCATGTACGAAGGCCTGTAGTTTTCAGGTAGTTCCTTTTCTTGTCTTTCACGTTTCCGAGCCATAGAACAGCACTGACTTAAATTTGATTGAAAGATTCTCAGCTTTGTCAATCACTGCTTCTGATATCTTCCTGTGTAACAAAGAGATCAGTACACACATGGCTATAAACTGAAGTGTGGTGATTATGGACTAATCTTCATCTTCTTCTTCTGTGTTCTCACTAGATTGGGATTTCAGATTCTCTATTGGTTATTGGTTACTAAACTGACGTCATTGCACTCCGGCAGACCCATAGGTGCTCAGTCTCCCCAACAGATATCGAAGAGTATGCATACTGATGGTTTCTGTGGCTCGCTGATTAAACACACTCCTCACTCTGCCCCTCAGTCATCCAGTTCTACTTGAACAACGGGTAACTCCAAACTGCCTAAATCGCTGATCGATTCAACATCGATTTTAGTGTCCTCATCCAACAGACAGTCGCAAGAGACCGAAGAATATCCCCTTATCCATCTTCAATTCCCCAACAATCGATGCTGTTGATGCAAGCCTGTCCGCTCTCTCATTACCGTAAACATCCACGCGCCCAGGACAGTATATCTACGTAAGCCGCTGGAACTTCTATAGACGACATCCACTCATACCGAAACCTGCCCTTCTGGATCTTGTGAAGCATCGACTGAGAGTCAGACACAACAACTGCCCCAGTAAATGAAGTCCCAGAGATCCAATGGAGGGCAGCAGTAACGGCCTCAACCTCCATCCTCATACTAGAAGTAGTTGTCCTGTATGCCCCACTTCGCTCTGCAACAACCCTACCATGCACATTAGCCAATTCTCTAATAAAGACTGTCGTCTGCCTCAGATGTTCAGCCATGCCATACAGTTTGTCTTGGATGCTGGTGCAAGTGGGCCACCTCTTTCTTCTCAGATCTGCATACTGGGGGCAGTTCTGTAATATATGCTCTGTTGTCATACTCGCCAAGTCACACGAGCACAGGTCGTTGGTGCCTATCTTGAATTTAGTGTACAGTGGTGTCTCATTCTGTTGTGACCGTCCGGAGGCGAAGTATGGCTGTCTGGTCCTTTCTGGACAGTTGCTAATATCCATCGTCTTGTGTTTTGATGCTCTTTCTCCACTTTGTTGTGTAGTGCCTCTGGTGATGGTTTTTATTTCTTCATAGCTGACTCATAGTTTCAGTTTGGAATATCTTCATTGCACTGACATGTCCATGGTGCTCCGATCTCCTTCGCAATATCTCCATCAGCGCTCCAGCGACTGACCGTACCAGTTCTATTTTGATTGATAAGCCTACTCGTATACCTGTTGTACGCTTCTTTTCTTTCCACACCAATCTTCAAACCCAGTTCTGCAATCTAGTAGTTGACGTGGATCGGTTTAGATGAAGGTCTTCTCTGCGGCCACGCTCTATGAGGGCGTTCACTATGTCAGCTCTGTCCATTGGCTGGCCGTCTGATATAGCGGCAGAGCCAGCCAGCCTGTCTGCTCTCTCATTGCCAACGACACCCATGTGCCCGAACAAAGACAAGTGTAATTCTGCACATTGTTGATGCCTGCAGTGATTCAGCCCATTGCCTGCGCACCGAACCGGCCTCCACCTTTCGGATCATACTCAATGAGTCACTCAAAATGCACACATGAGTGTAGTTTTGTGACCAGGTTGTGATCTTGGGGCATTCAAGCCCCCTCTTTAGTCAGTTTGTAAGCATCTTCATTCCCTTGAGCTTACAGTGTGAGGATATCCACTGGATTACTAGACTCTCAGAATCATGGGACAACTAGGCTAAAATTATTTGTTTACTGTTTTTGTATGTGGTATGTCTGGTTGTTGTATGTCTGGTTGTTGTATGTCTGGTTGTTGTATGTCTAGTTGTTGTATGTCTAGTTGTATGTCTGGTTGTTGTATGTGGTGTGTCTGGTTGTTGTATGTCTGGTTGTTGTATGTTGTATGTCTGGTTGTTGTATGTCTAGTTGTTGTATGTCTGGTTGTTGTATGTGGTGTCCTGGTTGTTGTATGTCTGGTTGTTGTATCGTTGTGTGTCGTGTTGATATTGGTGTGTCTGGTTGTTGTATGTGGTGTGTCTGGTTGTTGTATGTTGTATGTCTGGTTGTTGTATGGTGTGTCTGGTTGTGTATGTTGTATGTCTGGTTGTTGTATGTTGTATCCTCTCCTTATGGGGGGGGCCTCTGTAGCGTAGAGGTTAGGTCCTTGCCTCTTGTGCCAAAGGTACCTGGTTTCTCCCTCGTGGAACCTTCTGGATATTTTCCCAGAAATCTCTGTTCTCAGTGTAGGTGAGATCGAGTTCCTAGTCCTATCAGAGACGGACGATAAAACATAGGTCCCGTGTTCAATTTAAGCACGTAAAAGAACCCTTCGCAGTTCAAAATCAAGAAGAGCAGTCTGGAAAGCTGCTACCTAGGCAAAAATTCATTAGAAAATATTAGAAATAAACTCCTACAGAAATAGCTTTACATCTTCAAAATTACATCGGGACCCTCGCCTGTGCTACGAGTTCATGCACTGCAGCTGAGATCTTCCTGTGTAAGAAAGAGATCAAAGCACACATGGTTACTCGCTGAAGTGCAATGATTATGATCCTATCAATCAATTAATCAATCCTCTCCTTGCAATTCTGCAGTGTCAAGACCTTGTGATACCTGTCAATCAATTGCCATTCCTGCTGGCGTAGACGGTTATGTCTCTCCACAATACTCTCTTCCTGGTGCAATTAATCAGTTTTGATGTTGATCTATTGTTGAACCAATCGCCCATGTGGTGCCGGGGCCTGCAAGGGAAGCAAAGCAACCTACCACTGCAGGCAACCTACAATACATGTCGTAAAAGGCGACTTGCCCTAAAAGAAAATAGCAACCTGCTGCCTTGTGGGTTTTGGCTGGGGACAACAAAAGGCTAACAGAGAGCGAACCCAGTAAACTCTGGTTGAAATCGAACACACCACCAAAAGATAAGCACTTGAGCTCCAATTGGTACTGAAGGCTGTGCACGTACATTCCTTTCCGTTTGGCTGTTTATATATCACATTAGAATGATAAAAACAGCTTAAGAACGATCGAGAGAGAGAGAGAGAGGAGAGGCGATTGATGTAGGCCCTAGGGATGCTACCCTAGTAAATAAAAAGCAGCGCAGAAATCGGATGTGCTGGCCTACTTGTAGACGCTTAACTGGCACAACGTACAATTGCTCTTAGGCTCAGATCACATACAAATCACACAGAGTGGTTGGCAAGTGGCTAATATGGAGCATTCGAAGAAGAAGAAGTTTAACCAAAATGTCAGACAATCCAACATCTTCTCCCTCTGTCTTCCACGATCTCTCCATCCCTGAATTTAACCTGTAGTCACCAAATGTTCTAAACTTTCTCTTTGCATTATATGACTGAAGAACCTTGATTGCCTGATTCTTATTCTTTTGGCAATGTAAGGTTATACTATATATATACACACACATATTCTTATCATACCGTTTAAGTTACAGGAGCCTAGTAATTTCTCCATACCGCTCTGTCATGGACAATCCGCTCAATCTCTTTCATGGAATTGTGTCCGATATTTCTGGCCTCTCTTATCAAAGTTTGTTTCAGGGTTTCCCTCTCTAAATTGAACCTTTTACCTTCCACTTCAATGCCTGTTTTGGTATTCTTTGATCAGTTATATGAGGACTATCATCATAGCACTTCGGACATGTCCATATGTGCTTTGATCTCCGCTTCAACAAATCCAGCGGCCCAACACACCAGTGCGATATTGATTAATCAATCTCTTTGCATATTTAGTATGTCTTTCTTTTCAGGCTGCACCAATATTGATACCCATCTTTCTCAATCTGGTTAGCTAGTGGGATTCTAAACCCTGAAACTTCTCTGTTCTGAAAGACTATCTCAATGCATTAAGAATGTCATTTCAGTTCCCTGGAGTCCCTAAAGCAACAGCAAAATTTATGATAAAATTTTGCTCATCAGTCTAGGCGGGGAGCGCAAGAGAGAGAGAGATTTCAGTTCCTTGCAGCTCCCTCTGATATTGTAGCCATGCCAGCCAATTTATCAGCCTGCTCATTACCACTGACTCCTGTGGGCCCAGGGACAAAAATGAAGGTGATCTCTCTGATCACTGTCTGTACCTCCACCCAGTTTCGTCTCACCATTCCTGATTCTGCTTTACAAATCATGCTCATAGAGTCACTGAGTATGAAAACACAAGAATAGTTATGTGATGCCACCCATTTCTCCTCCTCTGTAACCACCTATACCTCCATTGTCAAACTACCTGCGGTTGTTGCGTAGGCCCCACTGGCCTCTCTTATTATTTGATAATTTCTTCTCAGGGTATGCCCAACATATCTCCATCTTCTCTTTCTTTTAACAGATTATACAGGGTGTTCAACTTAAAAGCAGCACATGAATGGAGCTAATCTGGCATATATGTATGGAAATGAGAAGGTTCAGTTATGACGTAGTATAGGTCAAGGTTGTGTGATGGTGTGTAATTGTAGAATGGGAAGGGCGATGAACAAATGTGACGAGGACAAGCTAGTCAGAACCGGTTTAAATAGTAAATAGACGGAGTATGCACCAATATTCTATTTTCTTCTTTTTAACAGACTTACTTATACCTACTTAAAAAACTATTTTCCTCCTTTTTGTTCTCATCAGTACAAGGAGGTAAAGACTCTATTGGTCCAAGTATACCCGTTCACCCGTCAACGACAACTACCACAGAAGAAGACAAGTCGGTGATGGATATGGAGATCGTCCCTGAGAGCGCTCTTGTGGGTGGGATTATGTTAACAAATCTGACTCCAGAAGTCACACTAGGAACTGCAGGCTCACAGAACTCACAAGTCCCTACTGCAGCATCTACTAGGAAGGAAAAGAAGAAGAAAGAGAAGAAATTTTTGCGTTTAGCCGCCAACACAACATGGGAGGATCCAACGTTATCAGATTGGCAACAAGGTATGTCTTGATTCTTATTAAATTTTACTTTCTTGTTCTTCTTCTGTCGCAAGGTTGTTCTCTTGTTGCAATGTTCAGCTCTAGTTGCAATGCAATGGAAAATCTGGCCAGCAATGGCGGGATGGACATTCAGAGTCAGAACTGTTTGATTCTGAACACGACTTTGCTAGCACATTTTTGCCATGTTTGGTCGGGTATTTTCCGGTTTCGCTTGCCGAGCTACTGAGTTAGTGCGTGAGCAACGCTGTGAGCTATGACTGTTACATGGAATGCTTTTTGCTGTGTCAACGTGCATTTGTTGTGTGTATTCAGAAATGACGGACAGCGGTTATGACGAACAAGCTCAATCTGCCGTATGCAGTTATATTGCGAGTGCAGAAAGCTGGATTTTGTCGTGATTGATGTTCCTTCGACAAGAATTGCAATTCAAGCGATGAACAGTTTTGTGTTGCTACATTAGCGACGGCCATATGCATTTTATGCGTGCAGGTTGCTTTTTGTGGTGGTACGCGGCTGTTTCATTCTGGAATTAGTTCACACAGGAAACATTTCAGAGGTGTTAGCATTTCGTGTGATTTTCATTAGCACAGGAACGGAGCAATTATGGGGTGACCAGTGAAGTTGGAACCGTACTTATGAACTATGCAATGTTCAGCTCTAGTTGCAATGTTCTTCTCTAGTCGCAATTTGTTGTAGGTAACTCGCAGTTTTTCATTATCAGATTGGCAACGTGGTATGTCTTGACGCTTAGTATTAAGTTTTACTTTCTCATTCTTCTTCTGTCGCAAGGTTGTTCTCTAGTCGCAAGGTTGTTCTCTAGTCGCAAGGTTGTTCTCTAGTCGCAAGGTTGTTCTCTAGTCGCAAGGTTGTTCTCTAGTCGCAAGGTTGTTCTCTAGTCGCAAGGTGTTGTAGGTAACTCGCAGTTTTTCATTATCAGATTGGCAAGGTATGTCTTGACTCTTAGTATTAAATTTTACTTTCTCATGCTTTTTCTGTCCCAAGGTTCTTCTCTAGTTGCAAGGTTCTTCTCTAGTTGCAAGGTTCTTCTCTAGTTGCAAGGTTTTGTAGGTAACTCACAGTTTTTCATTATCAGATTGGCTACAAGGTATGTCTTGTCCCTATCAAAATTTGTTACTTCTCATTCTTCTTCTGTCACAAGGTGTTGCAGGTAACACAGTTTCTTTTATTATCAGTATGGCAGATTCTACTTCGAACGCTCCATATTGACCACTTGTTAACCACTGTGTGCTTTGTATGTGATCTGAGCCTAAGAGCGAATTTACATGGTGCCAGTTCATAGTTCATAAGTACGGTTCCAACTTCACTGCAACGGGTCACCCCATAATTGCTCCGTTCCTGTGCCAATGAAAATCACACGAAATGCTAACAACTGTGAAATGTTTCCTGTGTGAACTAATTCCAGAATGAAACATCTGCGTACCGCCACAAAAAGCAACCCGCACCGCATAAAATGCATATGGCGTCGCTAATGTAGCAACACAAAACTGTTCATCCCTTGAATTGCAATTCTTGTCGAAGGAAACATCAATCATGACAAAATCCAGCTTTCTGCACTCGCAATATAACTGCATACGGCAGATTGAGCTTGTTCGCATAACCGCTGTCCGCCATTTTCTGAATACACCAACAAATGCAGGTTGACACAGCAAAAGCATTCCATGTAACAGTCATAGCTCACAGCGTTGTCTCATGCACTAACTCAGTAGCTCAGCAAACGAAACCGAAAATACCCGACCAAACATGGCGAAAATGCGCTAGCAAAGTCGTGTTCAGAATCAAACAGTTCTGACTCTGCCATTTATACACCTACAAGTGGATGGCCAAGTTCGAGTCCCGTGTTTGTCTATTTGTTTTTTCGAAGCTCTTAATACCTGTACCTGTTTATTTGGTGATCATATTCGTTACTTCCGTTGCTTCCTCTGGGGTTCTTGATAAAAACTCCTTGTGCTCAAGGTGTTGCAGGTAACTTGCCGTTCTTTTAATTTTCAGACTGACATCTAATATGTCTTGACTCATCAAATTTTACGATCTCATTTGTCTCTTGAGAGCTGCAGTAGCATAGTTGTTAGTGAACTCACTTCTAGCTACTGGTCCAGGTTTAATTCTACAGTGGGCACGAAATATTTCTCAGATCGACCCAGTCTCAATTGAGTACCAGGAAAAGCACTGGGAATTGAGGTGCCATTGTGATGTTGACTACATAACCCATCATGTGCCAAAGTTCAATCACAAATACAGACCTAATAATCGTATTGCCCTATATATCACATGGTATAAAAAGGGTTACTTTACTTTTTTTTTAAAATATCCTCCCATTTATTTTATTTTATTTTTCTCTTGTCACAAGGTGCTATCCGGTATGCCTCCTTCCATAATGGTCTTCTCCAGCCCTTCATGTCTTTTTATATGTCCAAAATACCTCA
Source organism: Arion vulgaris (assembly GCA_020796225.1). NCBI lineage: Eukaryota > Metazoa > Mollusca > Gastropoda > Stylommatophora > Arionidae > Arion > Arion vulgaris. The sequence continues at coordinate 9,337,790 of CM036777.1, read as the reverse complement.
ATTTTCTTTCTTACTTGTGAGCAATATATGGCTCAGTCTTTTTATTATTGAGTCTTTTCTAGCATAGCAGTTTCTTATTTTTCTTTCGTTTTTCTCTAGTATGAGTAGGCTCATGAATCAAAATCGAACTAGTATGGTCAGTCGCTGGACACTGTTGAAGATATTGCGACGGAGATCAAAGCACCTATGGACATGTCCGAAGTGCGATGAAGATATTCCAAACTGAAATTGTCTGTTGATAATCTATTTATGTTCAAATTCTTCTTCACCCTTTGCCCCTAGGGAGTCATAGGTCAGCAACCAAGGCCTTCCAAGGCCATCTTTTCCAGATATCTCCACTCTCTGCCCATTTTCTTGCATTCCATCTCCAACTCCTGTCTCCAGGTGTTCCTGGGTCTTCCCTACCTCTATTGCCCTGGGGTTCCATCGGAGAGCCTGTCTCACGATGCTATTAGGGGGTTTCTTCAGTGTGTGTCCTATCCATCGCCACCTTCTACTCCTTATCTCTTGTTCCTCCCGCTGTTGCTCCGCTCTATCCCACAGTTCCTGTTTGTAGTCCTGTCATACCATCACAGATGGAGTATACTGCGCAGGTATCTATTGATGAATGTCTACAACTTTTTAATGTTCCCCATAGTTGTTCTCCATGTCTCTGCTCCATATAGAACAACAGCCTTAACATTTGAGTTAAATATAATGTTACAGGCCAAGAACATGATGGATAGATAACATCTCAGAGTCCCTGCGAAAACATGGACTGACAACATCAAGCGCAACACACCTGGCACAAGATAGGGAAAATAACTCTCCCACGACGCTCACAGCAAATGTGGTTAAGATAAGAGATAAGAAGATCATAATGTTTAAAGAATATGTACAATTGTTTAAAAATTCTCTACATCTTCCATAGATGACTTCCGCATGTTTTGTGGTGACCTGGGAAACGAGGTGACCGATGAGACTTTAGTGCGGGCATTCAACAAGTACCCCAGCTTCCTCAAAGCCAAGGTTATTCGAGATCGCAGAACAAACAAGACGAAAGGATACGGTTTTGTTAGCTTCAAGGATCCATTAGACTTTGCTCGTGCCATGCGAGAGATGAATGGTGAGTGTCATTGTCATTTTCTTGATTTCTTTCTTTGTTAGTATCTGGTATAGTAGAAGGAGAGAGCAAGCAGACTTGCATCAACAGTGTTGATTGTTGGGGAGTTTAGAACTGATATGGAAGCCCTCTGTGAGTGCGGTTCAATTCCGCGGACTGGCAGAAAAGCCACAGGTTCTCCAGATTTACGGTGTTCGTGGCACCGAACCGAAGGGGGGTTACGATGTCCATGGCACCGAGCCAAAAAGCTGAAGACTCAAGTGGCACTGGATAGAAAAAAAAATTAACTAAGCTCAAATGGTTCTGGAGAGATTCTTCTGTAACACCAAATCTTTGAGACATACAACCGTATATACATTAAGAACGCAACATGTATCGTTCAGGTTATATATTTTTTATTGTCAATATTTGTTATATATTTATTGTTATGTTTTTTAATTTGATGTGGAGAGTCTGACCAAGTGGATTATGATCCTGACTAAATCTCCGGCAAGACCAATGAGTTTTTTTCTGTTGGGGTTATATAGAAAATATCGAAAGCTGAACAGTTTCTAGTCGACTGTACTAGCCATGTGGCCATTAAATTCCACATGCTCCTGTTCTACACCGCCCTAAGCAGCATTATTACAGGCAGTAACGATAGATTTGTTTAGGTATCTATCTGTATCTTAACTCTGCCAATGCCGGTTCCAAGCCGAATTAAAAAGGAGGAGGACTTGTGCATGAGGCCAGCTACCTCATCACAAGAAATTTAAAGAGCTACAGAAACTTGCAAAACCTAAGGAGACCCTGAAGCAAACTTTGCTGAGAGAGGCAAGGAATATCAGTTTCAATTCTATAGAGGAGATTGAGCGAGTTGCCCAGGATAGAGAGGTATGGAGAAATTACTTGCAGGCCATATGTAACGTATATTATTATCTGTATCTTCTTTCTGTCCCATTTGATACATCAATCTTCCGCAAGCAATTTGTTGCTGTTCCGTTCACAAGAGATTTGTTGCTGTTCCGTTCACAAGCAATTTGTTGCCGTTCCTTTCACAAGAGATTTGTTGCTGTTCCGTTCACAAGCAATTTGTTGCTGTTCCGTTCACAAGCAATTTGTTGCCGTTCCTTTCACAAGCAATTTGTTGCTGTTCCGTTCACAAGCAATTTGTTGCCGTTCCTTTCACAAGAGATTTGTTGCTGTTCCTTTCACAAGAGATTTGTTGCTGTTCCTTTCACAAGAGATGTGTTGCTGTTCCTTTCACAAGAGATTTGTTGCTGTTCCTTTCACAAGAGATTTGTTGCTGTTCCTTTCACAAGAGATTTGTTGCTGTTCCTTTCACAAGAGATTTGTTGCTGTTCCTTTCACAAGAGATTTGTTGCCGTTCCTATCACAAGAGATTTGTTGCTGTTCCTTTCACAAGAGATTTGTTGCTGTTCCTTTCACAAGAGATTTGTTGCCGTTCCTATCACAAGAGATTTGTTGCCGTTCCTATCACAAGAGATTTGTTGCCGTTCCTATCACAAGAGATTTGTTGCCGTTCCTTTCACAAGAGAATTGTTGCCGTTCCTTTCACAAGAGAATTGTTGCCGTTCCTTTCACAAGAGATTTGTTTGCGCTCTTTCACAAGAGATTTGTTGCGTTCCTATCACAAGAGATTTGTTGCCGCTCCTATCACAAGAGATTTGTTGCTGTTCCTATCACAAGAGATTTGTTGCCGTTCCTATCACAAGTGATTTGTTGCCGTTCCTTTCACAAGAGATTTGTTGCCGTTCCTTTCACAAGAGAATTGTTGCCGTTCCTTTTACAAGAGATTTGCTGCGTTCCTTCCACAAGCTTGTTCCACAATTTGTTGCCATTCTGCCACCTTTCTACTAATTTGTACACACACACACCAGACCACAATCTTTCAACTCACTTTGCACAATTCTTCTCCGTGTTTCTTTTTTCCCATCCACACAGTTGGGAGTCGACTGCATTAGCCATGCAACCAATAAATTCCACAGTCTCGCGTGTGTGTGTTCCCCCCCTACACCGCCCTAAGAAAGCAGTATTAGATGCAGTAACGCCATTTTGTTTTGTAAATGTGATATTTATTATTATTTTTTAAAGTATCTATTTATTTATATCCTCTCACCAGTGCTGGGGCTTGCAGGGGGGGGCACATAATAGTACCACTGCTACCGACAAATCATAACGGAAGAGGTGACTGAGGTAGGGGACTATGGAAACTACCCTAGTAAATAAAAAGCGTTGCAGAAATTGGATGTGCTCGCTTACTTGTAGGCGCATAACTGGCACAATGTACAATCGCTATTAAGCTCAGATCCTTCCTTCCTTTCGTTCGCTTGAAATATGTCTATATATTCAATGTTGTCTCTTGTATGAGTTTCTCTGTCGAGTGTTGTTTCGTTAGGCCAGTGAGTTTGTCTTAGAATGTCATATTCGGGGCAGTCTTGAAGTATATGCTCTGCAGTCTGGTGTGCCTGTCCACATGTACACTTGGCTGAATTGCCAATCCTGAATTTTGTATACATGTGGCTGCGGAGTTGATTGTGTCCTGTTCTAAGGCGCAGAATGACAACTTGTTCCAATCTGCTCATTTTATAGTAATATATATATGCTAAGCTTAGATCACATACAGATCACACAGAGTCGTTAACAAGTGGTCTATATTTAGCGTTCAACTAAGAAGATTTATATCCGTGACACCTACGGCTTCCACCAGCGATTTCCGTTGTTGTCGCTCTGCCACCCTTTCTACTCATTTTTACCCATATCAGGCCACACTCTTTCAACTCTCCTTCCGCAGTTCTTCTCTATGTTTCCTATGGACGTTCTTCTTCTGCGTTCTCACTAGATTGGGATTTCGGATTCTCTAATAAAGGCAACCATCTGCCTCAGATTATCAGCCACGCCATACAGTTTGTCTTCTGCGTTCTCACTAGATTGGGATTTCGGATTCTCTAATAAAGGCAACCGTCTGCCTCAGATTATCAGCCACGCCATACAGTTTGTCTTGGATGCTAGTGTAAGTGGACCACCTCTTTCTTCTCAAGTCTGCATACTGTTCTGTAGGATATAATTCCTATGATTTCTGCTTCCCTGGTTGTGCCGACCTCTTCCAGCAGTAAGTTTTAGCCACCTCGTGATGGTAGGGCTGACATTCTTACTGCATGGCTAAATCTCTGAGGCAGATTGGCGACGTAGAATCCGCTATCCCATTCCTCATTGTGAGAGGTCATGCACCATGTTATGCGCCTTACGGCCTGGTGTATCCGTTTCTGCAAGTATTTGTTTTTTCGAGTTAGCATTCCCTAGCGGACATGTGCATCCGATTTCAGTCAAACCTCCTTAGTTGTCTCTTACGACATGCATGGCAGGTAACAGTGGTTCTATTCTTTATACCCCAAATTTGGGCCCAGGTAACCACTCGGGCGCTCAGACCTTCTCCCATCGCTGTCCATCAGAAAGCTGCCCCTAGACAATGCCCTGCCCAAGTGGTTCCCGGTGCCCAAATTGAAGTATAAAGAATAGAACCACTTACCTGCAATGCATGTCGTAAAGCACTAAGGAGGTTGGCGTGGGCAGCTACCCACACAATAAAAAGACACTAGATAGCTACAGAATAGAGAGCGCACTCAAGTAGCGCTGGCTGAAACCGACACATCGTCGAAGGATAAGCACCAGAGTTCCAAATGGTGCTGAAGATGTATGACGTAAAACACCAATGCTAAGGCTGCATGAATCAGATTTCCACATGAATAGAATTTATGGGAGATCTGGTACATCAGTCTGGGCGGTGATCACGAGAGATAGGCACTGCCCAAACTGGCATATAATCATACGAGGGTGCATTGAAAGTAATGCCTCCAAGTCCATAACTTTGTTAATAGTGTTCGGAGGCAATTGACGCCGATATCAGAATAAAGTATATGTAAGTGTGTTTTCAGGACAGTAAGTGTCAAGTGTCTGGAATGTTGCGCATGCACATTATCCAAGATGGCGTCATACATGGAAATTCGTTGAAACAAAGAGCTGTGATTGAATTCTTGACGGCCGAAGGTTGTGTTCCATTCGACATGCATCGGAGAATGAGAGCGGTATATGGTGACGCCTGTGTGGATGTGAGTACTGTTAGGAGGTGGGCAAGGACTGTTAAAGGCGACAATCCAGCGACGATGACCTTGCATGATCAGGCTCGCAGCGGGCGACCAATTACAGCAGTGGATGAACAACACCAAGCTCGCGTGGGCGAACTGATTCATGTCAATCGCCGCATCAAGCAAAAAGATGTCGCTACAATGCTTGAAATTTCGACTGAACGAGTACATCACATTATTCATGTATTGCTAGGGTATGGGAAAGTTTGTGCAAGATGGGTCCCTCGCATGCTCATCCACACACCAGTAGACAAACAGCGGCAGCATTAGAGCGCTCAATTTTGACAACATTTTAGCGCACCCACCATATAGCCCCGATTTGGCACGTTGTGAGTTTTTCCTGTTCCCAAAGCTCAAGGAACATCTCAAGGGAAACAGATATGCTTCTGACGAGGATGTGGCAGCAGATGTGCGTCTGGCTCGTGAAAATCATCAGATATTTTCTTGACGGGATGCAACAACTAGTTCGACGTTGGCGTGTGTGTGTGGAACGTGGAGGTGACTATGTGGAAAAATAATGACTCTATTGTGTAGTGGACATCTCAAGCTTTCTGAAAATGTATGTTTCATTTGTAAATTATGTATATTAACAAAGTTATGGACTTGAAGGCATTACTTTTCAATGCGCCCTCGTACATACCCAATCAACCTCCATCTTCATTTTTTTAATGATTGTCTCTAATAATACAATATAGATGGAGACTGCACCATGTTCCCGTTCAAAAAGCTCTTCATTTGCTCTCATATTTGGTGCAGGATTCTTCAGAAACATGTTAAGTGCCTCATTGTTCATTGTAGGATTATCTTCATCGGACATGTCCATAATTTCTCCAATCTCCTCCCAAGCATGTATCTCAGCGTGTTTAGGCTAACAACTCCCGTTCTATGTTGATTGATGTATCTACTGGGTTTTCTCTTGTGGTTTTCCTGTCTTGCAGTGCACATCTTGCACAACCGAGATAGAGAATACCCTTTATATTCATCGTTGAAATCTTCAGAGCGTGTGTTTTCTCTTAGAGCGTTGATGATGTCGCTTCTCTCCATAGAAGACCCATTCTCAATCGTAGCATTGCCCGCCAGTGCGTCTGCTCTCTCATTGCCCTTCACCCCAGCGGGACCCAGGACAAAGGTGAAGGTAAGTATCTGGATTGACGAGTTTTGAATTACTTGCATCCACTGCCTTCGTACATAACCAGCCTTGATCTTCTGTATCATGCTCATAGAGTCGCTGAGCATGCAAACCTGAGTGAATATATGCGTCTGTGGCCACGTTAACATGTAAGCGCCTCAACATTGTGTATGATATATCTTCGAACGCTCCATACCGACCACTTGTTAACCACTCTTTGTGATTTGTATGTGATCCGAGCCCAAAAGCAATTGTGTGTTGTGCCAGTTTCAATTTTGAATAACTTCTTTGCACTCCGGACATGTCCATAGGTGCTCCAATCTCCTTCATAATATCGGCAGCTGCGTCCAGCCACAAACCATACCAGTTCGATGTTGATTGATGAGTCTACTCATGTACCTGTTATGCTGTTCTTTTCTTGCTGCTCCAATCTTCAAACCCAGCTCCTGCAATCTAGTAGTTGACGTGGATTGGTTTAAATGAAAATCTTCTTTGTGGCAGTTATGTACCTACTAGTAGGCCAGCACATCCGATTACTGCGATGCTTTTTATTTACTAGGGTAGCTTCCTTAAGCCACTACCTCAGTCGCCTCTTATTACATGCTTTGTAGGTAGCAGTGTTACTATTCTTTGCTCCCGACAACACACATGCATGTATGAGATATAACCCTTTCACTCCGTGATTCTTTTTGGGTGGATCTGCTAACTCATTTATATTTGCACTGTTTACTAAACTAGCCTATATACTAGCTTTACATTAGTTTGCAAAGTGCTGCGAGCCAGTGTATATATACGTATATATAATATAAGTGTCACATAAGGGCCGAGATGCAATTATGTAAAGATATAAAGTGGGGCTAGGGTCAGTGAGCTGGCACTGATCAATGTCCTACCCCACCTCCAAGTGGTGACCCTGGTAACAGACTTATGCCTGGCTAAGTGGGTAGAGATCGATGGAATTGGTAGAAGGGTAGGTGCATACATGTCTGATATGAGATCTGATCGCAACATAGACGATGAGAATCTCAGTGAATGCGCCTACACGTCTGTCCTGTCCGATAAAGAATCAAAGATAATATAAATCAGATGCCCATGTAGCAAGTATGACAACAGAACATATCCTACAGAACTTCCCCAGTATGCAGACCTGAGAAGAAAGAGGTGGCCCACTTACACCAGTGTCCAAGGCAAACTGTAGGGCGTGGCTGATGATCTGAGGCAGACGGCTGCCTTTGTTAGAGAATCCAAAATCCCAATCTAGTGAGAACGCAGAAGAAGATGCCCATGTGGTTACCGGGGCCCAAATTCAGGGTAAAGATTAGAACCACTATTACCTACCACATGCTATATACAGAGAAAGTAGAGGTTTGGCCTGGGATTAGCTAACCCATCCTGTAAAAAACATTTAGCTATAAAACCGCAAAGTCCATGAGAGCTTGCAAGGCCTTGGTTGGGGATCTATGCCACCTCTGGGGCGAAGGGTAGAAGAAGACGTGTTACAGAAGAGTCCTTCATGGACAGAGAAGAGAACAAATATATCTATCAAGAAAGAACTCATCAAAGAAAACTGGCTGATGCTAAAAAAAAGAAGAGAAAATTGAGATATTTTGGACATATAAAAAGACACGAAGGGCTGGAAAAGACCGTCATGGAAGGAGGCATACCGGCAAAGAAGAGAAGAGGATGACCACGGAGAAGATGGATTCAGGATGTAACTGGTGGTTTGAACATGACGGCTGCAGAGGTGGGACATCTGACCTATGAGAGAAATTCCGAAGGACTGTTGGGGTGGTAAACTTCTGCTCAGAACAAGCTATTTGATAATGACAAGCCAGTGTAATGATGCAGAATAGCAAAAGTGTTAAGTATAATATTTAAGTTAAACAAATATTTGGCTCAAAATAATTTGAAATAATCAGTTACATACTAAGTATCTAAGACTCAGGGTTGTGCTTAATGAATCTACCTTGCCTGAATACGAACTGGTCCCAATCTGCACTATTCAGATGCCAAGCTCATCAGTTTCATATGGGGGAAGGGGTGTTAATTACAATCAAGGAGCACAGAGAAAGAACTAAATCAGATACCAGTGGAGAGAGAGCTAAGGAAGAGACGCTGGAGATGGATAGGACACACATTAAGAAGACCGATCAGAAGCACTGCAAGACAGGCAATGTTTTGAAACCCGCAGAGAAAGAGGAATAGGGAAAGGCCTAGACATGCCTTCAGAAGAGAGTTGGAGACTGATATTGAAAGGATAGGTAAAACATGGAAATAATTGGAAGGGTTGACAGGAGAGAAGAGCTGGAAGAATTTTATTGAAGATCTGTGCTCCGTTTGGGAGTTGAAAGGTGAAAAAGATGAAGAAGAAGTTGGACAAAACAAGATTGGAGAAAAGAAAGGAAAGAAAGAGCGTAATAACACATTGCTTAAGACTACATTGTTGTTGAGATATATAGATAATGACAATCCAGCGATGATGATGATGATGTGTCTATGTCTCTGTTATATGGCCCCATGGACTGTTGTCTTTAGTGTTTGAAAACGTGTAGTCATTGAGTCCTCTACAAGAATCCTCCTCTGCAAGAATTCTCCTCTGCAAGAATCCTCCTCTGCAAGAATCCTCCTCTGCAAGTTTAATCTTGTGACTGTAATACAAGAATGAATGTGATAGGTTATGTTATGATAATGTGTAAAGTGATAAGTACACACAGAACATGACGTAATGTGCAGAGAAGTTTACAGTAGTGTGAGGTGGTTTCCTTATGAGCCCTGGTACTACACGGGCAAGAAGTTTACAGTAGTGTGAGGTGGTTCCCTTATGAGCCCTGGTACTACACGGGCAAGAAGTTTACAGTAGTGTGAGGTGGTTCCCTTATGAGCCCTGGTACTACACGGGCAAGAAGTTTACAGTAGTGTGAGGTGGTTCCCTTGTGAGCCCTGGTACTACGCGGGCAGTCTAGTTTTCTAAGTGGTTGATCTTACTTCCAAGGGAGGCAAATTCACCATCTTCTATAGCTCTTCCCTCAATCAATATCGGGTCTTGCTGTAAGTTGCTCCTTCGCAGTACTTTTGTCTTCTCTTGGCTAATTTTAAGACCGACATGTTGTACCGTTTCTGCCACAGCGGCTACTTTTTCTTGCATGTCTTGTAGTCTGTGTGAGAGTAAGGCAAAATCATTTGTGAAGTCTCGGTCCTGTAATTTTGACATATGTGCCTACTGAAGCTTTTGAATATAAGTGTTACAGAAACCCGTCTGCCCAGCGTGTTCGTAGCGCGTTGGACTACGGGTGACTATCCCTGTGTGTGCGGGTTCAATTCCGCGGGATGGCAGAAAAGCCACAGATTCCCCAGATTTACGGTGTTTGTGGCACCGAACCGAAGGGTTACGATGTCCACGGCACCGAGCCGAAGAGCTGAAAAGCTCAAGTGCTTCTGGATCGGAAAAAAGTGTTACAGAAGAGTTCTTCATGAATCATGGACAGAAAAGAGAACAAATAGATCTATCCAGAAAGAATTAATAATGAGCAAAATCACAAATGAAGGTTATTTTAAGAAGAAGAAAAAACATTCAAGATGCGGCATTTTGAAGACTTGCATCATACTGAGAAAATATACCGCACGGTTCTGCTAACACCAGTGATAACCTGGAACTCTTTAGCTTGTTCTTGTTTCTGTCATAACTCATCAATCCTGTAAACCATCCTCTCTTTTTCTCTCTCTCTCTTCTCCTCTTTCTCTCTTCTACTCTCTTTCTCTCTCCTCTCTACTATACCTGTCATAACTCACATCAATCCTAAACCACCCCTCTTTCTCCTCTTCTTTCTCTCTCCCCTCTCACTATCCCTGTTATAACTCACATCAATCCTGTAAACCATCCTTTCTCTCTCCCTATGTATCTCTTTCTCTTCTTTATCTTCTCTCTCTCTCTCCCCTCTCTCTCTATTTATCTCTTTTCTCTCTCTGTCCACCTCTCTCTATTTATCTCTTTCTCTCTCTTTATCTCTTCTCTCTCTTTCTCTCTCTCTCACTATTTATCTCTTTTTCTCTCTCTCTATCTCATTCTCTATCTCATTCTCTCTATCTCATTCTCTCTATCTCATTCTTCTATTCTCCCTCTATTTATCTCTTTTGTCTCTCCCTCTCTTTCTCATTTATCCTTTCTTCTATTTATCTCTTTCTCTCTATTTATCTCTCTCTCTCTCTATTTACTCTCTTTCTTCCTCTCTCTCTCTCTCTCACTATATCTGTCATAACACACTTCATTCCTGTATACACCCCCTTCTCTTCCATGCCAGAACTCACCTCATATATGCAATCTCCTCTCTATCTCTGTCCCTACCTCTCATAGGTTGATAACCAACCTTACTCCTGTATACCTCCCTCTTTCCCTAACCGTCGTAGCGTAATAACCCACCTCATTCCTGTGTACCCCCCTGTTATCTCACCTTATTCCTCTAGGCTACTTCCTCCCAGTCTCTGCTGCAAGGCCGACACTAGATGATTGTGGCGTAGTGACTCACCTCTCTTGCCAATGGTACCTGGTTCCCACCCACCTGAAACAACAGGCACATTACATAATATTTCCAAAATGTTAACAGTAAGATAATTACATCTAGTCAAACCAAAATGTTTAAAAGTGCCATGATTACTCTAGTCAACCAAAATGTTAACAGTAACTTAATTACCTCTAGTCAAACCAAAATGTTAATAGTAACATCAGTTATATGGGGACTATCATCATAGCACTCGGACATGTCCATAGGTGCTCCGATCTCCGCCTCAGCAAATCCAGCAGCGTCCAGCGACCCAACACGCCTGTTTGATGTTGATTAATCAATCTCTTTGCATATTTAATATGTCGTTATTTCGGACTGCACCAATATTGACATCAATCTCTCTCAATCTGGTCAGCGAGTGGGATTCACAGCCCTGAAACTCCTCTGTTCGGAAAGACTCTCAATGCCTGAAGAATGTCATTTAGATCCGTGGCAGCTCCTCTGATATTGTACAAGCCAGCCAATCTATCAGCTCGTTCATCACTTCCTAACCTGCGTGCGCAGGGACAAAAATGAAGGTGATTTCTCTGATCATTTTCTGTACTAGTACCTCCACCCAGTTGCGTTTCACAAAATGTTAACAGTAACATTATTACATCTAGTCAAAGTCATGTGTGACATGAAACTTCTCAACAACCTGCTGCCTTGCAGGTCGGCTAGGGACAGCCAAAGGCTGACGGAGAGCGAACCTAGTAAACGCTGGCTGAAATCGGACACATCGCCGAAGGATAAACACCAGAGCTTCAAATGGTGCTGAAGATGTGACGAAACACACGTTCTTGGTATAGGCTGTTTGTATATCACAATAAGAATGATTAAAATGGCTGAAAAGAACGATCGAGAAGAAATTTCTCAACAAGACATCTTCTTGCGTCCCTGTCTCCTGATTCAAATCAGAGTTATTTCATGCATTTCTGTTATTGTCACCATGTTTATCTTGCTCTTCATTTCTTTTGATTCCTGGGGCATACAAGAAAAACACTAACTTGAATCAGTGTCACGCATTGTCTTCAAAGCTGCCGTTAAATTGCTCAGGTCGCGGCGACTGACTAGCCATGCTGCCGTTAAATTGCTCAGGTCGCGGCGACTGTACTAGCCATGCTGCCGTTAAATTGCTCAGGTCGCGGCGACTGCACTAGCCATGCTGCCGTTAAATTGCTCAGGTCGCGGCGACTGTACTAGCCATGCTGCCGTTAAATTGCTCAGGTCGCGGCGACTGTACTAGCCATGCTGCCGTTAAAGTATGGGGCCAAGGCTCGTCGTCCCCTCTTTGTCTCCCAATTCAAACCTGCAACCGTTCAAAAGCGGTATTACAGGCAGATACCGACATGCTGCTCTTTCTTTGTGTCCAATGATGTTTTTTTCTTCTGTGTTCAAATGATGTTTTTTTTCTTCTGTGTTCAAATGATGTTTTTTTTCTTCTGTGTTCAAATGATTTTTTTTTCTTCTGTGTCCAAATGATGTTTTTTTTTCTTCTGTGTTCAAATGATGTTTTTTTTCCTTCTGTGTTCAAATGATGTTCTTTTTCTTCTGTGTCCAAATTATGTTTTTTTTCTTCTGTGTCCAAATGATGTTTTTTTCCTTCTATGTCCAAATTATGTTTTTTTCATTCTGTGTCCAAATGATGTTTTTTTTTTTCTTCTGTGTCCAAATGATGTTTTTTTTTCTTCTGTGTCCAAGTGCTGTTTTTTCCTTCTGTGTCCAAGGGATGTTTTTTCCTACTGTGCCCACGTGATGTTTTTATTCCTACTGTTTCAAGTGCTGCTTTTCCTTCTGTGCCCACGTGATGTTTTTATTCCTACTGTTTCAAGTGCTGATTTTCCTTCTGTGCCCACGTGATGTTTTTTTTTTCCTACTTTGTCCAAGTGCTAATTTTCGTCATGTCTCCACGTTCTGTATCCCTCTCACATGACTCTGTCCTCTCTTGATACACTCCACCCTCAAAGACCAGCGACTAGGTAATGCTTGCGTGTGGACATCACATTCTCATTTCCTCTCTTGTCTGTGGGAGCAGATGTTTGCTAGAATTTAACAACGACAGTTATCTAATTACCGAGATGATGACAGAGACGGTCAAGTTGTTAATCATGTCGTTGCCGAGATCAGGAAGTTAATTATGAAGCTCACACAGAGAGGAACCCATTTAACGATCGTATCATTTAGAAAGTTAATCTGGGACTGAGTTGGTAGATCACTGATTAGTAACTTTGCGTAGGTAATTCTATATCTGTGTATCGATCTGTTTGTGCCCTGTATACAGTGGCGGCTCGTCACTAAGGGCCATTGGGGCCGGACCCCACAACAAATAATGTGTAACGTGTATTTATTATTTATAAATTAAAATATAACAACTCAAAACCATGATTTTCCGAAAACCATTTCTGGCCCACCACCTAAAATGATCACGAGCCCCACTGCGTGTGTGTGATCATATATATATATATATATAGATATAATAAAAAAAGTTGGTTCAAGAAAGAGAGGTCGACCTAAGGAGACCTGAAAACGAACTTTGCTGAGAGAGGCAGGAAATATCGGTCTCAGTTCCAGTTCAGATATTGAGCGAGTTGCCCATGATAGAGCGGTATGGAGAAATTACTTGCAGGCCCTATGTTACGTATAACGGTACGAGAGGAATTATTATTATTATATATATATATATTAAGGGTTTTTAAGCCGAAGGATTGACTTCATTGCACCGGGTTTTACCCCATATGGCTCGGTCCTCTCAGCAGAAATGGCACGCCACCTGCCGAGAGTATTGCACAAAGCACGAACTTCGTAGCTCCAACAACAATCCTAGAGTTCTCTGGAAAAAACTGCACTCGTGAACAGAACGACGAGGTCCGGACTCAAACCTACGACCTTCAACTCACAAATACCACAAGACTATCCGCCATCTATAATGTATATATCTACTTCGAACTTCCATATCGACCACTTGTTAAACCACTCTTTGTAATTTGTATTTGATCCGAGCCTAAGAAGGATTGTACGTTGTGCCAGTTAGACGCCTACAAGTAGGTCAGCACATCAGATTTCTACTACTCTTTTATTTACTAGGTGGTTCCCTAGACCCCTACCTCAGTCGTTTCTTACGACATGCCTTACAGGTCGCATGTGTTACTATTCTTTGCTCCTGTTGAGGGCCCGGCAACATGGGCGTTCCTTCTACAACACCTGCCATGTCTGGGGTAGGACAGAGCCAATTATAAACTTATGGGCCTGCGGACTCAGGTAAAATTATGGGAAATCAGACCACAACTACACAACAGGACCTCGCATTCCAGTATTGTTGTATATAGACAAATTCAGTTTAAAATCAACACAAAATGCTAAATCGAAGTTATATTATGCAACAAGTTAAGTTTAACAATAAGGAATATCAATATTATGAATATTTTTCACCAATAAATAACCATAGACCCACAGAATTGAGTAAAATTGCAAAAAAGCTTGCAGTGTTCTATCAAACTGTATGTTTTCCAGCTTCATACTTAAACTAGGTCAGGGGTTTCCCGTCAGTTATCAGGCCCAGTTAGAGTTGGCTGTGGGTAAGGCATGAATCCGCCGCTAAATCAATTGCTTCTTAATTCTATGTTTGTATATTCCAATTCCTACCGCTTTAAAGAGAACTTAACTGATGTTAACATTAATGAAGACCTGGGAGTTATTTTCTCACACACAATCTTACCTAAACACTCATGAAATCACGATCTTAAAGTTCTCGCCAAAGCTCGGTTAAATCTGTGTGGGCTTTCATGTTAGATAAAAGTCTTTACTTTCTCTGATCTTATGTTAAGAATTTCTTTACTTGTTTGTCCATTGTTTCTTGTGTATTCATTTTCTTTCTTTCCAAAAAATCTTTGTTCTATTTTTTTTTTTAAATATCTTAATTATATAAAAAAAAGTTTAATTACATAGTAATCTAGTTGAATGCATTTGAAAATAGATGCCTGCGAAAAATAATGAACATAAAATGGATCGAATTCAGGTGCAGTGATAAAATCAGAGAAATGTCTGGTCAACCATTAACAACTGTTTTTACAGTCGAATGATGAGAATCCCATGGACTGCTAAAATGATTAATGTTGAGGTGTTGAATGAGGTCAAGACACAGAGAAAGCTTATCATTAATATAAGAAAGAGGCAGTCATCATTTTTCGGGCATGTGATGAGGAGGGAGGTTTAGAACACATTGTGACAACCGGTAAAAATCGAGGGTAGACGAGACAGAGAGAGACAATTTTGGATAGCCTGACTTCATGGCACGGTAGAGCGTAAACATCTGAGTTGATAGCAAACACCGACAGAGATTTGGGGATATCCATGATCGCCTACGCCAGCCCGCACGGCACCTGATGATGATGATGATAAGAGGGAGAAGATGGAGATATGTTTGACACCCCTTGAGAAGAAATGTCTGGTCAACCACTAGTAGCAACTGTTATACGAAGGAGAAGATGGAGATATGTTGGACACACTTTGAGAAGAAATGTCTGGTCAACCACTAGTGACAACTGTTATAAGAAGGAGAAAATGGAGATATGTTGGACATACCATGAGGAGAAATGATCAACGAATATCAAAGCAGGCATTGAAGTGGGATGCAAAGGTTCAAGAAAGAGAGGTCGGCCTAAGGAGACCCAGAAACGAACTTTGCTGAGAGAGAAAGAAATATCGGTCTCAGTTCCATGGAAGAGATTGAGCGAGTTGCCCAGGATAGAGCGGTATGGAAAAATTGCGTGCATGTTCTATGTAATGTGTAACGGTAGGAGAGGAATTATTGTTTATTTATCAAACAGATGGCCTGATAGTACGTCACATGACAAACTTGAGAGCGCATAGAATCATGGCATTTTAGCAGTTTATACCCATAGCCAGTGGCGGCCCGTGATCATTGTTGTTGGTGGGGCCAGACAAAAAGTTATGAAACAATCATGGTTTTGGGATGGGTTGGGATTGGTATTTTGGGCACATAAAAGACATGACACCATGATAAAACATTTACTAGAGGGAAAGTTGAGGGGGAAGAGCAAGAGGAAGACCGAGAGATAAGTGGAGGGAAACTTTAAGAAATGGACAGGTTACAGTCTGGCAGTGTGCAACACCAAGGCGAAAGACAGAGGATGCTGGAGATTCATTGCAGCCAACCTTCGATGTGAAGACGGCACCTGATGATGATGATGATATTTGAATTTATAAAATAATAAACACACGCTACACATTATTTTTGGTAGGGCCCGGCCCCACAAGCCCTTAATGACGAGCCGCCACTTCCCGTAGCTGATTGGACAATCATCATTGCACTTCGCTGAGTAACCATGTGTGCTCCCATCTCTTTCTAACACATGAAGATCTCATCTGCAGTGCAGAACTCCGTAGCACTGGCGTGGATCCCCGATATAAATTTGAAGATAGTGAAGATATTTATGTAGGAATTTTTTAATCTTTTCTTATGCATTTTGCCCGGCAGCGGCTTTCCAACCTGTTATTCTCGATTTTGAACTGCCAATGGTTCTGTAACGTGCTCAAAATGAACACGGGTCTTCCTTTACCCACGGTGTTTATAGAAGCTCAATATAACTGTTACACGCAGTATGGAACGGAACTGATAAGAAAACAAAGATCAGAATACAAAGAGCATGCATATTTACAGTAGCAACGTATGGGTGTGAAGCATGGACATTGAACACGGCAGTGGAGAAACATGTATCTGCTTTTGAATATAAGTGTTAAAGAAGAACCCTTTGTTTATCGTGGTCAGAGAAGAGAACAAATAGATCTATCCAGAAAGAACTCAAGAGTTAAAGAAAACTGGCTGATGCTACAAATAAGGAAGAAAAAATTTAGATATTTTGGGCATATAAAAAGACATGAAGGGCTGGAGAAGACCATCATGGAAGGAGACATACCGGCAAAGAGAAGAAGAGGAAGACCACGGAGAAGATGGATTCAGCATGTAACTGATGGTTTGAACATAACGGCTGCAGAGGCGGGACATCTGACCTATGAGAGAGAGAGAAATTCCGAAGGACTGTTGGGGTGGTATAGTTATGCTCAGGACAAGCTATTTGATGATACATGTGGTGCTTTTCAACTCGTTACGTGCTTTATTTACCGAGTTATAAGTTAGTTTTAAAATGTATATATTGAAAATTCTAGGAAATATACCTATATCCTCCTCAACTACTCTAATATATCTTTTAATTCCTCGTGCACATGTCCCCCCTGTCCTGCCTATTCCCAGGTGGAAGATGGAATTGGGTGTCCACTCCTCCCGTTAAGCGTAGGGATGGAGCCTTAATGTTCGTTCTATGGCCAGAGGAGTTGCCCTTGTTGTGTTATATCGGTGTTTATTTAGTGTGGTCTTGATATTGTCTATCCATCTTTTTCTTGGTCTTCCCTTAGCTCTAGTACCTGGTCTCTTTTTATTGTATGCTGTTATTGGTGGTTGGTTGTATTTCATTCTCATTAAATGTCCAAGCCACTGCATTTGTTGTCTTTCGATGTATTCGGTGCATGAAGTTATGCCCGCTCTGCTTCTGATGTCCTTATTTCGTAGTCTTTCCTGGTGACCCCCACTGCCTTTTTCAAGCAATTCATTTCACACCTCAGGAACTACGGCTGCCTTGTAGTTAGATTTGGGACAATTAAAGGCTAGCGGAGTAAACCGTACACAAAACTGGGCGGCAAGGAAACCAAGTAGTCCAAAAATGACAGGTTTTCTGGGCAGATGACGCTCAACAGCCCGGGAGGGTAGGTCGTCTAAGGGTCGCTACCCTAAAAGAAAATAGCAACCTACTACCTTGCAGGTTTGGCTGGGGACAGTCAAAGGCTGACAGAGAGCGAGCGAACTCAGTAAACGCTGGTTGAAATCGAACACATCACCGAAGGATAACCACCTGAGCTCCAAATGGTACTGAAGATTGTTCAGGTACACCCGTTCTTGGCGTTAGGGTGTTTATATATCGCAATTAGAATGATAAAAAACGGCAGTAAAATAACGATCGCGAGAGAGACAGATTTCACACCTGGTGAGCTTTCTGTCCTGTCTTGCACCACCCTAAAAAGCGGTAAAACTCTGTACAGACGGTTTTTTTAAATCTACATGTCGAATCGAGTAGGCGATCATGACCCTTCACAACTTATGCCTTCTAATGTATCTCTTATGTTGCCTAGGCAACGTGTATCATGGACCTCCTTAACTTTTGTCTTATCCCCCCATAACTCTTCTAGTATGTCTATTATATGTGACTCAGAACATGATGATCCAACTTGCATCATACTAAGAAAATATACCGTACGTGCCTGGTCCCTGATATATGTTCTAACTATTTCCTCGGATATTTGTTCTATGTGTTTGTCCCTGATATTTGATTTAACTTAGATTACATTGAAACGGGAGACTACAGTGACAACAACAAATTGCTTTCCTCTGCCTTGTCTCCCCTTGCAGTTAACTACTATTTTGTCTTCAGCATTGACGAAGCTAAGAGAGTCTCGTTTGGCCTGCACACGCTCATAACAACTACAAATCCGAATCTTTTTTCTCTTTATCCAGATGTATTGTCATTTAAATAGTAGCATTGCTTTCTTTCGTTCACTTGAAATATTGTCTGTATATTCAGTGTTGTCTCTTGTATCCTTCCTTTCTTTCGTTCACTTGAAATATTGTCTGTATATTCAGTGTTGTCTCTTGTATCCTTCCTTCCTTTCGTTCACTTGAAATATTGTCTATATATTCAGTGTTGTCTCTTGTATCCTTCCTTCCTTTCGTTCACTTGAAATATTGTCTATATATTCAGTGTTGTCTCTTGTATCCTTCCTTTCTTTCGTTCACTTGAAATATTGTCTGTATATTCAGTGTTGTCTCTTGTATCCTTCCTTCCTTTCGTTCACTTGAAATATTGTCTATATATTCAGTGTTGTCTCTTGTATCCTTCCTTCCTTTCGTTCACTTGAAATATTGTCTATATATTCAGTGTTGTCTCTTGTATCCTTCCTTTCGTTCACTTGAAATATTGTCTATATATTCAATGTTGTCTCTTGTATCCTTCCTTTTGTTCACTTGAAATATTGTCTATATATTCAATGTTGTCTCTTGTATCCTTCCTTTCTTTCGTTCACTTGAAATATTGTCTGTATATTCAGTGTTGTCTCTTGTATCCTTCCTTCCTTTCGTTCACTTGAAATATTGTCTATATATTCAATGTTGTCTCTTGTATCCTTCCTTTCGTTCACTTGAAATATTGTCTATATATTCAATGTTGTCTCTTGTATCCTTCCTTCCTTTCGTTCACTTGAAATATTGTCTATATATTCAATGTTGTCTCTTGTATCTTTCCTTCCTTTCGTTCACTTGAAATATTGTCTATATATTCAATGTTGTCTCTTGTATCCTTCCTTCCTTTCGTTTGCTTGAAAAACCGAGTACCTTTGGAACTAGAGACGAGCACGTAACATCTACATCACAGAGATCCCGAAAAGAGATTTGTTTGGGAAAAAAATCATAGACCAGGCCTGTCCAACACGAAGCCCGTGCAATAAACAGTATAGTACACACGCACACAATGACCATGTACATCACTTACCCGATATCACATTGCTAGATATAGCACACCGTGGCCTGCGATAAACATAGGCCGGCGCTGAAAATATAGGAAATAAGACACAACTATCGTGATCCTCGTATTTCAGTTTGTTGTATAAAGACTAATTCATTTAGAACACACTAACATGCTAAATCACTGTTATATTATGTAACAAATTAAGTTTAACGCTAAGGAATATCAACATTGCATGAACACAAAAAGAGCATATTTCAACACAATCTTTCTCCCACATTATGTACCAGTGCCAAACCTGGACGCTGACAACAAACGATAGAAGAAAACTATCACAACAGAGATGAAGTGCTACGCAGAATGCTGGTAACAAGAAGAGACTTGAGAAAGAAGACATCAGGAAAAAGTGGTACAACATTAGTACTAGATTTCATAAGAAACAACAAATTAAATGGTTCGGTCACTAGCAGATTACCATCAGACAGTGCACCTAAAGAGCAAGCTGCTCCGATACAATGGGTACAAAGCAAAAGGCCGGCCACGCAAAAGATGGACTCAGAGATAACAGAGCAGACGAAAGAGACTATCTACGAAGCGCATTTAGGCCCGTTTTAGAAATCTCTTCCGACCTGACGCTGTGAGGCATACAGGATTCGAAAAGAAGAAAAAAGGAATATCAACATTAATAACATTTTTCATCAATAAATAACAATGAACGTATAGAATTGAGTAAAATTGCAAAAAACAAGCATTTAGTGTTCTATCAAACATATACAACAGCCAATCCCCATCTAACGGGAATTTCCGATTTGTCGGCTAAGCTATTTGGACTATGTTACCGGGGGCTGCAAGCACACACATGTACACTTCCTTACCTGAAGTCACAATGCTAGATATAGCCACAGCCAACTCTAGATAACTAGACCAGACAACTGACTGGGAATTTCCTGATCTAGATCAGAAAAGGGGTCTGGAAATTACAGATGTTTGATAGAACACTGCACGTTATTTTGCAATTTTACTCAATTCTGTGTCTATTGTTATTTATTGGTGACAAAATATTCATAATATTATTATTACTAATTGTTAAACTTAACTTGTTGCATAATATAACTTCGATTTAGCATTTTGTGTTGATTTTAAAATGAATTCGTCTATATACAACAATACTGAAAAGCGAGGTCACGTGGTGTAGTTGAGGTCTGATTTCCCATAATTCTTACCTGAGTCCGAAGGCCCATAAGTTTATAGTTGGCTCTGATATAGCACACACAGGCACATAATGACCATGTACACTCCCTTACCTGAAGTCACAATGCTAGGTATACCAAAGTTGAACCTGTTCCTGTTGACAAAGTAGTCGTGCATGGTCTTGCGTCTCTGCGCTGGTATCTTAAAGCTGCCTGCTGCAGGTGGCACCGCTCTACTCACCGCACTGTGCATGGAGCATCCTGCTCCCCAACCCCAACAGGTAGTGAAGAACTTGCGCCTATCCATAGGAAGAGACGCCGATACAACGCTGGCTGCTACAATATATATTAGTATGTTCGTTGTTAGCAGTGAGCAATTGTTCACTCGTGGGCGGCACATTCTGTGGAATGAAAGTGGGTAACATAAATGTAAAGAAATAATTTTCACATCATGAGATCGCCAGAGTGGTTACCGGGGCCCAAATTTGGGGTGTAAAGAATAGAACCACGCATGTCGCAAGAGGCGACTAAGGAGATCGGATGCACATGTCCTAAACGTGTAGAATTCTGCGTTTAGGGGCCTACCAAACTAATGTGCAACGTATACACGTTCTTGGCAAAGATCAAACATATCACAAAGAGTGATTAAAATTGGTGTAAAGAACGAACGCAAAGAAGAAGAAGATATAAGATATATTGGGTAATACGATGTTGAACGCAAAATCTTCTCTGACCAACGGCAGACTTTAAATGATGTGGCCAACATCACGCTAACCACCAGTGTTCTTCTTCTTTTTCACCTTTTGTGCCTGTTTGAAACAGAATCCGATTAACGTTAAATCCGGCAGTGTAAAATAGGGCCACATGAAAGTATGATACGAGCGACATATCTCCCGCGGACTTCGTGTTGGACAACGCGCTGGTCTATGCTTTCATTCCCAAAGCACTTTTCTGAGTCTCTATTGCTTAGAGGTTATATGCTCGCCCTCGTTCCAAAGGGACTTGGTTCGCTCCTACTAGAGATCCTTGATCTCAGTGTAGGTGAGATCGAGTTCCTAGTCCTATCGGAAAAGCACAATATAACGTAGTTTCCATGTTCAGTTTTACACATAAAACAACCCTTGGCAGTTCAAAATTGAGAAAAGCAGACTGGAAATCCGCTGCCTGGACAAAATTCATTAGAAAAGTTTAAAAATAAAATCCCTACAAAATATCTTCAGCACCTTCTAGATTACATCGAGACCCTCGCCGCTGCTGTGGAGTTCGTGCACTGCCGCTGAGATCTTCCTGTGTTAGAAAGAGATTGGAGCACATTTGGTAACTCACCGAAGTGCAATGAGGCCTGTCCTATCAATCAATTTCCTAACAAATAGAATTGGATTTATCATATATTTTACTTTCTTTCTTTTTTTCTTTTTTTTATCTCCATCCATTATATCTCTCGGAATTCTTTAATATAACTTCATGTCTAATCTCTTTGACTTCTTTAATATTGCTACATTTCAATCAATGATAACCTTTCTCAGATATTACAGACAAATCCTTAACAATGACTGCCATTTAAACAAGTTTTAATATAAGACTTCGAACAATGGGAGACAAATACAACGGATTAAACATGCGCAATGTCGTCCTGGCTTTGTGTAGTTTGTGCTTTAGTTTACAGAAGAAATAGAGTCAACATCATTCAAAATGGCTGCTGAGTGTATTACAGAAATGAAGGATGATTGATGTTGTCTTCTCTCTATGTCATATATATATATATATATATATATATATATATATATAAAACACACAATGGCGGATCGTAGTCATTTTTCATGATGGGGCCAGACACAAATTTTCGGGGGAAAAAACATGGTTTTTGGAGTATTTACTATTATTTGTCTATTCCGGAAGTTTCCCTTTTGATTGTTGGAGGGGCCAGGCCCCACTGGCCCTTAACCCTTTTGCTGCTACATACTTTTCGAGGGCTGAGCTAAAAATAGCTATTCTTTGTTTCTAGATCACAAACATGAATGTACGCCTATAGCAGTGACAGTAGCAATATATTACGTGTTAACACGTGTTAAAACCCATCAAAGACAATCAAGGTAGGATACTGCTGTCAGAAGAACAACAAAAACAACGATGGGCAGAACATTTTAAAGACATACTAAATAGACCGCAACCAGAGATTGTTCCCAACCTAGATGAAGAAATCACCATGCCCACACTAGAAGCTTCCTGCGAGCCATTCACACTGGAAGAGTTGAAATCTGCTATTAAAAAATTGAGAAACAACAAAGCGGTTGGTGATGATAACATCTCTGGAGAAATGCTCAAAGCAGCAGATGATAACAACTTACAACATATACTCCAACTTATGAATGAAATCTGGCAAAATGAATCCCCACCACAACAGTGGAAAGATGGTATTATTTTCAAATTACCTAAAAAAAAGGAGATTTGTCTGATTGTAATAACTGGCGTGGGATCACCCTACTGTCAGTGCCAGGAAAACTTTTTGTAGCATGTTACTCGAGAGACTGAAAAGTCTATAGATGAAAGGCTAAGAGAAGAACAAGCAGGGTTTAGACCAAAACGAGCATGCATAGATCACATCTTCACACTAAGAGTAATCATTGAAGAGTTCGTAGAATTTCAATCGAATTTAATCATCAACTTTGTTGATTTTCAGAAAGCGTTTGACAGTATTCACCGTCCTACGCTTTGGAAACTACTCAAAACTATGGTTTCCCTACTAAATTCATCAACATCATAAAATCCTTCTATAGTGAATCGCGCTGCAGTGTAAGAACAGATTTCGGTAACTCTGACTGGTTCCCAGTGGAAACAGGAGTGAAACAAGGCTGCGTCTTATCGCCAATGCTCTTTGGAATAGCAATTGACTGGGTCATGCGAAAATGCACCAATAACGCAAATATGGGCATCAAGTGGGTTGATAAAATTTTAGAAGACCTTGATTTTGCCGACGATATAGCCCTTTTGAGTTCATCACATCAAGATATTCAAATGAAAACAAACCTTCTCCAAAATATCTCAGGACAAATTGGTCTCCAAATAAACATAACAAAAACAAAAATTGTTGACCTTACCAGCAGTCCAGAAAATATTCAACTAAAAACTACACTCTTGAAAAAGTCAAAAGTTTTACATACCTAGGGAGTATGATGTCATCTACGGGGATACAGCGCCAGAAATTCCATACAGAATCGCATTGGCATCAAGTGCTTTTAACAAATTGTCAAATATATGGAAGTCCAATTCACTCAGCAAGCACTTAAAATTAAAGATCTTTAACTCTTGTGTGATTCCAGTATTAACTTATGGATGCGAGAGTTGGAAAGCAACAAAAGCTCTAGAAAGAAAATTAGATAACTTTGAGAATAAATGTCTTAGAAGAATACTGAACCTCAAATGGTCAGATTTCAGACCCAATACACAAATAAGACAAGAGACCAAGCAAGAAAATGTATCAAATTTTATAAGAAAGCGCCGCTGGAACTACATCGGCCACACACTTAGAATGGATGAGAGAAGACTCTTTTACCAATCCCTCATATGGACACCAGAGGGAAAAAGAAACGAGGAAGACCAAGAGAGACTCTGCGTAGAACCATCACCAGAGAAGGCTCAACGATGGGCCTAGTAAACATCAAAGACTTAAAACAAATAGCAACGAACCACGAGACATGGAGAGCTATGACCTCTGCCCTATGCGCCGCCCACAGGCCCAAGAGGAAAGACTAACTAACGTCTTTAGCCCACAGAGGAGAGATAATAACAGACGTGTTAATGCGTCTTTAGAAGTGAATGGGAAAAACGTATATATACGTCTTTAGCAGCTAAAGGGTTAATGGCGAGCGCCCTGTATATATATATATATATATATATATATATATATATATATATATGTGTGTGTGTGTGTGTATATATATATATGTATACAGAGTGAATTTCAGATGTGCTGCAAAGAGAGCAACGTCCTATAAAGGATACGCACCTTGATGATGATATATATATATATATATATGAGAGAGAGAGAAGACACCATCATCCTATCATAGTTATATATTCTATATGGTCTCTGTGGCTAAGTGACCCTTAGCCTTGCGTTTCGAAGGTCGTGGATTCAAATCCGAACACATGGCTTCTTTTTCCATGTGCATTTTCTTTCAGGGATCCATACGGTTTGTGCCGGAGTTTGTGCTTGTTACAGTATTCTCGGCAGTGGTGTGCAATATCTATGGTGAGGGACTGAGCTATGTGGGTTTAAGACTCGGTGCAGTAAAGTTAATCATTCAGCTTTAGGTTCTCTATATATATATATATAAATAAAAAAATAATTCCTCTCTTACCGTTATACGTTACATAGGGCCTGCAAGTACTTTCTCCATACCGCTCTATCCTGGGCAACTCGCTCAATCTCCTTCGTGGAACTGAGACAGATATTTCCTGCCTCTCTCAGCAAAGTTCGTTTCAGGGTCTCTTTAGGTCGACCTCTCTTTCTTGAACCCTTTGCATCCCGCTTCAATGCCTGCTTTGATATTCGTTGATCATTTCTCCTCAAGGTGTGCCCAACATATCTCCATCTTCTCTTTCTTATAACAGTTGTCACTAGTGGTTGACCAGTATATATATATACACGGCTGTTTAAAGCCCAATGATTTACTTTATTGCACCGGGTCTTAACCCTTATGGCTCGGCCCCTCTCTACAGAAATGACGCGTCACCTGCAGAGAATATTGCACAAAGCATGAACGACATATCTACGTCAACAATCCTAGAAGTCTCTGGGAAAAAAAACTGCACGCGTGAACAGATCTGCTAGGATTCGAACCTTCGAATAAGGGCTTAGCCACAGATACCCGAATCGGTGTTTGATAGCGTTGAACGTATATACACAAAACTGAGCCGATCCTCTCTCTCTCTCTCTTTCTCTCTCTCTCTTTGCCGTTTTAACCCGGATTGGGGCATAGACCCTCAACCAATTCATGCCAAGTCTTGCTATCTCCTGCAGCTTCTTCCAACTCTTTATATTGTTGATCCGCCCGAGTGGTTACGGGGCCCAAATTTGGGGTGTAAAGAATAGAACCACTGCTACCTACCACGCATGTCGTAAGAGGCGACTAAGGAGGTTTGGCTGAAATCGGATGCATATGTCCTAAACGTGTAGAAGTCTTATGTGTTTAGGGGCCTACCAAACCAATGTGCAACGTATACACGTTCTTGGCAAAGATCAAACATATCACAAAGAGTGATTAAAATTGGTCGTAAAGAACGAACGCAAAGAAGAAGGAGATATTGTTGATCGCTGCCTCTAAATTTCGTACTTCTAACATTCCAGGTGCCAATTCTGGAGCTTTTCCTAGGTGAAAGGAAGATAATCTGCGGTGCAGGTTCCTTGCGGATTTCTCTGCATCGCTTCATACCTCTTCTAGAAGAGCTTCCTTTCCTCTTGGTTGGCACAGTTATTATTTTATTTGTATGTAAGTTCTTCATTGTTGGTTGGATTTTGTGGCTAAACTTTTCTACTGGATATGGTAACCAGCCCTACGCCAAATCTCACCTTTGTCGCCTCTTACGACATGCGATGTAGATCGCAGTGCTGCTATTCTTTGCTCCCCTTGTGAGCCCCGGCACCACACGGGGCGCTATTTTTACTGTCTTCAAAACCCGAACTTGTCGGATAGAGATACTTTCAGCTGGAAGTGGGCACTAAGAACTGATCAAACCAGACGAGCCACTAGCTGATGTTTGTGGCTGTTACCAGTAGTAGGATGGAATAGCACAACGCAATGAACATTTTTTTTTTATTTGGCAAAATAATAATAATTGTAAGTTCAATTCACGTAACCTGCTTTCCAGAAGTGAGGAAAGGAACTTGCCCGACTACTTTCCGCATACTGTGGAACACATGTGAATTGACATATATTTCACACCACAGGTCTGCAAATGCTACGGAACATATTCATATGTGTATTTTTGTGTGAAAGAGCGAGAGAGAGCATTGCCGCATGATGCATTTTTGTGTGAAAAAGCGAGAGAGAGCAGTGCCGCATGATGCATTTTTGTGTGAAAGAGCGAGAGAGAGCAGTGCCGGATGATGCATTTTTGTGTGAAAGAGCGAGAGAGAGAGCAGTGCCGCATGATGCATTTTTGTGTGAAAGAGAGAGAGCAGTGCCGCATGATGCATTTTTGTGTGAAAAAGCGAGAGAGAGCAGTGCCGCATGATGCATTTTTGTGTGAAAGAGCGAGAGAGAGCAGTGCCGCATGATGCATTTTGTGTGAAAAGAGAAGTAGTGCCGCATGATGCATTTTTGTGTGAAAAAGCGAGAGAGAGCAGTGCCGCATGATGCATTTTTGTGTGAAAGAGAGAGCAGTGCCCATGATGCATTTTTGTGTGAAAGAGCGAGAGAGAGAGCAGTGCCGCATGATGCATTTTTGTGTGAAAGAGCGAGAGAGAGCAGTGCCGCATGATGCATTTTTGTGTGAAAGAGAGAGCAGTGCGCATGATGCATTTTTGTGTGAAAAAGCGAGAGAGCAGTGCCGCATGATGCATTTTTGTGTGAAAGAGAGAGAGCAGTGCCGCATGATGCATTTTTGTGTGAAAAAGCGAGAGAGAGCAGTGCCGCATGATGCATTTTTGTGTGAAAGAGCGAGAGAGAGCAGTGCCGCATGATGCATTTTTGTGTGAAAGAGCGAGAGAGAGCAGTGCCGCATGATGCATTTTTGTGTGAAAGAGCGAGAGAGAGAGCAGTGCCGCATGATGCATTTTTGTGTGAAAAAGCGAGAGCAGTGCCGCATGATGCATTTTGTGTGAAAAAGGAGAGAGAGAGCAGTGCCGCATGATGCATTTTGTGTGAAAGAGCGAGAGAGAGCAGTGCCGCATGATGCATTTTTGTGTGAAAGAGCGAGAGATAGCAGTGCCGCATGATGCATTTTTGTGTGAAAGAGCGAGAGAGAGCAGTGCCGCATGGAGTTTGAGAGTTGGGTTCTGTCTGATTCGATCGATAGGAGGATGACATCCCATTGCAGGCACGCATACTTCAATCTACTGAAACTGAGATTGTGCTCTTTTTTTCTCTAGATTAAAGATTCGAAGTTGGCGAAGTAAAGAAATAAAATATTAACACAATTACATATTACAGTGAAGACAGTGTCAATATTTATAGTTTTGTAGAGATAGACAAGTGTCAATATTTATAGTTTTGTAGAGATAGACAAGTGTCAATATTTATAGTTTTGTAGAGATAGACAGGTGTCAATATTTATAGTTTTGTAGAGATAGACAAGTGTCAATATTTATAGTTTTGTAGAGATAGACAGGTGTCAATATTTATAGTTTTGTAGAGATATGACAGTGTCAATATTTATAGTTTTGTAGAGATAGACAAGTGTCAATATTTATAGTTTTGTAGAGATAGACAGGTGTCAATATTTATAGTTTTGTAGAGATAGACAAGTGTCAATATTTATAGTTTTGTAGAGATATGCAGGTGTCAATATTTATAGTTTTGTGAAGATAGACAAGTGTCAATATTTATAGTGTTGTAGAGATAGGCAGGTGTCATATTTATAGTTTTGTAGAGATAGGCAGGTGTCAATATTTATAGTTTTGTGAAGATAGACAAGTGTCGATATTATAGTTTGTGGAGATGGACAAGTGTCAATATTTATAATGTAGAGATAGACAAGTGTCAATATTTATAGTGAAGGAATAGACAAGTGTCAAGGTCTGTAGTAGACAAGTAGTGCAGTAACTCACCTTCTTATTGTAGGTAGAGAGAGAGCAAGCGAGGCGTTGGGTGGGCTGCTATCCGTGAATGAGTGTTTTGGCGGGAAATCGGTTGCGGTTATAAAGCAGAGCAGACAATATATAGTGATGTCGCTCGCTCCAGCGCGTGGGCTTCTGATGTGAGATCGGAGAAGGGGTTGACAGGGAGGGTTATGGTGATGAGTTGCTGATGGTACTAGAGTCTTATGTGTCATATTTTCTGCTTGCAAACTGATTTAAATCCGGGGAGGGGGGAGGGATGTCTCCCTTTCTGTGTGTGTATCTCTCTATCGCTTACACTCTGTCTGTGTCTGCCTATTCTCTAATTTTCTCAATTTTCCTATCTATCCCTCTCTCTAAATATGTTTGTCTGTCTTATTTTCTATCTGCTTTTACGTGTCTGCCGTTCTGTGTCTGTCTATCTGCCGTTTCCTGTCTGTCTATCGTCTGTCTGCCTTTCTGTGTCTGTCTATCTTCTGTATGTCTTTCTTCTTTCTGTCTATCTTCTTTCTCTGTCTCTCTGCCGTTCTCTATCTGTCTATCTTTTTGTGTCTGTATATCTGCCGTTTCCTGTCTGTCTGTCTTTCTATGTATGTCTATCTTCTGTCTGCCTTTCTGTGTATCTTCTGTCTGCCTTTCTGTGTATCTTCTGTCTGCCTTTCTGCATATGTCTATCTTCTGTCTGCCGTTCTGCGTCTGTCTGTCTGTCTGTCAGTGTGTCTAAATCCTGTCGCCCTCTTATTTCTATCTCTCTCAGTATGTCTCCCTACTTGTTACTGTCTTTTTGTATCAATCTCTCTCTCTCTATCGCCATTATCACTCAACAACAGTAGCACTATCAGCTGTAAATAATGTGATCGACATCTCTAGACAATACTTTGGTTTCAGTGGCCACTGTCTATGTTTATATGTAACCTAACCCCATGTCTTAGATTATAGACAATGCAGACGGCGGCGGTGCTAACATAGTTTATTTGACCTCAGTCTTGTCGCTTCACATCTCTCTCGCCTTCTTCATTTCGACTAACTAGCTCTCTCTATCTATATATATATATATTTCTGTCGTACGTTACATAGGGCAAGCAAGTAATTTCTCCATACCGATCTGTCCTCGACAACTCACTTAATCTCTTCTGGCTCGCGTGCCCAGCGTGTTCGTAGCGCGTTGGACTACGGGTGACAAGTCCTCTGTATGTGCGGGTTCAACTCCGCGGACTGGCAGAAAAGCTACAGGTTCCCCAGATTTACGGTGTTCGTGGCACCAAACCGAAGGGTTACGATATCCATGACACCGAGCCGAAGAGCATTCAGCTCAAGTGCTTCTGGATCGAAAAAAAAAAATTTGAGTCCGATATTTCCCGCCTCTTGTCAGTGAAGTTCGTTTCAGACTTTCCCTATGGTGTCCTCTTGTGAACTCTTTGTCTCTCACTTCACTGCCTCCCACTTCCCCTGCCTCCCACTTCACTGTCTCCCACTTCACTGTCTCCCACTTCACTGTCTCCCACTTCACTGTTTCCCACTTCACTGTTTCCCACTTCACTGCCTCCCACTTCACTGTCTCCCACTTCACTGTCTCCCACTTCACTGTCTCCCACTTCACTGTCTCCCACTTCACTGCCTCCCACTTCACTGCCTCCCACTTCACTGCCAACTTTAGTATTCTTTGATCATTTCTTGTCAGGGTTGGACCAATATATCTCCATCTTCTCCTTCTTATAAAATTTGTCACTAGTGGTTGACCAGACATTTCTTTGATTTCATTACTTCTCCTGACTTATTCCCATTTTATGTTCATTATTTGTCGCAGACATCTATTTTCAAATGCATTCAATGTGTTATATTTGTTATATATCTTTAATCGTTTTCCAACTCTCGTTGGCAAATGTAAGTACTAACGCAGTTTTCTCTCGGCGCTAGGTGGAGGCATTTCTATAGTTGGTAATCTGTTCTAACGACTTTGGTGGGCGAACCCGAAAAAAGCATGCAGAAACGGGATGTGCTGGTCTACGGGTCTGTAGTGGTCTGTCACAACGAACCTACTCTCTAATACATGAATCACGTTTTCTTCTTCTTTTGTCGTCATTCTGCTACCGGGTTGTTGCCAGTGTCGTGTTTCTGTTTGTCTTGTGCTGTTTGTAGCTAGTGTAGATATTTGCTTTATAATAATAATAATAATATAACAATAATAATATAATAATAATAATAAGCCCATAACTCGTTAGGATCGTAGGTATCAGTGAACATCAGCACAAAAGTCATGTTGCCTCGACTGCGTCGATGGTCAAGTTTTCTGTCCTTTCTTTCTTCCTCTCAGCATGAATATCTCTTGTAGATAGTCTTAGAAAGTGATATGTCTCATCAATATGCCTAACCTAATAGTTCCCTTAGCATAGTCAAGAGTGAGCTTGTCGTATCCTCAAAGTTGATTAATTGTCTCTGATCAGGATTCTTAAATGCCGATTCTCCACCCTTTTTTCTTCCACTCTTCTTCAACTGTTCCTGTTGTAGATAGTCTGTAGAGTGGAGTTGTTGCCCATCAATCTTTCTAATCCACCAATTTCCCTTATTCTTATGATTGTCTCAATACTTTCACTCAACAGGTTCTGTCTGTCTGCAGTGATTCTAATATGCGATTTAACCATCTTTTTCGTGGTCTTCCTCTCGTTTTCTTTCCTGATGTCCTGTTGTAGAAGACTGTATACAGTGGAGTTTTGTTGCATTTTATTAAGTGGCCAAACCATTCATTCTTTGTTTCTCAATATAATTCAAACAAGGTTCTGCCCCAACTTTCTTTCTTATGCTGATGTTGGTGACTCTGTCTTTTCTGGTGTTGTTGGTAACTTTTCGTAGGCATCGCATTTCACATGTAGTTATTTTTACGACTGTGATTTGCTCATTCTCCGTGTTTGGCTCTACATCGATGTATTCCGGTATCGTAAACCACATACAGAACCACAAAGAGCGGGTACAACTAGTGGTTGATGTAGAACGAACGAAGACATCACCTGCTGTCCATCGGAGTGCTATCTTTACCATAGATCGCTATAACACTCAAACATACATGTCCAGCTCATCTTCACCTTCTTCATTTGCTGTTGCGTTGCTTACCACTGATGTGTAACTAGTTTATACAAGTAATAGTGGTGAATCTACAACACTAACCAGACTACAAGAATACCAAGTCAAATGTGGTGTAGTTAGACAAGAGCACTATACTGGTAGCTAAAGAAGACTAGTAAACCAACAAAGAACCGGTGTCGTTAGTCGCAGTACGCTGAGAGACATACTGAGGAGGAGATTGAAGCACTTATAGACAAATTGGTTCCATGTGCAGTGATGATGATCCAACGACTAAACTAAGAACTTGTGTCGTTAGTCGCCACACGGTGAGAGACATACTGAGGAGAAGATCGAAGCACTTATAGCCTAATTGGTTCGATGTGCAGCGATAATGATCCAACCATTAATCTAAACTAATCTTGTTCCATAGCTCCCTTATCCGTGACCTTCTCACTCCAAAATACCTGCACTATTCCCATAATACATATAATATTATGATAGCTACTTCAGAGATCACACTGTAAATTGAACATATCAACGGACAATAGTAGATGAATCTCGACGTCTAGAGAAATCAACTGTAAAAAATGTGAATAGAAGTTCAACTTGAATAACACAACATGCGTGCGTGCATGCATCTCCGAACATGTAAACTTCATTGTTGTAGATATCAGCCGCCTACATACATATTTATATTACTGTTATATTCTTCTTCTTTTCTTCCGTCATTTACTTCTTTATAGAAGTGTGGGGGTTGAAACGTAGTGGACTTGTGTGTGCTTGTTTTTGGGTTTTTTCGATCCAGAAGCACTTGAGCTTTCAGCTCTTCGGCTCGGTGCCATGGACATCGTAACCCTTCGGTTCGGTGCCACGAACACCGTAAATCTGGGAATCTGTGGCTTTTCTGCCATCCCGCGGAATTGAACCCGCACACACAGAGGGGTAGTCACCCGTAGTCCAACGCGCTACGAACACGCTGGGCAGACGGGCGTGTGTGCTTGTTTTAAGAACTTTGTAAGCTGATGCTCATTTTCGTGCGGCTGTTCTTGATGCAATCACTCCATCTTTTGCGTGGTCTTCCTCTTGCTTTGTACTCGTTATACTTTTCTATGTAGATGTCTGTGATAGGCGATACCAGAGCATTCTTGTCAACACTGTTAGGTTACAAATACGAAAGAGAAAAATTGAAGTATTTTGAAAATATAAAAAGTGACGAAGGGCTGGAGAAGACCATCATGGAAGGAGGCATAATGACAGCTTCAGAGACGAGACATCTGGCCTATGAGAGAGAGAAATTCCGGAGGACTGTTGGGGTGGCGAAATTCTGCTCAGGACAAGCTATTTGATGATGATGATGATGAGGCATGAAGGGTTAGAGTAGACCGTTGTGGAAGGATAATAATAACAATTCCGCTCGTACCGTTATACGTTACATAGGGCATGCAAGCAATTTCTCTATGCCGATCTATCCTGGACAAGTCGCTCAATCTCTTCCATGGAACTGAGACATATATTGCTTGCCTCTCTCAGCAAAGTTCGTTTCATGGTCTCCCTATGCCGTCCTCTCTTTCTTGAACCCTTTGCACCGACTTCAATGCTTGCTTTGATATTCTTTGATCATTTCTTCTCAAGGTGTGTCCAACATATCTCCATCTTCTCCTTCTTATAACAGTTGTTACTAGTTTGTGGCGCCCGAGTGATTACGGGGCCCAAATTTGGGGTGTAAAGAATAGAACCACTGTTACCTGCCACGCATGTCGTAAGAGGCGGCTAAGGAGGTTTGGCTGAAATCGGATACACATGTCCTAAACGTGTAGAAGTCTATGGGTTTAGGGGCCTACCAAACCAATGTACAACGTATACACGTTCTTGGCAAAGATTAAACATATCACAAAGAGTGATTAAAATTGGTCGTAAAGAACGAACGCAAAGAAGAAGATTAGTTTGTGGAAGGATGCATCGATGAAAAAAGGAAGACCACGGAGATGATGGATCCAGGATGTAACTGGTGATTTGAGCAAGCCGGCTCCAGAGTCGGGGAATCAGGCATATGAGAAAGAGAACATCCATAACATCCCTTTTTTTTTTTTTTTTCCGCTTTCAACTCAGACGAAGTTCCATCTCTGAAACTGATTTTTGCGTGAAAATCTGTTTTTCCAATTTCTTACAATGGCAGCAGTGTGCACATTGTAAATTACTTTACACTGGCAGCCGTGTGCTCAATGTACTCGTAATTAGTATTCCCTCGCCATACAGGCAGATTTTCTCCGACTTCAGAGGTACTCACGTTATCGTCCTGAGTAAGACCAGGGACTCGAACAAATGCCGGACAGTAGGTTCGAACCCGAGCTATGAGGCGTCTCACAGCTAGCAGTCCGAGCTACTATCAACTACTCTAGGCAGTCCCCGGATAACATCCCTAAAATCAGGGATTCATTGTCTGACCGTATATATTATGTCTACCGTGTAGGAAGTCTGAATTTCTTTGCTTATGTTATATCCTTTACTTGATAAAGACCTTTTGGTCGTAACGTAGCTGTTTGACGTTTTTGTACGTTGTAAATGTACATGAGGAGCGTCTGGTCGAATGAATTAGAGCGCGGCTCCCATGTGGGAGACCTGTGTTCAATCTACGATAAGACCAATGATCTTTTTCTGTTGGGGACATCAATAGAAAAATTCTAACATGAACAGCTTCACGTCGAGAGCATTAACCATACGGTCATTAAATTCCTCATGCTCACATCCCACTTGTCCTACACCGCCCTAAAAAGCGGTACTACAGACAGTAACGACGAGTTTTTCAGGCAGGCTGTTACGAGAACGACGCTCCACAAGGGTCATGCTACTTGGAGAGACTTTGTAAAACTTCGGTACTTTAGTTTTTTTAACGTGTTTCTCCATCTCTCTACACCATCGTTTCCCAAAGTGGGCGGTACCGCCCCCTGTGGCGCTGAAGTCTTCCAGGGAGGCGATAGTGGGTTCAGAAGCATTTGGGTTGTTTTTTTTCGTGATTTTGCGATTGAATAATCATAAAAATTTGAATTCTGCATTTTAATTCATCTTATGTCCATCTTACTCGATGCATTTTTTTCATCAATTTTCTATTTCATGTATATAATCATTTGAAAACTGACCGTGTATGACAGAAATATATATCAATTTTCTATGTCAAAGTGAAAATAGAACATGTGTATATATATATATATATATATATGTGTGTGTATATATATATATATATATATATATATATATACACACACATGTTCTATTTTCACTTTGACATAGAAAATTGATATATATTTCTGTCATACACGGTCAGTTTTCAAATGATTATATACATGAAATAGAAAATTGATGAAAAAATGCATCAGTAAAATGGACATAGATGAATTAAAATGCAGAATTCAAATTTTAATGATTATTCAATATATATATATATATATATACACACACACTGATGTTCCTTTTTTTCTCAACATAATTTCCACCAACATTGATGCACTTATCCCATTGTTTTATCAATCCTCCCAAACCGGCTGCATAGAACTGCGGGCTCTGTTTTCTAAACCACGTTTTCACTTCACATTCAACTTCGGCGTCATTCACGAAATGTCTCCCGCCAAGGTGGGTTTTCAGTGCACCAAAGAGGTGGAAATCGCTAGGGGCTAAGTCGGGACTGTAAGGTGGATGTTCCAGAACTTCCCACCTTAGTTGGTTAATTTTCTCCTGAGTTAATCGAGCTGTATGTGGTCTGGCATTGTCATGAAGAAGCAACACTCCTCTAGTCAGCAACCCTGGACGTTTTTTTTTCGAATTGCATCATGAAGCATCGATAGAACTTCACAGTACGATTCGGAATTCACATTGTCACCTTTCTTCATGAAATTGGTTAAAAGCACTCCCTGACAATCCCAGAACACCGTCAACATAACCTTCCCTGCTGATGGCGTACCCTTGAATTTTTGGACACAAGGCGAAGAAGGATGTTTCCACTGCATTGAAGCCACGCTTTGATTCAGCTGGTAGTGATGCACCCATGATTCATCTCGAGTAACAATCCTGTTCAGCATCTCTTCTCCTTCATCTTCGTATCGACAGAGATGATGCAAGGACAGGCCAAATCGGTTCATTTTGTGTTCCTCTTTCAATTGTCTGGGTACCCACCTTGAGCACACTTTCTTAAATTCCAATCGATCATGCATTATGCTGTATGCTGAACCATGTGAGCACCCTATTGCAGATGCTACAAAGTCTATCGTTACTTATCTGTCACCTCTAATCATCTCCTCCACTCGCTGCACTGATGCTTCTGTTGCAATCTCAACAGGACGACCAGATCGGATTTCATCAACAATTTTAGAGCGTCCTTGAGAAAATGTTTCTACCCAACTATGCACCGTTTTACGGGACAAACATTTATCAGCATAAACAGGAAGCATTTCCTTATGAATGTCCTTTGCAGGCAGTCCTTTTGCCCACAAAAACGCACAACAGCACGTTGCTCTTTGGTTGTACTCTCCGTAAGTACCGTCGCCATTTTGTTTATGCGCTGCACATGCGCATGATATATATATATATATATATATATATATATATATATATATATATATATGGGGGCGTTGACAAACTGTTATAATGGGGAGGGGCGTTACAAAGTTTATGTCTTGCAAAGTGGGCGGTGGGCCGAAAAAGTTTGTGAATCTATGCTCTACACCCTTTTGTACAACCAGTCATCTAACCACAGTACTTTAACACACTCCGCGCTTATAGACCGACACACTTAACTATCCACACACAAACATCGTTTATTTCATCAGATCTTGCATTTAAAACTATTTATTTTGTCTGCCAACTACAACTCTCTGCTTTGCATTTATTTAATGCTACCTGCAATCAAGGTAACCTCCTTGTTTAATCTGCCAGCTAGGTCTATCAGAGAACGTACATAGAAAAATAAACACGTAGAGAGAGAAAACACATTTGCATGGGGCGATATATTATGTCAGCGGTTCTCAAACTTTGCATTATCACGGACCCCATTTTAAATACACTTTGCCGCCGGCACTTCAAACATTTATGAAAATGTACAGGAATGAATTATCTATGTGTTACAATAGTCAACAATGTCTGCAATTATCTATGTGTTACAATAGTAAACAATGTCTGCAATTATCTATGTGTTACAATAGTAAACAATGTCTGCAATTATCTATGTGTTACAATAGTAAACAATGTCTGCAATTATATGTGTGTTACAATAGTCAACAATGTCTGCAATTATCTGTGTGTTACAATAGTCAACAATGTCTGCAATTATCTATGTGTTACAATAGTAAACAATGTCTGCAATTATCTATGTGTTACAATAGTAAACAATGTCTGCAATTATATGTGTGTTACAATAGTAAACAATGTCTGCAATTATCTGTGTCTTACAATAGTAAACAATGTCTGCAATTATATGTGTGTTACAATAGTAAACAATGTCTGCAATTATCTGTGTCTTACAATAGTAAACAATGTCTGCAATTATATGTGTGTTACAATAGTAAACAATGTCTGCAATTATCTGTGTCTTACAATAGTAAACAATGTCTGCAATTATCTGTGTCTTACAATAGTAAACAATGTCTGCAATTATATGTGTGTTACAATAGTAAACAATGTCTGCAATTATCTGTGTCTTACAATAGTAAACAATGTCTGCAATTATATGTGTGTTACAATAGTAAACAATGTCTGCAATTATCTGTGTCTTACAATAGTAAACAATGTCTGCAATTATATGTGTGTTACAATAGTAAACAATGTCTGCAATTATCTGTGTCTTACAATAGTAAACAATGTCTGCAATTATATGTGTGTTACAATAGTAAACAATGTCTGCAATTATCTGTGTCTTACAATAGTAAACAATGTCTGCAATTATATGTGTGTTACAATAGTCAACAATGTCTGCAATTATATGTGTGTTACAATAGTCAACAATGTCTGCAATTATCTATGTTTTACAATAGTCAACAATATCTGCAATTTAATATTTTAATAAACAGGAAGAGGTTTCTTTCTGTCTTGTACAAGACGCGTCATCATTAGCATCATCTGTACATTTGCGTTTCAACGTCAGCCAAGCGATCCATCCTGAAGCTCAGCCTAAATGTATTGTAGCAAACTCCAACGCTCGTCAACATTATTTATCCTATCTTTCGCAAGATCGTTTCAGCCAATTACTCACTTGAATTTCATTCTTCTAGCAATTGTGTTATTATTACACCATACAAACAGTCAAGCTGGCTCCAATTTCTCAGACTGCGGGAAACTTTAAATGATCTTTCATTTTGTCCTGTCAGACATTTAAACTCCGGTCCGGTCCGGGTTCTTTGATTTCGCAGCGGAACTAGTTTATCACTGTTTTTATACATGTTTTTGCCTGTGTGTTGTCGGGGTCCCGGGGAGCAAAGAATAGAAACACTGTCCCCCACAAGGCGGTGGGTAGACCCTGGAAAGCTACCCAGTAAATGGGCAGAAACGGATTTTCCAACTTGTGGGATAACTAAACAACGTACAATTCTTTTAGACCAGATCACACAAATCAAAAAGGGGAAAACCGGGTCGATATGGAACTTTGAAGAAGAATGAGAAATGTAATTTTTCCCAATGCTTGAATTATATGGGAAACAGAGAATAAAGTGGTTTACCCACTTGTAAGAATGTGAACAGACCAACTGCCTAGGCTTTCAAAAAGAATATCAGGAAGGAAGGGGAAAAAGGAAGCCCGAAAAAAGGTGATAGATAACGTAGTTGAATTTGCCGGGGGACAAGAAACCATCACACAATCCCCAGAGAAGGCAAGAAAAATCAAAAAACCACGACACGGGTTTAAACAACCGGTAACAGATGAAAAAAGTTGAACTGGGAACTAAAAAAACCATCCCGTCACCAAAAGAAGGCAAGACAAATACATCCACAACATGGGTTAAAACCCTAAGTATGTTGAAAAAGGGGAACCCAGGGGACAAAAAACATCAAAAGTCATCAAAAAGGGCAAGCAAATGCATAAAACCACGCCCTTTAAAAACCCGGAACTATAAAAAAGTTGAATTGTAGGACTAAAAAAACCTCACAAAAGTCCCAGAAAGCGCAAGACAAATACAAAAAACCACGCCCCGGTTAAAACCCCGGTAACAGTATCGACAAAAGTTGAATTCGCCTGGGATAAGAAACCATCAAAAGTCACCAGAGAAGGAAGACAAATAAAAAAACCCAAAATTTAACCTTAATTTTACAAATTTTTAATTTTAGGAACAAAAAAACCATCACACAAGTCACCAAAAAGGCAAAGACAAATACATAAACCCCAAATGAGTTAAAAAACCCGGTAAAGGGGCTGCAAATTAATTGCTAAAAACCCAAAAAAACCATCCACAAGTCACCAGAGAAGGCAAGACAAAGATAAAACACAATGGGAAACAACCCAAACGGGGCGACAAAAGTTAAATTTTTCGTGGGGAACTAAAAAAAACCATCACACAAGTCACCGAAAGGAAAAAACATAAAACCACGACCTGGGTTAAAAACCCCGGTAACAGATGCAAAGTTGAATTCTGCCTGGATGAAAACCATCACGTCACCAGGGGGAAGACAATCATAAAACACCACGGGGTTAAACAACCGGAACAGTGTACTGACAAAATTAAACTCCCGGGGGCCCAAAAAAACCCACAAAAGTCACGAAAGGAAAAAAAAAACCACCGGGTTAACAACCGGTAACAGATGCTGACAAAGTTGAATTGTGGGGACAAAAACCACACAAAGTCACCAAAAAGGGAAGACAAAACATAAAACCAAACACTAGTTAACAACCGAACAGTGTTAAAAGGGTTAATTTTGAGAGACTAAAAAAACCACACACAAGTCACCAGAAAGCACAAGACAAATACAAAAAAACCACACACTGATTAAAACCCCGGAAATGGATGAAAAAAGTTGAATTCTGCCAGGGACTAAAAAAAACCATCACACAAGTCACCAAAAGGAACAAAAACAAAACAAAAAACCCCGACACTGATTTAAACCCCCCAACAGGGGCAAAAAGGAAATTTCGCCTGGGGACAAAAAACCACTAAGTCACCAGAGAAGCCAAAACATACATAAAACCACGAATTTAAAAACAACCCCGAACAATGTTACAAAATTTTGAATACCTGGGGATAAAAAAACCATCCACTCCCCGAAAGGAAACAAAAAAAACCAAAAGTTAAAACCCCGGTAACAGTATGTGACAAAGTTAATTTCACCGGGGATAAAAAACCATCACACAAGTCACCAGAAAGGAAACACATAAAAAAACCACGCACGGGTTAAAACCCTAACAGTATTGACAAAGTTAATTCACCTGGGGGATAAAACCCATCAACAAGTCCCCAGAGAAGCGACAATAATAAAAACGACACGGGTTAACAACCGAACGATTGACAAAAGTTGAATTCCCTGGGGACTAAAAACCCATCACAAAAGTCACCAGAGAAGCGAAGACACATCAAAAAACCCCGACCGGGTTCCCCCAAAAAATAGTTAAAAAGGAATTTCCCCCTAATTAAAAAAACCCCCCTAAGTCCCCAGGAGAAGGAAAACATACATAAAACCACGACACTGATTAAAAACGGTAACAGTGACTGAAAAAGGAATTCTGCCAGGAGAAAGAAAACCACACCTAGGAGAAGCAAAACAAATACATAAAACCACGACATGAGTTAAAACCCCAAAGTGTTAAAAGTTTCCTTAGGCCAAAAAAACCATCACACAAGTCCCAAAAGGCGAAAACACATACAAAAACCCGCCCTGTTAAACCCCGGAACAGATGCTGACGGAATTTCCCCCTGGGACAAAAAAACCATCCCCAAAGTACCAGAGAAGGAAGACACAACATAAAACCACGACACGGGGTTAAAAACCCCGGTAACAGTATGCTGACAAAGTTGAATTCCCTGGGGGTAAGAAACCATCCACAAGTCCCCCAGAAAGGGGCGACACATAATAAAACCACGACACGGGGACAACCCCAACAGATGCTGAAAAAAGTTGAATTCCCCTGGGGACTAAAAAAACCATCACACAAGTCACCAGAAAGGGAAACACATAAAAACCCACGACACGTTAAAAACCCGGGTCAGTTCAAAAAA
This sequence comes from Arion vulgaris, assembly GCA_020796225.1. Lineage (NCBI taxonomy): Eukaryota > Metazoa > Mollusca > Gastropoda > Stylommatophora > Arionidae > Arion > Arion vulgaris. Next base: position 9,297,073 of record CM036777.1, on the reverse strand, counting down.
GTAATTTTTGCGGGGCAAAAAACCATACCAAGTCACCAGAGGCCCAAAAGACAAATACAAAAACCACGCAGGTTTAAAACCCCCGGAACAGTGTAGAAAAAAAAATTTTGGGGAACAAAAACCATCACACAAAGCCCGAAAGCCCGACAAAAAATAAAACCACACACTGATTTAAAACCCCCGAACAGGGGACAAAGTTAATTTGTTTGGACTAAAAAAACCCATCACACAAGTCACCAGAGAAAGGGACCATAAAAAAACCGACACTGGGTTTAAACCCGGTAAATATGCTAAAAAGTTAATTTCATGGACTAAAAAACCATCAAAAGTCACCAGAAGGAAACAAATACATAAAACCAGACACGGGGTTAAAACCCCTTAAACAGATGCGACGTTAATTCCCGGGCCCAAAAAACCCCCCAGTACCAAAAGAAAAACAAAAAAACCACACATTTAAAACCCCAAAAAATTATCGAAAAATTAATTCACCGGGGATAAAAAAAATACACAACAGAGGTAAGAACCATAAAACCAAACTTTTTTAAAACCCTTTAAATAGTGAAAAAGTTAATTTCATTTGGGGACTAAAAACCATCAAAGCACAGAGAAGCGCAAGAACAAAAAACCAGAACGGGGTTAAAACTTAAAGAGCGAAAAAGTTAATTCCCCGGGGATAAGAAACCATCAAAGTCAAGAAAAGAAATACAAAAACCAGAATGGGTTAAAACCCCAAAAAAGGGGCGACAAAAGTTGAATTTTCCAGGAGAAAAGAAAAATAAACCAAGTCATCAGAAAGCAAGAAAAAAAAAAAACCAGACATGGGAAAAACCCCGGAAATATGCTGAAAAAGGGAATTTTCCCGGGGAAAAAAGAAAAATACAAAGTCCCCAAGAAGCGCAAGACACATACATAAAACCACGACACTAACAACCGGAATTATGAAAAAAGTAATTTCCAGGAGACTAAAAACATCAAAAAGCTCGGAAGCGCAAAACTTTAAAAAACCCACGACATGAAACCCCCCGGTAACAGATTGGTTAAAACCCGGGGACTAAAAAAACCATAAAAAGGCCCCAAAGAAAGGCAAGAACTTTAAACCAAAAAACCCAAAACGGGGGAAAACCCCCGGAAATTGCTGAAAAAGTTAATTTGGGGGATGAAAACCCATCACAAAGCACCAGAAGCGGGGGGAAAATCATAAACCGACATTTTAAAAACCGAAATATGTACAAAAGAAGAAAAAATAAGCGCTTGAGGAAAAAGAAAAACCTCTGCCCCCAATTTGAAAACAGTTTATATTGGGGGGGAGAAGTGAAATAAAAGATATTTAAATAGATTTTTAAGTCGATTTTTGGGGAAGATATTTGAAAAACCAAAACATCCACCCGTTTTGAATTTTTGTTGTTATTTCCCCAAATTTTTTTGTTTTTTTTGTTTAAATTTAAGATGTGTGGGTGATTGGGGAATAAATAATTAACGTTTGTGATTATTTAAAATTTGAATAGTATATGGGGAGGACAGCCAACCCCTAGATAACTGGCCAACAACGGTGGGGTTCTAAGACCAGGGGGAAAAGGGATGTTTGATAGAAATGTGGAAATTTTTACTCATTCTGTGAGTCTGGGTTTTTATTGGCTATTCATAATATTGATATTCTTATTGTTTTTAACTTGTTGGATAAATAGATTTTTTTTGTTTTTTTTTAAAAATGAATTCCCCCAAAAAATACGGGAAAGGGAGTCGGGGTGGGGGTTTTCGTTTTATAATTTTACCGAGTTCAAAAACTGGGGGCTCTGATCGAGGAGGTCTGGCAAAGGGAAGAGGGCGGTTCCTCGGGAACCCTTTCTTCCCGTGGCCCAAAGGATTTTTTTTGTTGTGGGATAAAAAAAAATCCAAGGGTTTGGGGGACTGCGCAATAACCCTCGGGCTCAGCCCCGCCTGCCCTCACCCCCCGCTGTAAACAAGCAGTACGGGTTTTTTTCCATACAGTCTTTTTAGTCATGGGTTATTTAAGTTCTATCTAAACCAAAAAGACTCCAGATAGGGAAAAACCAAAAAATTTGGGGGTTGATCGGAGAGCAAGAAAAAGACTGCGGTAAATTTTAAATGCTTTTTTAGGCAAAAAGAAATTTTGGTAACAAGAAACCCCGGGTTACGGGCCCCAAAAATTTTAAAAGAATAGAACCACTGTTACCTGCCATTTTTTAAAAGGGGGATAAGGAGGTTTGGCAAATCAATCATGTTTAAAATGTAAAATTTATACTTTTAAAAACCCAAACAATTGCAAGAACTTCTTTAAGATCAAAATATCAAAAGTATTAAAGGTTGTGCGAACTAAAAAAGAAAAAAATAGGAAAAAAAAAGGCATAAAATCAAAAAACTAAGAAAAATCCAACGTTTCGACTTTGTTATTTTTTTTCAGGACAAAACATAACGGTGAAAATAGATTGGGGATAAAGCTAAAATATGTACAGGAGCCCAAATTTCCCGCCCATCACCTGCCGCCCTACACCTGCCGCCCTTTTGCCCCCATACACCTCCCCCAAACCCTGCCGCCCATTTTTCCTCCCCCGCCCCCCCCAGCCCACTCCCCGCCATCCACCCCACTCCATCCCCGCCACCCAACCCTGCCCCCAATTTTACCGCCACCCATGTTCCCCCGCCACCTGTACCCACCTGCCACCCATGCACCGCCCCCACCCCCCTGCCACCCATCCCTGCCACCCACCCCTTCCAAATTTTTCCCCAAGTTACTGCCCCCCATCCTCCCACCCGTTTACCCGGCCCCATGTATGTTGACACAATAATAAGGAAAGATGTGGGGGTTCTGGTCAGTTTTGTAAGATTTCTAAAGAGTAGAAAACACATGTCATTATTTTTCCCGGTACATTTTGGGACAATGTAGACTCATAAAAGGGGAAAAGTCAAACAGTTTCTAGTGTTTAAGAGGAAACCCCGGCTTTTCGAAAGACTGCCCTTTCCTGGGTGTTGAAGAAATGTAACACCCACTGACCTGAAAACATTTTTGGGGTCATTTTTTTTCCCCATTGCCCCCGGGATAGGGTTTCCCCACCCCCACGACATGCGTGGCCCGGTTACTATCCTTGCCCCCTTTGGGCCCCACAACCGGGCCGCATAGCTCGAACCCCCCCGCGCCCCGCATCCCTTTGTGGGTGGGTTTTTATTATTTTCTTTTCGGGCCCCGGCACAACACGAAGACTGGGGTAGCGTCCAACCCTCGCCCTAAACCCCTTTCTTATGACTCCCTTTAGCCAGTTTTAAATTTTTGCCTTGAAACCGGGAACCAGGGACCATGAAAAGGGGGTTTCAACTTGCACCCTATGAATGGGTTTAACTATATATTAAAATGAGAAGGGTTTCAGTTATGAGTGTATGGAAAGGGGTTTGTAGGGTTTGGAATTAGGGGGAAACAGCTTTGGGGTGGGACGAGCTATCAAAACCCGGGTTTTAAAAAGTACAAAAACACAATAGATATTATCTGGCAACTTTCGTTTTTTTCAATGGGGCTGAATTTATCTTGAACACCCTGTATGCAAAATTTATAAGGGTTGATGTTTTTTGTGTGGAGGGGGTGTCAATTTTTATTATGTTTGTTTTGTAAAAATCGGGGGAAACCGTCCAATCAAATTGAGGAAAAGTGTTGGGGGGACCAACCTAAGTTGTTGAAAAAAAGATAAGGAAAAAAAAAAGGACTTCGGTAAAATGTGTTTTTGGGGAGATGTGTGGGGGGATGAGTGGATATTAAATAGTAATTGATTGTGTGGGAAGGGTTTTTAGTGGGGTTGAAAATGGGGGTTGGAGTTTGGGGGGTTTGGGGTTGAATAGAGGGGAGGGGGTAAGGGGGTGTGAATTTTTGGGAAGGGAATGAATGAATGTGGGTATGGAGTCAGTGGTGGATTTTGGGGGAAATAATTTTTTAAAAAATAAACGCCAGGTCCCTTCAGTTGCCCCTGATTCTGAGGGGGAAAACCAGGGTCCCCTGCAAGAAAAAAGGGGAATGAAGTGCTGACAGCGGAAAAGGGGGAGCAGGAATGCCCAAATGACAACCTGGTTGGTTTGGAAAAACCACCCAAAGAAAAAAAGAAAATAAAAGAAAAAAACAAAAAGAACATGGAAAACCAATGCTAAAAAGGGGAAACCCAAATTTCCCCTTTTGGATTGGCCCAGAATGAGACACCACCTGTACACTATTAAGATATACAAAAGACCTTGGTTTTGGGGAGTAGAAAAAAAACTTCAAAAGAACTCCCCCCAGTATGCAGCCGGGAAAGAGGGGCCACCCACACCGCCCAAGAAAAATTGGGGGCTGTGATAATCTGAGACAGTCCCTTTATTAGAAAGGCCCCAATTAGGAGCAGGAAAAAGATTAAAACCCAAAAGGTTTCGCCTTTTCATTCAATGCCTTTTTTTGATTGTAAGCTTTTAATACCAAACCCGTTAACCCCAATGTTCTATGTGTTTCTGTTTTAAACCCCCGGTGGGGGGCAAAATTTTAAAGAATAAACCCTGTTACCCCCTTTGTGAAGGGGCACTAAGGTTACTGAATGTGCAATGCCCAAATGTGTAGAACCCAACCTGTCCCTTTTGGGTGGGGGACAAAAAAAACAGGAAAACCGGGCTGAATCCACACATTGTCGGAAAGCCCAAATGGCACCAAATGGCACTGAGATGTAAAAAATACAATGCATGAATCTTTTAGGGAATGAATTTAAGGAAAACTGGACATCAGCTAAGCTTAGAGAGAGAAACAAATTAACTATCAAAAAATCATGTTACTTGTTTTTTTTTATTTTTTAAAACTTGATGTTTTGAAAATTTAAAAAAAACGTATTCTACTCATTTTCCCTTTATTGTTTTTTCTAATGTAAGTTTGTATATTTTAATTGTGTGATCCCGGGATTTTAAGGGGGAAAAGAAAAAGAAATGGGCCACAAACATGTAGTAAAGGTGACGGGGTGGGACCAGGGGTTTTCTAGAAATAAAAAACCTAAAACGATGGGGTATTTTAGGGCAAACTGGCACAAGAAATTTTTAACTCTTAAAATTTTGGAACCTGACAGACCAAACGTTATTTCCCCATTTTACAAAGCCACCCGGCCATTTTCAACAAAAAATCGTAAAAATTTTAATTTTCCGGTTTTTTTTTAAAATACAGCAAGGGGGGTTTTGTAAAGATTTTTCAATTTCCCTTTTTTGGATAGTTTTTTCCTCTATTGAATGAGAAAGTTTAAAAAATTTGTTCCTAAAAAACAGTGCAAAAAGGGAAGACGTAAAAAGATTTAAAAGGCCAGACTATAGAAATAAAAAGGGAACAAGTGTGTAGGAGCTTAAGAAAGAAGTGTATCTGACATTTTTTAAACTTCTTTGGGGAGGGGAATTTTTTGAAGAAAAGTGGTTCCCAAAAGAATGAAAAGATTGGTTTTGTTTATAAACTGCGCTTTCCCCCGGCAGCCCCATAGGTGCTAAGTCTCCCAACAAAATTCAAAAGGGGATATGATGGTTCCGGGCTCGCTGATTTTCTCACTCCCTTTAACCCAGTTCGACTTGCAACGGGTAACCCAAACCCCAAACGCGTAAAATAAATAATTTTAGTACCCTCTCCAAAAAAGGGCATGAAAGACCAAGAAACCCCCTTCCCATCTTCAACTCCCCAACAATTACGGATGCAAGCTGCCCCTTTCATTGCCGTAAACACCGCATCCCCAGGACAATATCCACGAGCCTCGGGATGTTAAAAAACTTATAGACAAACCCACTCACCCAAACCTGCCATAGATTGCCAAGTGAGGATTTCACCACGATGAACCACCAGGGATTACAACATTATCACCCCTTAAATTATCTTTATCGCGCTTAAGCAGATCAGACTTGTTCCCCAATTTCACATTCTTTCCGGGTAGTGAAAACGTTGAATAGGGGGTTTTTTACCCCCCTTTACCCTTTTCCCCCCTTTTTGGAGGGTTGAAAACGGGGGTTTAAAAATGAATATCGAACTAAAAAATTTGCTGTATTTTTTTTGGGGAGGCGAGATCAGAGCACCAGGGACATGCCCGAGGATATGATGATAATCCCCATATAACTGATCAGAACAACCGGAAGACCCCATTTCCGATTCTCCCCAATATTTTTCTCACTATGAGGGGGAATCGGGATCCCCAAAATCTTGTTTTTGCTATCAACTCAGATGTTGACCCCTTACGGGCCAAAGGCACCAAAAATTTTTTCTCTGTTTTCCCCCTGCCCATTCCCTGTTTTTAAAAGGTCACAATGTTTTTCTAAACCCCCACCATCAATGCCTTGACTCCCTTTTTTTTATATTGAAGATAAGTTTTCTGTGTCTTGATCTCATTAAAACCCCCTCAAATTATCTTTTTGGGTCCATGAATTTTCATTTTCTGAAAAACCCATCTCTGCCCCTCAAAATTTTTCAACTGTGTTTTCATTGTCCGACTCATCCATGTCAGTATTGGCTTTAGACTGTAAAACCACTTCGATCGGGGAAAAGGACTTGTTGCAGATAATGTTTCCCATTTTCAGGAACAATTTTTTCCCCCCCTTTTGTTTTATTTGATCTTTGCCATCTGTTTTCCGGACCCCGGTTTTTTTAAATTGTTTTTTGTTTTAGATCAGTCCCTTTTACGAGGGTAATTTTTGGAAAAATCCTTTTTGAATGACCAAATTTTTGTTTAATTAAAACGAGTTTTTTGTTGGTTTTTTTAAAACCCCTTAACTAATTTCTGTAGCCCATTTTTTTTTATAAAACTTGAATATAAAATTTATTTAGAAGCCACCAGACAAATTGAATATCAGCAATATTTCAGGCAGCACACAAAAAACATTGAAAAACAGAAAAATTTTCAGAAGTTACAAACAAAAAATCGAATATAAAATTATTTCGGGAATTTTAAAAAACATTGAATAAAAAGACAATATTTCAAAAATTTAAAATGAAAAAAGTTTTATTTTCTCATTTTAACTCTCCTTTTTCTTTGGGGGTTTAAAAAAACAATATTGGGTTTGCTGGGGATAATATTTATCACACTTTTAAATTTTGCAAAAAAAAAAATTATCAAATTTCACAAACATTTGCTAAAAGAAAAAAAAGGGCCGTATAGACTGTTTTTGAAATGTTTTATATTTCCACTTTGCATACCATTTCTATCGGTCTAAGTTTTTTTAATTCATCATTTTTGTTGATGTTTGTTGAAAAAGGGCCCTTTTTGTTGAAATGTGCTTTATTGTTATTGTTTATTTTGTAAAACTCAGTTTTTTGGATTTTGTTGGTATTTACCCAGGGGGTTATGGGACTACTGTTCTGGGATAAGGATTTTTTGTAATGAGAGAAAGCGGAACTTGATTTTGGGATTTTGAAGATATATAGGGGAATGTTTATCTCTTTGCGACTCCTGTTGGATGAGGCCAAAAAGTTTTAATTGTCGGCCATTCAAGCAGTTTGGAGTTCCGGGCCAAGTAGAACTGGTTCGATGGGGGGTGAGGGTTTATGCGGGGGGGAACCATCAATCCCCTACGCCAAATTCTTTTAGGGGAGACGACCGCCAAGGTCTGCCGGCCCCGATGTCTTTGATTGATTTTTAGAATATCTTCTTCCTTCTGACATGTCCATAAATGCTCGTCCCCCTTCGGAATATTCCAAAGTGTCCAGCGACACCGACAACAATATTGATTGATGAGCCACACAATTTGGGGTTTGTTCTTTCGTCCTTTAAAACTTCACTCCCAGCTTTAACGATTGGGGAGGGAAAATTGATTTTTAATCTTCAATTTCTGTCCCCCCATCGTTAAAAGGGCTATCCGTTGATGCCAGTTTACCCAAAGTTTCATCACCCGTTGAGCCACCCCTACCCCAGTTGCCCCCCATCCCAGGATGCCGTTTACCCAAAGTGTGTCAGTCTATCCAGGATGGGGGTTTTCCCGGATGCTTTCCCAGGACCGCTACCCGTTGAGTCAGTACCCCGTTGATGTCAATTTTCCCCGTTGAGTCAGTTTCCCTTTCGGCGTCTACCCTTTCCCGGCGTCACCCGTTGATGCCCCACCCCGTTGACAATCATCCGTTGGCCGTTTTCCCCAGGATGTCAATTATCCAAGTTGATGCATTACCCGTTGATATCATCAATTATAAATAACCAATTTTTTCCCTGGAAAACTTTTTCTTAGATTTATCGTCTTTTAAACATTTAAAAAGTTTGGAATTAAAATATAAGGAACGGGACCCCTGATTGGTAAACAAAATTTAAATTTAACCAGCGAGCCACGGGAACATCAGCAGCAATTTATCATCTGATGGAGAGACCCATGTTCGCCCATATCAAAAGGTCAGTTTAACCAACCACTTAATTTAACACAAAATTTTAAAGGAAAAAAAAACCGATTTTTTAACATTTTCACATGTAAACGATGATAAAAGAAAGGATGACCAGGAAGGGCCTGACACATCCCCTTCGCTGCTTGATGCATCCAATCCCCTGTAACTTTCATTTTTTTGCATTGTGTTTGGTTCAGGTGGTATTTCCCGACCATACCCTTTCCCTTTGTTTTATGTTTGTTTTTTTTTATTCTTGATGGGCCCCCAAAAAAAATTTGGGTTTTGTTAGTTCATCTTTTTGTTATTAATTTTGCTTTTATGTGATCCCACATAGGGGTTTTTTTGGGCCCAATTTATTATGTATCCCCCAAACCCCCCTGGTTACCTAATCACCCCGACCAGACTAGATTTGTGGGCTTCCCTTTTTCCCCTCACATGCGCAAAGCCCTTTTTTTTCTTCTAACGTCAATATCGCCCAAAGTGTTAACAATTGTCATTGCCCCCCCCTTGCCTTTTTTTCAAAAACTATGCTCCCAAAAAGCAAATGAGAAGATATTAAACAATAAACCGGGCATCTGAAGGTTTAAAGGGGGTTTGCCATTCATTTTATCCCCTAGGGCTCGTCTCTTTTAAAAAGGCCCGCCACCCAAATTTTGAACCAATGAACCGGGGGCCCCAAAAACCTAGGGCCCCAAAAATCACCGGAACAAAACGGCGCGCTGATTAACCACCTTTTTTCACCCGCAAGGCAAGGAGCAACCATCAGCCACAGAGACCCACAATAAACCCCTTATAAAAAAACAAACATTAAACAGTATCTATTCATGTTCATCACTATGTCATCGCCCTTATGCCAACGCCGTCATGTCATCATCGTTCCGACTTTTTGGCCAAGAACTATGCACATATTCCCAAAACAAAAAAAAAATGAAAAAACTTTTTAAAAGAAAACGTATCATTGAGACCATCATTAAAAAAAAATGAGATTATTGAGCATGTAGTTGCCCAAATTGACTAGACAGTTTAAAAAGGGAAAAAGGATGACAAAAAGGCCCGTGTCCCAAAAAAAACAAGTTAACTCTTTCCCCACACTCGCCATAGAGGTTCTTTAAAAAAAGTCTTTTGTTTTCTTATTTTTTTTCTACTTTTTAAACCTTTTTATTCTATTAGGGTTTTCCCGTTTTTTCAATTTAGTATATAATAAAATTAAATATGTTTTTTTTATTAAAATAAAATTGGGGTGAATAAAATTTTTTTTTTCTTCCCCAATTAACTGCTTAAAATTGAGGGAAAAAAATGGGCTGGAAAAATTAAACTGGGGAAAAAAAGTTGAAATATTGTTGGAAAGCCCGTAATGGGGAAGGTGGGCATTGCAGGCACCATTAAGACTGTAAAAGGCCTGGAAAAAAAACCGGCCCAAAAAACGATTTTAAAGAACTTTGGGGAAGAGCCCCAAAAAAAAAGAGAATTTAAAGAAAATTGGGACATCAGTCTAAGAGGATCGGGAAAAGAGGGACAAAAAAATGTAGAAAAGGAAAAACAAAATGGAAATCACTTATAAACGTTTTCAAAGGAAATAAAGAAGAAAATAAAAATTTATTACCCATCCTTTAAAACGGGGATAATATATCCTTTAAATGTAAATAATACAGTATCATTCAAAATATTTTTAATATAATATAGTAAAAAAACCCTAAAATTTATAGAATAGGGTCAAGAATTTCTAACGCCTATCTCAAGTTCAACTCTCCATGGAACTGAGACCATATTTTTGCCTCTAGAAAAATTGGTTTTCCCAGGTCACTTTCGGGGAACCTTTTATCCCACTTCAATGCCCTTTGATATTTTTGGGTCATTTTCCTCAACCAAATATTTTCCATCTTCTTTTCTTTAAAAGTTTTATAGTGATTGACCAGACATGTCTTGATTTCATACTTCCTGAATTGTCCATTTTTTATTTATTATTTTTTTTAGCGCTTTTTCAAATGATTAATTGCTTTTTATATCTTTAGTCATTTTCCCAACTCTTAAATATTTTTTTCTTTCATTCTCACCATTGGGGTTTTAGATTTTCTAATAAAGAGGTTGCCTTGATTTCGCCACACCAAAGTTTGTCTTTTAAGTTGGGGCCACCCTTTCTTCTCAAATCTGCATACTGGGGGTTTTAGGGTATAATTCTATGATTTCTTCCCCTTTTTCCCCCCTTTTCCGAAAGTTTTGGATCCTCATGTTAGCCCCACATTCTTCTACATGGATAAATTCAAAGGGTTTGGGGACCGAAATTTATCCCATTCCTCATTGTAGGGTTCACCCGTTTTGACCTTCCCGGGATCCAAAACATTTTTTGGGTTAACCCCTTTCCAAATAAAATATAACAAAATAAAAACAGTCTTTAATGGGTAATCCCCTTTTTGGGGGTGCAGGACATGGGGAGACATAAAAGAAAAACATCAACCTTAAAGCCGTGTATCAACCACAGAAACTAGTCCCAATTTCCGGCCCATTTAAAACCCCGGTTTCGTTCTTTTGAAAGGGGTTTTTTTTTCCAAAAAAAACCTGGGATAAAACACTAAATGTTCTTTTGAGTTTGAACCAGGTACACTTGGGATTGAGCTCACTATCTCTTAAGGCAGCCAGAGATGAGACTGAGAAGTAAGCTCGGAAGAAAAACGTTTGGTTTTTTTTTTCCACCAGAAAACCCGACCTTACGGGGGGGAACCCCCTTAATGGAGCCCCAAACCATTCAGCCTGCCCAGCGTGTTTAGGCCCTTGGGCACGGGACAGCCCCCGTGGTGGGGGTTTAACCCCCGGCTGGCAGAAAAAGATTCCCCGGGGGTTTGGACCAAACCAAAGGGGTTAAATGTCATGGACCCAGCCAAACTGGCCCCAAGGGTTTTGATCGGGGAAAAAAAAACATTCAGTAATGTTTCAAAAATAGAGAAATGAAAAACCAATATCCTACGGCTTTCCAAAAAGTAAAACGGGCTTATTTTTTTAAAAACAACTTTAATTTAGAGTTTGTTTTGTTTTAAACAGGCCTTTTTATCCCGGTTAGAAAAATATCAAAAAATGACTAAAACTTTTGAAGGAAAGAAAGGGCGGGGTGATATCTGTAACCAAAACAAATCCTTTCTTAAAAGTTTCTTTCCATAACAGACTTGTCTGTTGCCCCACTTCTAATAATAAAATTTCGGAAAAGGGGCGTTTCCATACCGTGTTAAAGCGGAATCCTTTTTTTAAAAATTTTCTTTAACCCTAAAGACTGTCCTGTGCCCCTTTTTCATTTCCGAATGAAAACAGGAAGTTTCTAAATATTTTAAAAAACCCTTTGACTGTTTTTGTTGGGCCATTTCTGGATGAAAGCCAAAATTTCCCAAACCAACCGAATGCCTTTTGTTTGGGTTTTGGGGAAAAAATTTTAGGCCTTTACGCGGCCCGGGCCAGTTCGAGATGTCAATTTGACTGATGGTATCTTTGAAAACACAAAAACAAAAAATGTCACGATGATAAAAGATTCAAATAAAAACAAATGAGTTCAAAAAAAAAGAAAAAAAAACGTAAATAAACAGAAAATTTAATTTTTTTAAAATTTTAATCGAAAAAAGTAGAAAAAAAAACAAGGAAAATTTAATTAAGAAAATGAAAAAAAAAAAATTTTAATTCCTCAACAAAAAAAAAAAAGTCAAGTTTTAAACAAGTAAAAAAACACAATCAAGAAAGGTTGATATTAGAATATAAGGTTACAGAAGAGGTCTTTCCCTTGGGCCGGGGAAGGGAGAGGTCATAGTTTCCCTGTCTAAAGGGTTTTTGGTTCGTTTTTGGGGGCTTTTAAAGTTTACTAGGCCCATCTGGTTCCTGGGGATGGTTTTTCCGAGGCCCCCTTGGTTTCCCCGCTTTTCCCCCGTGTCCAGGGATTGGAAGAGTCTTTTCTCCATTCTAAGTGTGGCGGGAATTTCCCGCAGCTTTTTATAAAATTTTAACATTTTTCTTTTTGGGCTCTGTCTTTTTGGTATTAAGTCTGAAATTGACCATTTGAGGGTTATACCAAGAAATTTTTCCGTTACAATTTTCTTTTTAGAGTTTTTTTTGCTTTAAATTTTCATCCATAAATTAATACTGAATCCCCAAAGTTAAAGATTTTTTAAGTGCTTGCTGGGGGAATTGGGCTTAATTTTGACAATTTGTTGCATTGATGCCAAACATTTTTATGAAATTTGGGGTGTTCCCCAGATGTCATCATTCCAGGTATTAAAAATTTTTTTACTTTTTAAGAAGGTTACAAAAAGGGCCCGATATTATGACAGAGAAGAGAAAAAAAGATCTATCCAAAAAACTAAAAAAAAATAACTGGTGATGACAATAAAGAAAAAAAGAGAATGGAAAAAAAAATGAAGGGTGGAAAAAAAGACCATCTAAGGGGGCAAACCGGCAAAGAGAAAAAGAGGAAAAAGAGAAGATGGATTTTAATAAAATTATTTTTAAATTTGGGGCAGAGGAGGAATCGGCACTACAAGAGAAAATTCGGGGGGACCGGGGGGCAAAATTTGCTTTGGGGGCTTTTTTGATGAGATATTGAAAGCACCAAAACCCCGGGAATTCCCTTTCACATAGGGAAACCAACCGGTTTTTGATTTGAGCATCAGATTAATCACGCAAAAAAAGGGTTTGAAAAACCAATATATACCAAAAATTTTAAAAACCAACACTATATTTTAAAAACACAAAACAAAAATTGTCAATGACAAACAAAGGTCACCCATCATCAAAATAAACAATGAAGAACTCCAATAAGAGAGCTCAAAATCGGGTCAATAAAAAAAATAAGGTGATTGTCGAGACCCCAAAAAATTCAGAATCATTTAAAAAAATGGTTTAAAACACCGCAAAAAATTAAAAAAATTAAAAAATGTGTTTTTCAGTGGTACTTTTGAATCTATATTAACAAACAAAAAAGAAGGGAAACCCGTCCTTTAAAAATAATGTGAAAGATCCCTTTAATACGGGGGCGAAAAAAATGTAGAAAAAACCTTTGCCCTGGGCAGAAAAAAAAAGAAATGATGTCTTTAAAGAACTGAAATTTAAAAAGGTTTGGGTGGAAAAAAATATACTATGAAAATTAGAACTTTTTTTGGACTGGGTTTTTAATTCCGAAAAGAACAATATTAGGTCAGGGGCCCCGGACACTGGGAGACCAAGAAAAGTTAAAAAAATAAAAAAAAGCATGAAATGACCATCGAAAAGGGTGAACTGGTAAAAAGATTGAATTTTGATGTTGGGAAAGAAACTTTTTTTAAAGGAATATCTTTATAGATCGAGAAAGAAAAACAATTAAATTTTATCAAGGAAAATCACAACAAAGAAAAAATTTATTTAGAAAAACAAGAAGGCCCAAAAAGTCAAACAATAAAAAACACAACAGACAAAAATTATAAAGAAACTCAAAGGACAAAAAGAAATTTAAAAACCTTTGTCCCCATGACAAAAGTGGTAAAATTTTTTTCCTTTTTCACCCCAAAAGGCGCCTTGTGTTGTCCAGTGGCTATTTTGTGAAGACCCCGTCACTAAATCAAAAGACTTTGGTGATTCACCAGGGTCCCGGACCGGGGGGCAAAGAATAGCACCCCTGTGACCTCCAAAGTGTTTTATGAACATTATTTGGCCCAGGGGTGCTCCCTGAAAAAAAAGCAGGGAGAAATCGGGTGTTGTCCCTTGTAGGGGACAATTTGGGGAACCCTAGGCTCAGATCAATAAAATCAACATGTTGTTGATTGGGGGAAGTTCAAAAAAGGGAGACCAAAAAAGATGGGGGATGGGACAGAAATTTAAAATCCCAAAACCACACCATATGCACCGGCGCATTATCCGGGAAACACAAAATCCCCTACTTTTGGAAACAAAAAAGAGAAGGACAAAAGAAAGAAAGAAAAAAAGAAAAAGAAAAGAAGATGAAGAAGTAGCTGATTACCCACAAAATAACTGATTGAGAATTCTTACATGTTAGTGAAAAATAAACTCATAATCTGATAGTTCTTCTTAAATTCCATATCAACCACGTTAACTACCCGTGATCTGAGTCTAAGAGCGATTTAGCTATATCTGTTATTTAAAGAGGACATTCACCCCTGAACTTTTTTTATGGTAGATTTTAGGGCCCCCACCTCAAAGCTTATGAATGCCTTATAGGGTTTTTTATTTTTTCTTTTGAAAAAAATGCACTGGGTTTTCTAAATTTTCTTGGGGTATCTAGTCAGAAATATTTTTTTGAGTCACCAAAAATTTATGTTAAAAAACCAAAAAATTGTTTTTTAAATATAATTTTAATTTCCAAAAAAACAACATTTTTGTCGGGCTTTTAAAAGAATAGTAACACTGTAATAAAAGCAAGGAGGGGGGCTAGTGGGGGGGGGCCTAGTAATTAAAAAATGTTAGAAAAGAATGTGGCTCTTTTGGCTAACTACCAAACGGTCTTCTCAGATCCATAATACACAAAGAAAGGGGTTTTAAAACTTTTTCCCCTTTTTCAACAAGTCTGTCTCACTGCCACACTTTTTTTGGGATGACAGTTTTTAGGGACAAAAAAACATTTTTAAAAAACAATAAATTTGGCAAACTGTGGAAATGTTTATATATTTAAAAAGCACTGACATATTTATATATAATTTTCAAATCCCCATATTGTGTAACTGATGTTGACGTTTACCTACCACTAAGGGGCTCCTTCGGGGGTGTGATAACCTTTTTGATCTATAAACATCGCCCGGAATAAAAGTTAAAAAAGACACCCTTCAAGTCCCTTTTTCCCCTCACCAAGAAGTCCAATAAAAGTATTTTGCATCATATTATCACACCCCCATTTTTTAAAATCTTTGTTTACTTTTAAAATCGGGCCCAAAACCTGTTCAAAAAAGGTCTTAAGATATGTTTTTCGCGGGGGGCTAGATCCGCCATTTTTTTAGCTTTTGAAAAAATAAATAGTCGAACGGGGCATCTGTTTAGGAAACCCCGTTTTTAAACGCATATCTCCCAGATGAAAAAAATCATCATGGGAGTGAAAAGGGTTGGTCTTTTCACCGACTTTTTTTGGGGTGGAAAAGTTAAAAAGGGTGGATGGGGTTTGAAAAAGAAGATGAAACAAAAAAACATCCGCACTTACAGAAAATCAAACAAAGCAACGTTAGGCAAAAAAACCAATCAAAAAAAACATCTTGGTGTGCAAAGGGGAAAAGGGTTGTGGATGAAACATCCCCGTGGGGACAAAAAGAACTACCCGGAGAAATGACGGGGGTTTTTTGGCCCCCCGCAGCTGTCAATCCCGGATGAATAAATAAGAAGATAGTTAATCATGATGTATATATATTTATTATAAATTTTAAAACCCAGGTTCTCTTTTTGTTCTCATATCCCAAAAATTCCTTTAAAAACATTTATGAATGTCTGCAACTTTTTTTTCCCTTGTTGTTCTCCATGTCTCCGCCCAATTGGGGCGCCTTGAATTTGGGTTTTTTATTTACAACCACATTTGCCCTGAAGATCGGGGGGGGAGTTGTTTCATCGTGCCAGGGTGTTGGGGGCGCTCCATGCCCAGGGGCTCTGAAATTTTTCTTCCTGGGTTTTTTTGGCCGCCTGACTCTTTGAGGGGATTTTTAAGGCCGTGATGGTAGTTAAAATATTTCTTAGTTTTTTTTTTGTTTCCCGAACTCCCCTGTTCTTCAGAATGGGAAAGCGATCTTGCCTTTTTTACTAACCTAACACTTCATCGAGCCCCCCTTGAAAAACCTTTCCCCGATATTAAATGCCCCACCTCCTTTTGGTGACCCTTCAGATGAAACCCTGGGAAAAAGGTTCAATTCATAATCTGTTTTTTTTCCCTGAATAGTCAGACCCCGGTTTAGATTGTTTCCCGTTTAGTTTTTTCTCCACCCTGTTTGTAAGAGAGAATGCTAGTGCGCAAAATCAAATTCAAGACTCCATTCGGGCCATTTCCATTTTCCCCTGTTGTTTATCCTTATCCAGCCAAAAATCAAGATAAAGGAAATAAAAAGGGGATTTTTTTCACACCTGTCTTTATTTCGGCTTGTCAGTTTTTTTTCATCGATTTACCATTATTACCCTATTCCCCAAGCGGGTCTAACTTCATGGGCATAGACAGAGAACACTGGGGGCGGCCAAAGACAGGAACATGGTGGCCGCGCCCAAAGAAAAGAAGAAAAACATCACATTTGGGGGCAAAGAGGCCAAAAAAAGAGAAAATGCGCATCAACTCTTTTTCCAGTTTTACCTCACAACGGGAAACATGCCCTCCCGAAACCTTTGGGATAAAAACGTTGGGGTTCAGCACAGAACATACCCTGAGAAACCCTTTTCCCTGGGGACAAAAAAGGCCAAGAAAAAAAAGTACTCTCCCCTTGTCTCCCCATTTTTTTTTATTAGGTTGGTTACTTTAAGACATTTGGTAGGGGGCCGGGGGAAATAACCGAACAACAAAATACCAGCTTACCAAACAATAGGCCCACGAAAGGGGGCTCATTTTGCAGAACCAGTCCAATTAGATGACTTTCCGGAAAAAAGAGAAATTAAAAACTGTTTAAAAAATGGGGTTGAAAGATAACTTTTTCCTTCCGCCCAGTGGGCATGGCCCCAAAAGTTGTTCCAATTTTTTCCCCGTCTCTTGTTGTTTTCCCCCAGGGAAACCACATTCACCAGCTAAAGTAAATTGGGTCAGAAATCCCCGCTTGACCCTTTTCAAATGACAGACCCATGATAAAAACAAATATCACACAATTTTAAGATGGATGCAATGGAAATTATGGGTGAGAGGGGAAAAGGAAACCCCGATGCATTTTGGTTCTATTCTTTTTCTTTTTTTTTAACGTTTTCCCCCAATTTTTAAACCTCTTTTTGTATGTTTGATCTTTTCCAAGAACGGAAGGAATTTTTGGTACTTTAAAGAAACTTCCGCAGACATGTGCATCCATTTCAGAAACCTTCCTTTGTCACCTCTACGACATGGTAGGGAACAGGGGTTTCCCTTCTTTTCACCCCCAAAATTGCCGAACCACCGGGGGGTTCTCATTCAACAAAAACAGAATGGGGTTGTTAGCCAAAACACTGAGATCCCTCATGAGACATGCCTGGGGGGAGATCAGAGCAATTTTTGAAAATTGGGAAGATGATCCCCAAATGAACACTGTGTCTCTAGGGGCCCCACTGGAAAAAATAGTTCCCAAAACAAAACAGAATTTAGCCTTCTGATGGCAGAAAGCACATGAATAAGCCGGAAGAACCGGGCAAAATGGTATTTTTAAGACCATGTCAGCTATGCCCTGGGCTAAATACTGACAACAAAAAAAACCCAAAAGAGAACAGCTCAGGGAAAAAGGGAGAAAATTACTTGAGGTTTTTCACTGTGGCATTGAGGTGAGATGAGATTCTTAGTAAGGAGGGAGTAAAAAGCAAATTTCAACCCGTTTTAAATCAAAACCCTACAAAAAAATCGAGTAGACAAGACAAACACTGGATATGATTATGGAAAAAAACTCCCCAAAAACAAACAGAACAGACCCGATCATTATACTTTACTTTTGACGCGCAGACTTCGAACAAACCTTATATAGACCGGAATAAGTCAAAAAACTCTTACCAGTGTCAGAGGGGAACAAAACCCCACTATTTTAAGACGTCCCCTCCTGGGTGAGCTGGGGAAACAACAGGGCCCCCCAGTCACCTGAAAATAAGCTTTGGGGCAAAAAGACCAAAGGGCTGTCCCTTTTGGGGCATGTGGGAACATATTTTTACCCTCTTCCAAATTAAAGGGACCCTGCCCGGGGGCTACAGAGTTTTGGGATGTTGTTTAAATCTTCCCGTGTAAGAAAAAATCGGAAACATGGTTTCTCACCAAAAAGCAATGGCATGGTCCAATCAATCAATCAACAATCAATAACAATCAATCAATCCTCAAACCTCAAAACACAAGCCCGTTTTTTTGTCATAAAGGATAACCCCTTCACCAAATTATCGCTGTCAAATATCTAAAAAGGTCTGGGGTCACCCTTCCTGGGACCCCTCGTCCTCCTGAGATTTCCTTTTAAGAATGAGATCTGAGCAAAAATGGGTTATTCACGGGAAGATGATTGTCCATCCCTCAATAATAATGGATAAAGCAACAGAATCCTAAAGCAAAAAAAACTATCCCAAGCCCTAGAGAAAAAACAGAAAACCCCAATCGGGGAACAACCGGAAAGGCATCACAACGAAGCAAGATGGACAAAATTTCCCTTGACGCCAACACTTTCCTCCCTTGTTGGGAAACTGTCCCAAATTTTAATGAGTTTTGCCTTTCCCAACGGACAATTGAAAGGGTTATCAAAATTTTCCTTTTTGACCAGGACTGACAGAATGAGGAAACCTTTTATCAACTTTTGCAGATGTTTTTTGGTTTGTTTGCTTTTTCCTTTAACCCAAAATATTTTAATTTTGGGGGACACACCCAACATTCGACATGTCCAAGACCCGATCTCTGCCTCGCAAATCCCTTAGCCACCCCGCCAGTTTATGTTTATTAACCCTTTGTATTTAGTATGTCGTCTTTTGAGGGGCCACCCTATTGACACCATCTCTTTCAAAAATGGGCAGCAGTGAGATTACACCCTAAACTTTTTTGATATATATAGGAGAGGGTGGGGGTTTAGGCCCTTCTGCCCTCCAGGTTCATGGACCCATTTACTGGAGCTGTTGCCCTTCTCTGGATGTTTTTTGCCGTTTTTTTCATTCAAAGGATATAATAATAATGTTCCTAATCAAATATGATAATAACCAAGTTTCTTATCCAAAAAATGAATGTCACAATGGGCACGGGGTCGGCAGTCCGACGGGCCCTTAATAGGCGTGGGCAGGGGGGCATGAGATTTTGCTACAGCGGGGCCGTGACGGTTTTTTTTCCGAGTACGGCTTGCGTGGTCACAGGGCGCCCCTTGGGAAAAGGAAGCCCGGGGGTTTGGGCCCGGGAGCTTTTTCCCCGGTATCAACCCCTTTATTTGGGATTTTAAAAGGACTTTAAGGGTCTTTTACCCTTTCGGCCCTCGGGGCGTTCCTGACATTTTACTTAAAAATATCTTTGGATCCGATCAGGCAGCGGAAGAGTTTCCCCCAAAACGGTTGGGTTTCAAAAGGTGTTAATACTGGGTCCAGCTCTGCAAAAACAGGGGGGTTTTGGGGTCTTTCTTTTCCATTTATTTTTAGCAGCTTTCGAAAAATTTGTGAAAAATTTTACTTTTAGATGACAGGGTAAACAGTCCACCCCTTTTGGGAAAAAAGTACTCCTGCAGCCCGTATACATTTTTTGGTCAAAAATTTTCCCCTCCAAATGTGAAAATAAACAGTTTAATACCAAGAACGGTATTTCACAACCTTTATACCAATTGGGGCCTTTGGGATCATTGGGGGTGTTCAGTTTCAACCAGGTTTTGGGCTTCCCTTGCCCTTTTTTTTGTCCCGCCAAGACACCCCGCCAAAATTGTTTCTTTTTCTTCTTCTTCTTTTGCGGTTTTCCCACCAATTTTTAAACATTTTGTGAAGTTTGATCTTTGCTAAGAACTTATACGTTAAATTTTTGGGGTCCAAACGCATGACTTCCCGAGGACACATATCCCACAAAAAACCATCGCCTTTCCAATTTCCCGGGAGGTAACAGTGGTTCTATTTTTACACCCCAAATTTGGGACCCGCCCCTTTGGGGAAATTGTTCATATCTGACTCAGTAGATGCTTTAAAATCCAAAAAGGGTGTTTTTTGGGATGAGGGATTTGTTTAAAAATTTCAATTCCGGGGACTTGTGAACTACTGTCCTAGGCATGCAGGCGTTGGCAATAGAAACAACAGGCTTGCATCAAAAGCATCAAATTTTTAAAAGATGATAGGGGGTGTTCTTGGCCCGCGAGGGCCCGGGAAGGACAAAAGATGTTAATCATCCCAATTAGAGGTTTGGAGACCCATTGCAAGAAACTATGCGTGGGCAAGTAGGGAACGGGAAACTGGAACCATCAGTATGCATACTTTGATATCGTTGGGGGGGACAACATATGGGTCGCGCAGATTAACGCTTTTTATAACCAAAAAAATTTTTCCACCGGTTTTTTTTGGGGGTTTTGGGGCAAAAAGGTTGCGCCCGTAGGTCCTACAGCATGTAAAAAGGGAATCTGAACTTTGACCTTTCATATTTTCGAGGACCACGGGCCCCCGGAACCAGTTTATCATTAAAGGGGCATGGGGGGGAACCCACCCAAAAAAGGTAAGGTTATTTTTTTTCATATTTTCACTTTAACGTGATATTGATTGGCTTTAAAAGTTGAAAATTCTTCCTGGAATATACAAATAAAAGTAAATACTAAAATATAATGTAAACCACAATCATGACTTTCCCGAAAAATATTTGTCTGGCCCCACCAATAAAAATGGTCACGAGCCGCCACTGTGGGTAACTGTTAAATTTTCAGGATCATCAAATAGCTTGTCCTGAGCAAAACTTTATCATTCTAACAGTCCTTTGGAATTTCTCTCTCTCTCATATGCCAATGTCCTGCCTCTGCAGCCATCATGTTCAAATCATCAGTGACTTCCTGAATCCATCTTCTCTGTGATCTTCCTTTTCTCCCTTTTTTGCAGAGAGACTACTTCCATAATGGTCTTCTTCAACGCTTCGTGACTCTTTATATATTTAAAATACTTTAATTTTTCTCTCTTATTTCTTGCATTAGCCAGTGTAAAATTTTACAAACACAAAAATCTCACTTCAGGGGCTAGATTGTTCATTTGAGGATCATCTTCATCGGACACCTCCATAATTGTTTCGATCTCCTCCCAAGCATGTATTTCTCTCTCTCTCGATCACTCTTAGACTAATGTACCAGATTTCCTCATAAATTTCATTCATGTGGAAATCTCATTCATGCAGCCTTAGCATGGGTGGATTTCATCACATCTTCAGCACCATGTGGAGCTCTGGTGCTTATTCTTCGGCGATGTGTCCGGTTTTAGCCAGCGTTTACTGGGTTCGCTCTTCATCAGCCTTTGGCTGTCCTCAGCCGACCTGCAAGGCAGCAGGTTAAGCATGTATCTCAGTGTGTTTAGACTAACAACTCCCGTTCTGTGTTGGTTGATATATCTACTGGGATTTCTCTCATGGTTTTCCCATCTTGTCGAACCTATCGGTATGCATAACTTGTAAGTAAAAGTAAAGGAACCTTTTCATACCTCATGGTATATAGGGCAATACAGTGTTAGGCCTGTATTTTTATTGACCGTCAGCACACGGTGGATGATGTGGTCAGCTCAGCATCACACCGGCCGCCTTTACTTTCCCAGAGCATGTCTGGTACCCAGTTGAGGCTGGAGTCGACCTGAGAGCCGTCGAGGTCGGGAAAAATTCCACGACACTGGGAGTTGAACCCAGACCATCAGCCTTGTGAAGCGAGTTCACTAACAACTACGCTAAAGCGGCTCTGCATAACTAGTACAACCGAGATAAAGAATACCCTTTATTTTCTTCATTGAGATCTTCAGAGCATCTGTTTTCTCTTAGAGCATTGATGATGTCACTTTTGTCAATAGAAGACCCACTCTCGATCGCAGCATTGCTCGCCTGTGCATCTGATGTGCTTGTCAATAGAAGACCCACTCGATCGCAGCATTGCTCGCTCTGTACATCTGATCTATCATTGCCCTTCACCCCAGAATGACCTGGGACAAAGATGATGGATGTGTCTGAATTGTCGCATTTTGTATTAAATGTGTCCACTTCTTTCATACATAACCGGTCTTGATCTTTTGTATCATACTCATAGAGCCGTTGAGCATGCATGCATGAGTGGATGTTTGCGTCTTAGGCCACTCTAGTGTAATATAAATATATATTTTGTAAAGACCCCTTGTTATACCATGTCGTATAGAGGGTAATACAGTATAATATAATAATAATAATAATTCCTCTCGTACCGTTATACTTACATAGGGCCTGCAAGTAATTTCTCCATACCGCTCTATCCTGGGCAACTCGCTCAATCTCCTCCATGGAACTGAGACCGATATTTCCTGCCTCTCTCAGCAAAGTTCGCTTCAGGGTCTCCTTAGGTCGACCTCTCTTTCTTGAACCCTTTGCATCCCACTTCAATGCCTGCTTTGATATTCTTTGATCATTTCTCCTCAAGGTTTGCCCAACATATCTCCATCTTCTCTTTCTTATAACAGTTGTCACTAGTGGTTGACCAGACATGTCTCTGATTTCATCACTTCTCCTGAATTCGTTCCATTTTATATTCATACAGTATTAGGCCTGTATTTTTCATTGGCTGTCGGCACACATTGAGTTCTCTGTAGCATTCAGGTGGTGCTTGTCTCTCGTGCCATGGGTAACCGGCTCGCTCCCTCTTGGAGCCATCTGGATATTTTTCCAGAGATCTCTGATCTCAGTGTTGGTGAGATCGAGTTCCGGGTCCTATCGGAGACGGAAGATAAAATGTAGGTCCTGTTTTCAGTTTGAACACATAAAAGAACTCTTGGCAGTTCAAAATCAAGAAGAGCAGACTGGAAAGCTGCTGCCCAGGTAAAATAAATTAGAAAAAACAGATTTTAAAATAAATTAAATTCCTATAAAATATCTTCACCACCTCCAAATTACATCGGGGACTTTTACCTGTGCTACGGAGTTCGTGCTCTGCAGCTGAGATCTTTATGTGTAAGAAAGAGATCGGAACACACATGGTTACTCATCGAAGTGCAATGATGATGTACCTATCAATCAATCAACATGATGAGTTATGTGGTGAACCCTAGGGATATAAGGTGATACAAGATAGGCCTGTGCGCCCAGCGTGTTCGTAGCGCGTTGGACTGCGGGTGACTAGCCCTCTGTGTGTGCAAGTTCAATTCCGCGGGCTGGCAGAAAAGCCATAGGTTCCCCAGATTCATGGTGTTCGTGGCACCGAACCGAAGGGTCACGATGTCCATGGCACCGAGCCAAAGAGCTGAAAAGGTCAAGTGCTTCTGGATCGGGGAAAAAAAAAAAGGTGATACAAGAACTAGATATACTGTGACAATCCACATTTATAATACCTCATCATAAAACGGACTGGACACACTAATAGGTGGATTGGAAGGTGTCCGCTTGTGTGATGGTCGAGACTTGCTGGAGACTATCAGCAGATCAGGATCACGTTTTGCCTGGTACAACAAGTAGAACATGATCATCACGGAAGTGAAGACTGTCAGGATCTCCCATAACAGAACTTCTCGGAATGCAACAACAAAACACTGTAGAATTAAAGAAAGGCAACACAGTAAAAAAACAGATGCTGTGTAAATGAAATTGAATGCTAGATATTAAATGGTTGAGACGCCCGAGTGATCACCGGGGCCCAAATTGGGGTGTAAAGAATAGAACCACTGTTACCTGCCCCGCATGTCGTAAGAGGCGACTAAGGAGGTTTGGCTGAAATCGGATGTCTGTGTCCTAAATGTGTAGAAGTCAACCTGCTGCCTTTGCAGGACGGCTGGGGACAGTCAAAGGACAACAGAGAGCGAACCCCAGTAAACGCTGGCTGAATCCGGACACATCGCCAAAGGATAAGTACCAGAGTTCCAAATGGTGCTAAAGATGTGATGAAATCTACCCATGCTAAGGCTGCATGAATCAGATTTCCACCGGAATAAATTTATGGAGAGATCTGGTACATCGGTCTCTTAGGTGATCGTGAGAGAACCCTTTGATCGAAAAGAGAAATAGTTGACAGATCACCCAGGTCATGAAAAGGATGATGCATACCATCATCTAAGTAGAGAAGAACAGGTTGTCATTTTCCGTCTACGAACAGAGCACAATAGATTGAGGTACCATCTGTTTAATAAGTATAAAATAGGCCCTTCTGACATATGTACATGTGGCACCAGCAAGTTGACAGAGACACACATACTACAAGAATGTCCAAGATACAGTGAACAGAGAGAAAACACATGGCCAATCAACATATCAGTCCAAGATAAGTTATATGGAGATGTACCTGGACTCCAGTTGACCACCAACTACTTTAAAAGTATACAAATCGATGTCTGTCCAAGACAAGTTATATGGAGATGTACATGGACTCCAGTTGACCACTAAGTACTTTAAAAGTATACAAATCGATGTCAGTACAAGACAAGCTATATGGAGATGTACATAGACTCCGGTTGACCTAGAAGTATACAAATCGATGTCAGTCCAAGACAAGCTATATGGAGATGTACATAGACTCCGGTTGACCTAGAAGTATACAAATCGATGTCAGTCCAAGACAAGCTATATGGAGATGTACATGGACTCGGTTGACCTAGAAGTATACAAATCGATGTCAGTCCAAGACAAGCTATATGGAGATGTGCATAGACTCCGGTTGACCTAGAAGTATACAAATCGATGTCAGTCCAAGACAAGCTATATGGAGATGTACATAGACTCCGGTTGACCTAGAAGTATACAAATCGATGTCAGTCCAAGACAAGCTATATGGAGATGTACATAGACTCGGTTGACCTGAAGTATACAAATCGATGTCAGTCCAAGACAAGCTATATGGAGATGTACATAGACTCCAGTTGACCTAGAAGTATATGGAGATGTACATAGACTCGGTTGACCTAGAAGTATACAAATCGATGTCAGACCAAGACAAGCTATATAGAGATGTACATGGACTCTGGTTGACCACTAACTACTTTAAAAGTATACAAATCGATGTCTGAAAACGCTGGAAGAAGAAGGGTAGATATAACAGTACAAATTTTTAAAAAAGACTGTTGCTGCTGCCTGAAATACCGCTTTTTAGAGTGGTGTAGGAACAGCGAAAGAAAAAGATGCCTAGAAATACATGGAGACGAGATTTAGTGGCAGAGATCAACACAAAATATAAAGAAGAGCTGGAAGGAACTGCAGGAAATAGCTAGAGATAGGAAGACTTGGCATAAGTTGGTTGAGGGCATATGCCCCAATTCGTGTTAAAAACGCATGACAGAGAGAGAGAGTGAGGACAGAGGGACATGTGCCTGTGGAAGTTAATGGCTGCATGGCTGGTACAGTTGCGGCGAAACTTCAGATTGGGATTTTTCTTTGTGCACTCGACAGAAAAAACTCTTTGGCTGTACCAAGGATTGAACCCAGTCTCTCGAATGGTAGTCAGCGCTCAAATCCATTAGGCCAGACCAATGGTTCTCAGACTTATTGAAGCTGTGGTACACTAGAAGTCATACAAATAATTATAGCTGCACTATACACAAAAACTACAGAAATAATATGCAAAAAGTACAGAAATAATATGCAAAAAGTACAGAAATAATATGCAAAAACTACATAAATAATATGCAAAAACTACAGAAATAATATGTAAAAACTACAGAAATAATATGCAAAAACTACAGAAATAACATGTAAAAACTACAGAAATAATATGCAAAAACTACAAATAATATGTAAAAACTACAGAAATAATATGCAAAACTACATAAATAACATGCAAAAACTACAGAAATAATATGCAAAAACTACAGAAATAATATGCAAAAAACTACAGAAATAATATGTAAAAACTACAGAAATAATATGCAAAAACTACATAAATAACATGCAAAAACTACAGAAATAATATGCAAAAACTACAGAAATAATATGCAAAAAACTACAGAAATAATATGCAAAAACTACAGAAATAATATGCAAAAAACTACAGAAATAATATGCAAAAACTACAGAAATAATATGCAAAAACTACAGAAATAATATGCAAAAAACTACAGAAATAATATGTAAAAACTACAGAAATAATATGCAAAAACTACATAAATAACATGCAAAAACTACAGAAATAATATGCAAAAACTACAGAAATAATATGCAAAAACTACAGAAATAATATGCAAAAACTACAGAAATAATATGCAAAAACTACAGAAATAATATGCAAAAAACTACAGAAATAATATGCAAAAACTACAGAAATAATATGCAAAAACTACAGAAATAATATGCAAAAGGTACAGAAATACAATAAATAATTAGAAAATGCTACGTATCTTTATTTATCATTTAATTTCTGCCGTTAACCCTTTCGCTGCTACATACTTTCTGAAGGCTGAGCTAAAAATAGCTACTCTTTATTTCTAGGTCACAAACGTGAATGTACACCTATAGCAGTGACAGTAGCAATGTATAACGTGTTAACACGTCTTTAGCCCACAGAGGAGAGATAATAACAGACGTGTTAATGCATCTTTAGAAGTGAATGGGAAAACGTATATATACGTCCTTAGCAGCTAAAATGTTAAGAAGCATGGGCCTGATGTGTTTGGCGATTTTTTACCCTGGTGCCCACTGGTACAGTCGTTGCCGACCCCTGATCTGGGATTTCCTAGGGCGCATCTAGGAATGTCACCTGGCACACCCTTTGAGAACCACTGGGCCAGACGCTACACTGAGGGTAGATATAATGATAAAATAGCTAGCAGAAATATGGACAAAGTCACGGTCATCAACGCAGTACGCACTCATTTATGTGATATAGGCCAGTCTCAGACATTGGAACGAGTGCAAGAATTAGAAGTTAAGTTTGGACATGCCAGAGAGCATCTTCTTCGTGGTAGAGAGAGAAGATATACTAATCAACTTCTCATGGGTAGGATGAGCAGGTGGACTTTGGGATGGCTGCTGCAGCGGTAGACGGAGTCTACAAGATATACTATACTCTAAACATGAGATGAAATCCGTCAGGGCTGACCCATGCTTAACGTGTTAAAATAAATATAAGTTTTTTTGCAGGTAAGAAAACACCTGCCAGATTTTTTAAAAACTTACCTGAAACACAAGGTATGAGGTAATCACCGACGTCACACCCCATGAGAAAAAGAACAATGATCGTCTATTTTTATCACTTCGTCTCCAGAGGGCATGAAATGTCACAATAAATAAGGGCATAAATAGAAAACATAAGACAGTCATGACTGGATGAAGGTGTGCCAGGATGAGGCTCCCTGGAACAACAATTGCTGGAGTGATAACATCAGGTCGAAGTTTGACAGCTCCGCGGCCGAAGCAAGTTGGTAATCTACATCTGTCTGAGATTGTGTTGAGCATGCGGTCGATAGTAGAGTCTGGTACACGCTCGCATTTGAAGATTCTGTGGACAGATTTGTTGATACATATTTATATGTAGGAGGAAGGCAATGTGTGCTCTAGAAAGCAATGTGAGGTGCACGGAGGGGATGTGAGGTGTAGGGAGGGAATGTGATGATGTGGGAGGGATTGAGGTGTAGGGGAGGGAATGTGATGTGTGGAGGGGGATGATGAGGTGTAGGGAGGGAATGTGATGTGTGGAGGAGTTGAGTGTAGGGAGGAATGTGATGTGTGAGGGGATTGAGGTGTAGGAGGTGATGGAGATGTAGGGAAGTGATGTGAGATGTAGAGAGGTGATGTGAGATGTAGAGAAGTGATGTGAGATGCAGGGAGGTGATGTGAGATGTAGAGAGGTGATGTGAGATGTAGAGAAGTGATGTGAGATGTAGAGAGGTGATGTGAGATGTAGAGAGGTGATGTGAGATGTAGAGAAGTGATGTGAGATGTAGAGAGGTGATGTGAGATGTAGAGAAGTGATGTGAGATGTAAGAGAGGTATGTAGATGTAGAGAGGTGATGTGAGATGTCAGAGAAGTGATGTGAGATGCAGAAGTGATGTCAGATGTAGAGAGTGATGGAGATGTAGAAGTGATGTGAGATGCAGGCAAGAGATGAGATGCAGAAGTGATGTAGATGTACCACGATGATATAGCTGTAATGAAGTAATGTAAAGCCTATATCAGAGAATCTGAACTACCAGTCTAAGATGGGTCAGTCTAGATGGTCAGTCTAAGATGTGATGATCACAGAAGAATAACAAAGTGTTAAATTGTTCAAACTCTATATTAGTTTTCTCTGCAGTTTCTGTAACAAAACCATCTTTAAAGATTTGTTGCTGACCTGGCCCAACAACTAATAAGCTACAGAGTGATACATATAGGATCACATGATAGGTTCTCATTCTTTTTACAGCATCAGTCAGTTTCTTTGATTTTGAGTTCTTTCTGTATAGATCTATTTGTTTTTCTTTCTGTCCATGATTACTGAAGGACTCTTGGATAACACTTATTTTCAGAGCACATATTTTTTTCACTGCCTTGTTAAATGTCCATGCTTCAGTCATAGTTACTACTGGGAATATCATGCTCTTAGTATTCTGATATGTGTTTTCCTATCAGTTCCATTCCATACTGTTTTTAGTTGTTTAATTTTTGTAAGCATGTTTGTTCTTCTTTACTAGTAGCAGGAGTTTGCAGCAATGAGGAGCTGAGTTTTGGCTTGCATCAACAGCATTTTTGCCCTGGAGTTGAGGATGGATAATGGGGCTGTTCTTTGGTCTCTTCACAACTGCCTGTTCGATGAAGACACAAAAACAGGTGCTGAATCGATACAGCAATTTAAGGAGTTTTGAGTTATCCGTTGTACAAGAGTGCTGGATGCCTGAGGGGTACGAAGAGAAGTGTGTTAAAGCATCCACATAAACCACTGGATGTGAAACCAGTCTTGCAATTCATAAAAGAACAGATTAAATGGTTTGGACACCTGATAAGAATACCCTGGTATCGACTACCACAGAGCAAGACCATGCAAAGGATGGTGTGACAGCATCAAGAACAGACTTAAGAAAATGAAAAACTGCTTACAAAGTGTCTTAGAACAAGCACACACAAGATCACTACCTCTCCCCCAACTTCTATCTTCTTGAGCTCCATATCGACCATCTATCAACCACTCTGTGTGATTTGAATGTGATCTGAGCCTTAGAGCAATTGTACATTGTGCCAACTATGCGCCTGCAAGTAGGCCAGCACATCCGATTTCTGCGCTGCTTTTTATTTACTAGGGTAGCATCCCTAGTGCCTAAATTAGTCGCCTCTTACGACATGCATTGTAGGTTGCCGTAGTACTATTTTTTCTTCCTTCAGGTCCCTCGGCACCACACTGGTGAAATTCAGAGATAATGTTCTTTCTTATCTTTAATCCTGTCACTAAACCCCCCTTCTATAAAGAAGTAAATAGTGGAATAGAAGAAGAACAACAAAAAATGTCACTACTAAACCACATACCTATCAAATGTCTCATCTAGTGCTTCACAATCACAACAAATTGCCAATAAATGGCTCCTTTCCCCATGCATGTTTCTGTATTCACAACAACAAAGTGATTCGTTTACACTGGACGACAATCCTGCTCGGGACGACTTGTTGCTCATGCCTCCATCAAGTGACTGTACCAAGCTGCTTCTGGTTCACAAGTACATGTCCACTGAAATAATAAATAGAAATATGTTGCTTGTTTGTTGTTAGTTCTTATCAAAGCATATAACTGGGTCACATGGTTTACATAGGTGTTTTAAAATGTCCTTCTAATGGGGGCTGACTTATTATATTATAATTAGTGAATTATGTATTCATGAATGCCAAACTGATAGAGGTAGGGGAAGACCCAGGAACACCTGGAGGACGGAGTTGGACACGGAATGCAAGAAAATGGGAAGAGAGTGGAGAGATCTGGAAAGGATGGCCTTGGATAGGAGGGCTTGGAAGGCCTTGGTTGCAGACCTATGCTTCCCTAGGGCGAAGGGTGAAGAAGAAGATTTGCCAAACTTAACAGATTTATGAGTTTCGTAACAATTAGTAACCGTTTTATATATAGCTGAACTTGTTCACAGACTCATACACATAAATATACGAACTTAATTGCTTCTATGTTGTCTGTGTTGTGCAATGAACTGAATCACTGCAGGCGTCAATAATTTGCAGAATTACACTTGTCTTTGTTCCGGGGCACATGGGTGTCATTGGCAACGAGAGAGCAGACAGACTGGCTGGCTCTGCCGCTATATCAGAGGACCAGCCAATGGACAGAGCCGACATCGTGAACGCCCTCAAGGCGTGGCCGCAGAAGGACCTTCATCTAAACCAAGCCACGTCAACTACTAGATTGCGAGAACTGGGTTTGAAGATTGGTGTGGCAAGAAAAGAGCGGTACAACAGGTATACGAGTCGGCTCATCAATCAAAATAGAACTGATACGGTCAGTCGCTGGACGCTGTTGGAGATATTGCGAAGGAGATCGGAGCACCTACGGACATGTCCGAAGTGCAATGAAGATATTCCAAACTGAAACTGTGTTGTTGTACTTGGTTGTAATACTATTGTTTGCACTACTCACACTTATTGTTCATGAGATATGTATCTATCTTGTACATTTTTGTGGTTTTGTTTGTTCATCGGCTGTGAACTCATGCATAGTTTAGTATAGCACATCTGACTTATTTTTTTGCGTGACAGCTTACTGTCCATCACCATTCAGGTGAGCCTTACTCCAATTTCAGAGGTATATGTAATTTAAATCTGTAAGTAGAGGATCAGGGTTTCCTGTAGTCCCACCGCATTCAGTGTGGAGACCAAGAATTTGTATGGCTAAGCTTGGATTTGAACTCAGGAACTTTGGCTGAAATCGGATGCATGTGTCCTAAACGTGTAGAAGTCTATGCGTTTAGGGGCCTACCAAACCAATGTGCAACGTATACACGTTCTTGGCAAAGATCAAATATATCACAAAGAGTGATTAAAATTGGTCGTAAGAACGAACGCAAAGAAGAAGAGAACTCAGGAACTTCCACATCACATGGTCACCAGCACAGAGTATTTTCAACTTGACTATCGATGACTCTCTAATTTGCACTTGATGAAGTTTATAAAACCATTGCTGTTTTATTTATATTTGCATCATATATTTGGTGAGACGTCTGTGGCTTTGTGGTAGTGAGCTCAATCACAACCCAAGAGAATCTGGTTCAGACTCCACGGCAGGCACTTTGGAAGCAAATTTGTTCCTGTAGATTTTTACTAAAGTAAAATTAGACCTCACAGTTCAGAAAGCAATGGCAAACTACTGAACGTATAAGTGGTGTTTAGAAAATCAGTGAATCGTTTACTGTGGTTGATGGCTAAGTTCTGTTAAGGATATGCCACGATTTTCATTTTTTATTTGGTGAGTCCTGGTTATGTGTACCTTCAGAGAAGATTTATGAGGCAGGTAATCAATGTATGACATACTATCACAATGTGTGTAGAAATAGTAGTTATTATTCTGTGATCAACTTCTTCTATGCGACTACTTCGGTATGTGTCATGAACAGGGCGGTGCGCTTGAGGTCTTCACTGGTCCCCCATAGTTTGCCTCTGATTGATCCGAGAGAATGAGGAATTGTGGTTGCTGTTGTGTTGGAGGATGGGAGTACTCTTGAACATACCTGGCTTCGGCCTGTAAAAATGAAACCGTACTGGAGTATTGTTTGTTGCATAGATTCGGTTGTAGTGCGTAGATACACGAGTTTTTATTCCCGTGCGCTTGGGCATGCATCTTCGAATTCAACGGTTTAAGTTTCATTTCTGGAATCCTCCTATCATAGGCAGATTGCCTTTCTAGGCTTATGGGTTCTACCTACCCCGGACTGCCGCATTTGAAACATAACAAAGCTGCATGTCTGTAGCAATCGCAATTATGATAGGTCACTATCGTACTTCTGCATCGCTTAACTACACCACAAAACATTTCCGTGAATAACACAATATATCTTGGGTCAAAATTAGGGAAAAGTAGTAATCCAAGCCACGGAAGCAAGATGAAATGATCAAAATTTATTGCTTGCGCTAACCGATACGTTCACTCAGCGTCATTTCTAAACTGGAAACCGCTGCAGCAACAATCCTCGAAATAGTCGTACGGTGTTCTCATATCTTTTCTTATTTTCCAGGAAAATGTCTTTGACAGAGTCGATAGAAATAAACTATGGGATTGTATAAGAAAATATGGAATCAGCCAGTATCTCATCAAGGTCTGCAAGAGTTTATACATTTCACATAAAAGTTACATAAGAACAAAAGTCAGAAGATTAAAAACATTCATAGTAAACTCTGGAGTTAGACAGGGATGTGTACTCTTCCCACTGCTGTTTATAACATACATGGACAACATAAGTAGAGAAACAAGAATAGAGGAAGAAAATAATATTTCAGAACTTTTATTTGCAGATGACCAAGTACTGACTGCAGAAAACGAAGAATCTCTCCAGAACCATTTGAGCTTAGTTAACATCAAGGGTGAGAAGTACAACATGAAAATAAATATAATAAAGACAGAGACAATGTTGATTAAGTAGACAACCAGAAAGGGCTTACAATAAAACTTCAGAACATAGAAATAAAACAAACCAATGAGGCCAAATACTTAGGAGCAATTTTCACAGCAGAAGAAAGTATCGATGGCAAAATCAGCAAACTTTGCACAAAAGCTAACCAGGTACTGGGGCAGTTGTCACATAAAGAGATACCGCTAAAAACTAAGCAAATCTCATAAGAACGATTTTCTGGCCAACACTATGTTACCAGTGTCAATCATGGCCATTAACTTGATTAACGACAGAGATGAGGTATCTGAGATGAGGTGCCTTAGAAGAGCTGTCGGTGTGACAATAAGAGACAAAATTAGAAATGAAGAAATCAGAAGGAGACTGGATGTGGAAACCAGTCATGCAATTCATAAAAGAACAACAGATAAAATTTTAATGATTTGAGTTTGGACACCAAACAAAACAAGAATCATTATCCATGGTTGTTGATCTCTGTCCTGGTAGATTCGTATACCAGAGAGCCACTGAAATCTTACACATAGCAAAGCAGAGGAAGACCACGCAAAGATGGAGCGACAAATCAAGAACAGCCTTACAAAGAAATCACTACAAATGCCTTAAAAAAACACCAATATCACTAGCCATTCCTTCAACACTTCTATAAGAAAGTAAATCATGGGAAGAGAAAGACTAAATTGGACCATAATGCGATAAATTTCAGTTAATGATTATAGGATCATATTAGCTAATACTTGGATTACCATCATTTTTCTACAACTTTGTTTAAACCCTTTAAAGATCCGAAACTGAAGGGGTGATGATGTTTTATTGTGTCGCCATATTGCTCAAGTCAACAATCAAATTCATGTCTCGTACTTCGCTTTAGGAAAATAAGATAAATAAATCAAATTGACTTTGTTTAACTTATAATTAAATGAATGAAAACGATTATCATTTATTCACATATTTAGAGCATTAATGTTTCCAAACATGTGCATATCTTTTCATCAGATTACTAGCTATATAACACGAATTAAAAAGAACGACGTTCAGATCAACAAATTGATGATTAATTGAACAACATCTTCGCCTGAGTGTTATCTGCCCAAATTTGGGGTGTAAAGAAAGAACCACTGTTCCTGCCAAGTATGTCGTAAGAGCGAGTAAGGAGGTTTATTTGAACATCGATGACATGTCTCATAGTGTGTAGAAGTCTGCGATTAGGGCCTGACTAACCATGTGTAACGTCATTACCGCTGAAAAGATCAAACATATCACAAAGTGATTAAAATTGGTGTAAAGAGACGCAAAGAAGAAGAAGAGAACCATCTCATTTCACTTTAGTGGTCATGTGGCGTAGAGGTTGGTGCTATAACCTCATTCCAAATGTACTGATTGATCCTCGGAAGCCATCGGGAGTTTATCAGAGATACGAGAAGTGTAGGAGATAATTTTACCTGGATCCGCTGGCGGATTTATAGTTGGCTGTGTGTATAACTGTTCTGACCCACAGTATTACTACCATAGATTACTGTCCACGCAATCCATTTGTGCCTCCATAGCATAGAAAACGCCGAATAAGTTGCATACTAAAGTATTCTGTTATTGATTATTGGACTATGATCATTGCATTCGGTGATTAACCATGTGTGCTCAATCTCTTTCTCACTGATAGATCTCAGCTGGCAGTGCACAAACTCTGTGGTACCGGCGAGGTCACTTTGTGACTTCCGAACGACAAATGACGGATTGCTAGAAGAAATAAACAGGCTAAACATTGCTTTGCAAAAACTAAAATTAACTAACTTATGGAAGGAACTGACATAATAACAAATTTGTGTTTAAGTGCATGTGTTTTCTCTTCAGCGATATGGTTGTGAGGCATGGACATTGACAAAGTGGCTGGAGAAGATCATTAATGCACTTGAAATGCAAATGCTCAGAAAGTACTTGAATATCATGGACAGAGATAAGAACAAATGCTTCGTTCTGCAACAGCTGATATTGAGAAGATGGCTTTAAGAGCTAACATCAAAGAAAATTAAATTCTGGACCATCACAAATAGAGTGCCTAGAAGTAATTTTAAGGAATGATGCCTGAAGAAGGCTGAGCTAGACTAGAATATGATGAGTGCATTGTGTTTGACGATCTGGAATCAACTGAGCTTAGGTCGATCTCTTGAACAGAACAGGCGTTTTTCGGACTGCTTTCAGTGACCTAAGTTCCGAAGGACAAGTTAGATGATGACGATTACTCAACATGCTGACTGCTACGCCTGACGAACAAACCTGGCGAAAATTACCGAGATGTCCGAAGAGAGAGATGATGATTACTTCGAGAACCGTAAGACTGTCGTGAGGTGGAGTGCAGGGTTCGATTTGCGCAACATTATTCTTAGTATGTGTCGTGCCTTATCTGCGACCGGAAGTCTTGACCATATTGAACCTGGTTAGATCACAGACTTCGCCCCTTTAGACCCTTGGAGTATGTTAATGTATTAACGAATCACACCACCAGACGGCTAGTCTTGTTTATTTCAAACTAGTGTGACATACTTCAGGTCGTTTGACGTTCGTGATACTTGGAACTGTAGCCATCTTGTCTCACGTCACGTGACGCTGCAACGCGCCAACTACCGGCAGAAAAGATGGTTTCAATTTTAGATTTCTACGTCTTTCACAGAGCGCATGAGCTTAAGTGTTCGATCCACTCCAAACTGTACCTCGTTCTAAGACTCCGCGCGAGGAAGTTGACAGTAGTTCCTTGTATTTTTACGAGCTATAAATATTAGAATCGCTTCAAAAGCAATGACAATTATTAAACGAAATTGGTGCCTGAAAATTCAATGCCCGTTAACTTTGTTGATGCTGTGTCTGTAAAGGTATTCCACAATTTTCAGTCTTTCACTACCATTCAAGAATGTTGAGAATCCCATGGACTGCTAGAATGTATAATGTTGAGGTGTTGAATGAGACCAAGACACAGAGAAAGCTTATTATCAATATAATAAACAGGCAGTCGTCATTTTTCGGCATGTATGGGAAGGAGGTTTAGAAAAGATTGTAAAACCGGTAAAACCGAGGTAGACGAGGCAGAGAGAAGAGAGAGAAAATTGTGGATATTCGACTATGGCACAGAAGTGCGTACTTCTAAGAGATAGCAGATACCAAGACGTGATTTGTGGAGATCTAGAGTCGCCTATGCCAGATCGGCATGGCACCTGATGATGATTATATATTATACTATATCATCCTAAATAGCTTTTAAGACCCGAGAATGGATTTCGAAAGGATTGATTTCTATTTTTCATGTTTGTTGGCTCGTTTTTTGCTTAACCATAAAAGTTCAGCCTTAGGTTGAAAGGGCGTGCCTGGCTAAAGAGGCTTTAACCTAAAACAAAACAATACATAGCAGAACTTGCCACTAACAGTCCTCCGATTTTATCTCTCTAGGCCATGATGTCCTGCCTCTGCAGCCTCATGTTCAAACCATCAGTTCACATTCTGAATCCTCTTCTCCTGGTCTTCCTTCTTCTCTTTGGTATTCCTCCTTCCATGATGGTCTTCTCCAGCCCTTCGTACCTTTTTATGTGTCCAGAGTATCTCTTTCTTATTTGTAGCATTAGCCAGTTTTCTTTGATTTTGAGTTCTTTCTGGATAGATCTATTTGTTCTCTTCTCTGTCCATGATATACGAAGACTCTTCTGTAACACTTATATTCAAAAGCACATATATATATATTAGAGAGAGAGAGAGAGAGAGAGAGAGAGAAGAATGTGACACAATTCCAAGACAAACACAGACAGTTAATAGCACACTTCTGATATTTGCTCAATGTGTTACAGCAACGACATTGTGCTGCGTGCCGTGCCGTGTGTGGTAACGCATGCAAGTTGACCTAGTTATGAATTCTATGATTACAGATATGACCATCACTTGTGTCATTCTTGATGCCTAGTCATTCTAGACAAGCAGTTTTGAGATTCATATTTTTTATGTTGTGTAATCTAGGTCAGTCGTCTTCAAGACAGCATGAATTTACAATATACAACAGTAAAAATAATGCTAGATTTTAATCATAAGGCTTGCATCACTAGTAGTTTTGAATATTGCTTGAGAAACTTTTTTATTACAATGAAATAATACAATTTCCTGTGCTTTCAGTCTAGAGTCTTCTTCTTCTTGTTGTTCTTAGACCATTTTAATCCTCTTGATATGTTTGATCTGCCAAACGGGATACGTGCTGTTAGGCCCTAAACGCATGACTTCGTTTGACACAGCATCGATGCCAAACTAGGCTCCAAATGTGGGTAAGTGGTCATTAAATGGGCGAGGCGAGGTTAGACGCCGAGTTGTCCAATGTTAGACCACTGCCATGCATGTCGTAAGAGGCAAATAAGGAGGTTGGGTGTGGGGCTAGCTACCCCACATCGTAAAAAACATTAGATGGCTACAGAACGGAGAGCGAACCGAGTAAACGCTGGCTGAAAAGGGACACATCACCGAAGGATAAGCACCAAAGCGTCAAATGGTGCTGAAGATGTGACGTAAAATACACCAATGCTAAGGCTGCATGAATCAGATTTTCACATGAATAGAATTTTTGGGAAGTCTGGTACATCGGTCTGGGCGGTGATCGAGAGAGAGAGGTCTTAGAGTATAAAGTGTCTGTTCTTTCACAATACTAGACCCCAGTGAGCAGGAAATAGGAGGGCCAATTCCTTTCCTCCCATGTGGAGCGACGAGTGTGGGACTGAGCCGTCAACCCTTTTTGTGTCCGAGTCGATCGACGAACGCTTACGTATTACTCTACTCCGTCCCACTTGTCTTATTTATCATCATCAGGTGCCGTTTCGGCTAGCGTAGGCGATCATGGATGTCCACAAATCTCTGTCTTTGGTGTTTGCTATCAACTCACAATTTGACTCTCTACCGTGCCATGATGGTCTGCATACTGGGGGTAGTTCTGTAGGATATAGTTCCTATGATCTCTGCTTCCCCGTTTGTGCCGACCTCTTCCCGCAGTAAGTTTTGGCCACCCTCGTGATGGTAGGTCTGACATTCTTCAATCGTTGTCTATCCACAATTTTATCGCTGTCTTCCTCTGTCTCGTCTACCCTCGATTGTACCGGTTGTCACAGTGTGTTCTATTAGAATGTTTTATTTCAATGATTAAATATTTATTATAATTGATGAAACAATTAAAACTTGCTTAGCGCAGGAAATGAATAACGTTTCTAAAGTACTAATGCAAACCTTTCGTCTGTCTGTGCAGATGATCGCTCAATAGTCTCTCTATCGTGATAGATATAAAAAACACACAACATAACGTTAGGATGCGTCTTGTTCTTCTTCACCTTTCAACTCCCAACGAAGCATATGTCTTCAACAAACTTCTTCCAGCTCTTCCTCTCTCTTGCCATCCTTTCCAATTCTTTACATGTTTACATATCTTTTTAATATCAGTCTCCAGCTCTCTTCTTCTCCAGGTATTTCAGCTCATCGTTCAGCTCTTCTCCAGGTCTGTAGGCCTTCCCTACTCCTCTTTTCCTTCGGGTTCCAAAACAGTGCCTGTCTTGCAATACTTCCGGTCGGCCTTCTCAATGTGTGCATATTCATCGCCGCGTCTCTTACTTAGCTCTCTCTCTCTCTCTCTCTACTGGTATCTGCTTAGTTTTTCGTTCGTAATCTTATCATGCCATCTCAGTCCCTCTATTCTACGTAACTATCCATTTATGAAGGTTTGTAGTTTTCTGGTGGTTTATTTTGTTGTCTTCCATGTTTCCGAGCCATAGAACATCACTGCCTTCACATTTGATTGAAAGATTCTCAGATTTGTGTTTGTTTTGATCTCCTTTGACTTCCATATCTTACTCAATGTAATAAAGTTTCCCTTGATTTTTTAAATTCTTATCTGTAACTACGCTCCCGTCATGCAATCGTCCAAACCAAGGCATATATGCGGGTTACTGCGGATAAGAGACATCCACTACACAAGAACACTAATGATGTTAAGGGCAAGAGAATCAAGAGGGGCATGTCGTGAATGGCCCAGGCTGAGAGAACAATTGGCCAGGTGACTACGGTTGCGACCCTACCAAAGAGGAAGAATGGATCCCAACAGATGGTAGAATGGCCAACTATCTCAACGTTATCATTACTCTTGGAAGAGAATGTAGAGATTGGGGCAACATGAAGGCTGATCTCGCAGTTGAGCAGCTTATAGAAGATAATGCAAGGGATGATGATGTTGTTGTATATACCGATGGGTCGATTCAACGTGGTGAGAAGTCCGGCTGGGGTTTCTTGGCTAATGCGCATGGTAGGGTTGTTGCAGAGCGAAGTGGGGCATACATGACAACTACTTCTAGTATGAGGATGGATGTTGAGGCTGTTACTGCTGCCCTCCATTGGATCTCTGGGACTTTATTTACTGGGCAGTTGTTGTATCTGACTCTCAGTCGATGCTTCACAAGATCCAGAAGGGCAGGTTTCGGTATGAGTGGATGTCGTCTATAGAAGTTTCTAACCTCCAGCGGCTTACGTGGATATACTGTCCTGTGCATGCGGGTGTTTACTGTAATGAAAGAGCGGACAGGCTTGCATCAACAGCATCGATTGTTGGGAAGTTGAAGATGGATAAGGGGATATTCTTCGGTCTCTTCGCGACTGTCTGTTGGATGAGGACACTAAAATCGATGTTGAATCGATCAAGCGATTTAGGCAGTTTGGAGTTACCCGTTGTTCAAGTCGAACTGGATGCACGAGAGACAGAGTGAGAGGTGTGTTTAATCAGCGAGCCACAGGAACCATCAGTATGCATACTCTTCGATATCAGTTGGGGAGCCTGAGCACCTATGGATCTGCCCGAAGTACAATGACGTCAGTTTAGTAACCAATAACCAATTCTAATTTTGAGATCTGTGTTTGTTCCCCCTTCTGTGTTTATGTTGCTATCAAGGTATGTGTATAATTCTACATTACATATTTATATTACAACAAGCGGCAAGAAACTGAAAGTATTGGACAGATTTACTTATCTTGGAAGCACACTGTCCCAAAATGTCACCATAGACGATGAAATAAATACCAGAATCTCTAAAGCTAGCAGCACCTTTTGGCAGACTACATAGAAATGTCTGGCACAGATGTGGTATTGGTCAAGCCACAAAACTGAAGGTATATCGAGCTGTCGTGCTCCCAGTCCTTCTTCACGCATGCGAAACTTGGACTGTATATCAGCGACACGCAAGGAAGCTAAACCACTTTCACACAGTCTGCCTCCGAAAAATTATGATCATCAAATGGCAGGATATAATCCGAAACACCGATGCCCTGAATAGAGCTGCTATCCCCAGCATCTACACAATCTTGATGCAGTCCCAGATACGATGGGCTCGATGTGGCTCGAATGCCGGATTGTGGAAGACTCAAAAGACTTGTATGGTGTGCTGCGTAGCAGTAAACGCTTACAGGGTGGTCAGAAAAAGAGATTCAAAAACACACCCAAGAACTCTATGAAATCCTTTGGCATAGATGTCGACATCTGGGAAAATGTTTCTCAAGACAGATCAACCTGGTGCACACTTCTTCGCAGAGGTTCTTCGACCTGGAGGCAGGTAGAACTGCACGGATGAAGCAGAAACCACAAACAGGAAAGGCAGTAAAACTCCCCACAAACGCAAATATTCATTGCCCACCAAACCTGCTTCGGACTCACAATCATCTACGTACACACAGACAAAACAACGCAGCTACATTATCTTGGATGAAAAATTGTGGTCATCATCACCCGTGATGGACGATCATCATATCATGTGTATAAATTTAACATCCTGTAGAGCTGTTTCCTCCAGCATAATCTGGTTTGATTTACAGCTTTCCTCATCGTGGTCTTTCGTGATAAACCTAGTTGCTGGACTAGAGCTTACATTTTAAATCGCACTCATAACGTGGTATGCACACAGTGTAGAGCGTGGGTATCTTCGTTCTTAACTAGCCTGTTCGGGGATTCAGTGACCACTAAAATACTAGCTAATAGAACAGCCGCTCGATTCCTGCAGTTAGAAATATGCTGTTAGAGTTGACTGATGCCTAGAACAACTGGAGGTGGATTGGATTCGTTGAAAAAGCAACTATGGATACCATAACAGAGAAAATAGTTTAACAGTTAAAGCAGACGGTATGTAAAGTTAAGTAATTGGTTTATTTTGATATATGATTAACAGTAGTTGTAATAGTCATCAAGTGCCATGCCGGGTAGCGTATGCGATCACGAATTTCCACAAATGTCTGTTGTTGGTGTTAATTGTCAGTTCAGATGTTGACACTCCGTTCTATCAAGACAGAGTTTCCAGAAGTTGCTCTCTCTCTCTCTCTCTCTCTCGCTGTGTGTGTGTGTGTAT
Source organism: Arion vulgaris (assembly GCA_020796225.1). Taxonomy (NCBI): domain Eukaryota; kingdom Metazoa; phylum Mollusca; class Gastropoda; order Stylommatophora; family Arionidae; genus Arion; species Arion vulgaris. Next base: position 9,256,056 of record CM036777.1, on the reverse strand, counting down.
GTCTTCTTCTGTCTCGTCTCCCATTGCTTTTACCGATTGTCACAATGTATTCTAAACTTGCCTTCTCACTAAATGTCTGCTTATTGGTTATTGGTTACTTAACTGACGTCACAGCACTCCAGGTAGATCCATATGTTCCCAGTCTCCCTTAACAGATGTTGAAGGGTTCGCATACTTATGGTCAGTGGCGGCTCGTGATCATTTTTGTTGGTGGAGCCAGACATTTTGTTCCGGAGAAATCATGGTTTTGGTTGCTATATTTTAATTTATAAAATAATAAATACACGTTATACATTATTTTTGTGGGGCCCAGCCCAACTGGTCCTTAATGACGAGCCGCCACTGCTTATGGTTCATGTGGCTCGCTGGTTGAGGGTGGAAGAAAGAAAGGAGGGCAGAGAAAATCCTGGTTTGACAACATCAAGAGCTGGTCAGGACAGGGTTTCTCCACACTCGCTCGAAAAGTTGAAGACAGAGACTCATGGCGTTGCTTTTTGTGCTGATGTCTCCACAGTAACACCCCTACGACCCTAACGAGTTATGGGCTTTATTATTATTATTTCCACGTAGTAAACTATCATCTAGAGAATATTAGCGTAATGCATGCTAAACAGCACGTCCGCCCTAGTGGTTACCGGGGCCCAAATTTTGGGATGCAAAGAATAGAACCACTGTTACCTGCCACGCATGTTGTAAGAGGCGACTAAGGAGGTTTGGCTGTAATCGGATGCACGTGTCCTAAATGTGTAGAAGTCTATGCGTTTAGGGCCTCCAAACCAATGTGCAACGTATACACGTTCTTGGCAAAGATCAAACATATCACAAAGAGTGATTAAAATTGGTCGTAAAGAACGAACGCAAAGAAGAAGAAGATCAGCACGTCTAGAGTAGGTCCGACATACCTATTTATAGTCCGTTCATCAACTCATGCCCATAGTCCAATGCGAATTGTAGCTGAACCATCAATTTTACAGTAGCGAAACTTTGCACTCAACCTTAGAATTATACCGACGCAAATGTCTGATGGGAGAAATTGCTATAGGAAACCTGAATTTTGTAATATAACGGTTTCCTTTGATGTTGGTGGCATATTTTGCAGGTCTGATACAAAATTTTAGTTTTTACAGTAGACGCACCGATATGACATTTGATGACAAGTCTCATGCAAAGGCGTATCATCCCAGCTTATACATGGGGGTCAATGTTGATATTTGCAATAGTCATGAAATAAACAAGAATTGTATATTTAGTTGTATTATTCTATTTAACTAACTTACATTACAGTTAAAGTTAGCTTCCATGTCATAATGCCATCCTCCTTTCCCGTCCTGGCTTGGGACTGGCAATGGTGGAGTTAATTTGAGACGTTCTTTCCAAATCGCTACTTATTTGGTACAATGTGCGTGTGTTAACATATGTGGTAGGGAGGTATCATTATAATAAAGTAGCTCTTTTCTCTGGTTCTTGTATACTGTGGTACAGATGACCCATATGTGCCTCTTTGTGGAAATGCACGTATAGTATTAATGACACTTTTTACATTGTAATTTCAAACTCATTAGAAATGTTATATCAGTGTCTGCTTTGAGAAGTCAACAATATGACACAATAGCTTCACACTAATTTCGATATACTCTCTCTTTAGCCTGTTACGCCCTTGGCGTTTAGGGCACAACAAACATACACCATTCTTCCCTGTTCATGGCCTTCCTCTGTATTGTGTTCCAGCTATGATTCATTTCTTTCAGTTCTTGCTCTATCGTTCTCCTCCAGGTTGTCTTAGGTCTTCCACGCTTTCGCCTACCCTCTGGAGTCCATCTCAGTACAGTTTTCGTGTCGGAGCCAGTCTCCATGCGCATCACATGTCCAATCCATCTCCAGCGTCGTCTTCGGATGATAGTGCCCATATTCTCTTGTTGGCATCGTGCAAGCAATTATTGGTTCGAGATAGTAGTCGGCCAGTACACGCGTAAGATTTTTCGCAGACAAGTTGTATGAAAGGTGGAGAGTCTGGACATATCCTGTTCTGTCATTCTCCAGCATTCCGATCCGTACAGCAATGTTGACAGCACACAGCTGTTATAGATACTAGTCTTGGTTCTTATGCTGTATTGGGCAGATTTCCGGCGGTCTGAAGGGTCATGAATGCACTTCGTGCCTTACTCAGTCTGTTTTTAATGTCAGATCCAGCTCCTCCTTCATTGCTAATAACACTTCCAAGGTATGTGAAAGCGGTTGTATCTCGTAAGGTTTTACCTTCTAGTTTGAATTTCGATATACGCATTTAACTAAAAGTCCGTGTCGCACTTATGACTTCATTTATTTCCACGGTCAACGGCGTTTGGAATTGGTGCGCGGAAATGCAAGAATCGTTACCAAAAAAAACCACGGATTTCGTCCTGAATGTTACTATTTTTGTCATCAATGTTATATACTGTCCATGCAAGCGATGTGAAACAATCTCAGACGTGTACTGTTGCACCTCTCTTGTGTGTGCGGAGGGGACATGTAGTCCAATCCTAGAACAAGATCCCCGACCAAGGTGGGGCATAGCATATCAAGGTTAGACATGTGCGTGTTGTGTGCTCTGTCTTTCGCGCTGCTCGTTTTCTCTGGACTCACAATACGATGATTCCAGTATTCGGTTCCTCTTTTGTTGTTACAGCGCCACATTTGGCGATCTCAAGGATTCCAGCACGTATTGTCTATATGAAGCATTTCAGAGACACTTTAAGAGTGTCTTTAAAGCGTTTCTGTCCACTAATGCAAACGTCTGCCCCCTTCAAGCTCGCCATCATCAACTGTTTTGGGATGCGTTTATCAGGCATTCGAGCAACGTGACCGACCCATCTCATTGGGCCTTCTGCAACAGGGTGTTGACGCTTGGGATCTTTGCTCTTGTGAGGACTTCGCTGTCTGGAATTTTGTCCTGCCAGTTTATTTTTAGTATTCTGCGTAGACAGCTTGTGTGAAATGGTTTAATTTTCTTGCGTGTCTGCTATACACTGTCCATGTCTCGCTTGCGTACAGCAGCGTTGTTAGCACTATGGCCTGGTAAACTTTCAGCTTTGTGACTATGCTTATCCCCTTCCGTTCCACACAGTGACACGTAACCTTCCGAACGCAGCACTGGCTTTGGATATCCTATTGTGGACCTCAGAATCTATGTTTGCCGATCTGAATAGGAGGCTGCCAAGATAAGCAAAGTTGTCCGTTGACTGGAGACGCTGGTGTTTAATGTTGATGACTGGATCGTAATACTGTTCTCTAGGGGCGGGCTGGAACATGACCTCTGTTTTTGGTGTTAATGGTGAGGCCAAACCTATCACAGGCCATTGAGAACTTGTCCATGTAAGTGTGCATTTCTTCCTCAGAGTTGGTAGCGAGGGCACAGTCATCAGCAAACAACAGGTTGAGATAGTTGATTCTTTTACCTTGGTGGAGGATTTTAACCTCCGAAGATTGAATAGGTTACCGTCTGTCCTGTATCTAATCTTTACCCCATGTTCGTCGCCTTCCCAAAGACATCCGTGAGCATGGCAGCAAACATCATGCTGAAGAGTGTTGGGGCCAGTACACAGCCCTGTTTGACGCCGTTGGTGACGTGGAAGGCTTCCGACAGCTCCCTTCGTCAAGTACACGTGCCATCATGCCCTCGTGAAACTGTTGGACGATCTTGATGAATTGCCTTGGGCATCCAAATTTTTCCATGATCTTCCATAGACCCTCCCTTTTAACCGTGTCGAAAGCCTTTGTCAGATCGACAAAGACCATATAGAGGTTACGGTGCTGCTCTTGGCATTTCTCCTGTAGTTGGCGAGCAGCAAATATCATGTCTGCTGTTCCACGACCTGCTCTGAAGCCACATCTGAAGTCATCAATGTATTAAATGTCTGTAAACATTAGTTTTATTCAACCATGCCAAAGGAGGCGTTAAATATATAGCACAAAGAAGGAAAATTATACAACAAATATTTAAATATTTTGCAGCGTCGGAAACATGTGTAGTTTACATGCAAGTTTTCAAGCAGGATCGGCCTCCCTTCAAACGCCTGCCCCTGTTTTTATTTATGGTATTATGCAGAGAATGATTTGTGTCTTCAGAAACTCTCAGATAAGCTTTTACCTGTGCGACTTTGTGTCTCATGGTCATCGTTGACAAGCCAAGGACATTGCTCATTGCCTCACATGAAGTTTCACGTGTGCACCTGAGTATACGTCTCATCGCCTCATTTTGGAAATTGTCTATCAGAAGACCAAGACCATAGTCTACCACGCTCAGCACTAGTTCCCGATAAAGAAGTGTTATAGTTTCTATCCGCTATTAAAGTGCAGATTTGGTGAGCAAACACTACGGTCAACTAATTTCATATCTACCAACCTATCTATCTAAACTACCTGTCTGGCCTGCTAGCTACCACCTGGGGTTGAGGGACTGGCTGCATGCCTTCTACAAAAGGAGCAGCAGAAGTTGTTCAATATCCGCCTCCGCCATAACATTGAGAACGGTTAGCCCTTTTCTTGCCTTTAGGATTACTTTCTCAACATGACTTTTTTCCGACCCAGAAGCACTTGAGCTCAAAGCTCTTCGGCTCGGTGTCATGGACATCGTAACCCTTCGGCTCGATGCCACGAACACCGTAAATCTGGGAAACCTGTAGCTTTCTGCCAGTCCGCGGAGTTGAACCGCACTTACAGAGGACTAGTCACCCGTAGTCCAACGCGCTTCGAACACGCTGGGCACATGACTCTTAAATGACAGGCTTCTGTCAACTGTTATTCAAGATATTTTAGTATTTCGCTTCTGTCAGTTTCTTTGTTACACATGCTGACATCTGGAGTAGGTGTCTTTACTATGTGAGTGTTAAGAAAGAACCATGTCAGAGAAGCCTTTGGTGGGTTCCCATTCGATTCGAACTCGTTGCACCAGTCCCCAATCCTACTCAGTTCACACTGAATGCAGATGCGATATTCATCTCTGTCCTTGTCCATTCGATACACCAGAATATCATCGACGTACGACATTGTTCTTCCCAGTCCGACCCTCTATGTGCTGGTTAGCCCGACTGCGTATACATTTAACAGGGCTGGCGAGAGTGGTGATCCCTGAGGAAGGCTCATAAGGATCTGTTGTGGTTGTGATGTCAATGAACAATAACGAATTGATAAGGTGCGCTCAAAAGCACAGCAGCAATCCATATGACCAAGTCTGACTCTACCTGAATATCCATCTTCTTCTTCTTCACCTTTCAACTCCCAACGGAGCACAGGTCTTCAACAAACTTCTTCTAGCTCTTCCTCTCTCTCTCTCTCTCTCTCTCTCTCTCTCTCTCTCTTGCCATCCCTTCCAATTCTTTCCCCTGGTTCGGATGTTTGTAGGTTATTTTGTATTGTTGTGCTATCCATGTTTGTTGAAGATTTGTTGGCTTTGTTTTTCTAATGAGTGAGGTAGCCAGCCCCACGACCAACCCTCCTTAGTAGCCTCTTACGACAAGCCTTCCAGGGCGCAGTGTTACAATTCTTTACTTCTCTTGCGGGCCCCGACAACACACGGGTGTATATCCATCAATAACTGCATAAGTAAGTTGTAAGAGACAATTTGTGGCTGGCCCCAACCAGAAAAAATGATCACGCGCCGCTACTGATCCTGACTCAGCGTAGAACGTTTCTGATAGTTCCGTGTTTGTGGGGATCTCTGTGGCTGAGTGGTTAAGCCCTTTGCCTTTGAGTCAAGCAGTGGCGTCACTGGGGTTGAGTGTCACCCAGTGCAGTAAACTCTTGGTGTCACCCCTCTAGACATTCACCATGGTCTTCTTCCGAGTGTTCCTGAACCATATATAATCGCATATATCACCCCTTGATGGTGTCACCCGGTGCGGGCCCCTCCCGCACCCTAGTGACGCCCGTGAGTCAAAGATCGTGGGTTCGAATCCGGACCGCACCGTTCTGTTCACGAGCGCATCCCCCCAGAAACCCTAGAATTGTTGCTGGAACTACGGAGTTCGTGCTTTCTGCACAAAATGCTCTCGGCAGCTGGCGGGCCATTTCTGCAGAGAGGGACCGGGTAAAACCCGGTGCAATGAAGTCAATTCTTCGACTTTTTTTTTCTTTTATTCTTCTGATCCAGAAGCACTTGAGCTTTTCAGTTCTCCGGCTCGGTGCCATGGACATCGCAACCCTTCGGTTCGGTGCCACAAACACCGAAAATCTGGAGAACCTGTGACTTTTTCTGCCAGCCCACGGAATTCAACCCGCACTCACAGAGGACTTGTCACCCGCAGTCCAACGCGCTACGAACACGCTGGACAGGCGGGCATTCTTCGGCTTTAAAACCCTTTTAACCCTTTCGCTGCTACATACTTTCTGAAGGCTGAGCTAAAAATAGCTACTCTTCGTTTCTAGGTCACAAACGTGAATGTATGCCTATAGCAGTGACAGTAGCAATGTCTAACGTGTTACACGTCTTTGCACACAGAGGAGAGATAACAACAGACGTGTTAATGTGCTTTAGAAGTGAATGGGAAAACGTATATATACGTCCTTAGCAGCTAAAGGGTTAATCCGTGTTTGTTCTAACCGTACACTGGATGCTTACGTGTGTAAATATTTACAGTCACCACAAGAGTATGATCGCATCACATAATTTGTTATGGTCAAGTTGGGTTATGGACAAACATGTAACGGCGTGTCATCATTCAGTACAAGACAGTCTACTGACAACCGTGGTCCCCGGCAACATAGGGCCGACTAGCTCAGACGGAAAAAAAAATTTAAAATTCACGTTTAATGGGAAGGGGCTAATTTTTATGTTTTTGATAGAACACTGTAACGAAAAGAACACAGAACTAAGCGATCTCAGGTCAACCTTAGCCCAGTTGTCCCATGATTCTGAGAGGGTAGTAATCCAGTGGTTTGAATCTTGGGAATCTTTTGGCCAGTAAAATATCCAATAACCAACTACTCCAAGACACAAGACAAGAGGCAATGAATTACATACTCAAAAAGAGAAGATGGAAATGACTCGGACATGTTATGAGAATGAGACAAGAAATGCCTGCAAGGGTAGCCTCACTTGGACACCAGAAGGAAAGAAAGAAAGGCAGACCACGGACAACATGGAGGCGCATGATGGAAGAGGAACTGGACACCGCATCTCTGACGTGGGGCTCTGCGCTGAAGGTTGCACGGACAGGAGAGCATGGAAAGTCCTTTCTGAAGCCCCATGTGTCACTAGGCATGACAGGATTAAGTAAGTAAGTAAGTAATCCAGTGGATACACTCACACTGCAAGATCAAGGGAAATGAAGATGCTGAGAGACTGGCTAAAGAGGAGCTGGAATGCCCCAAGATGACAACTTAGTTAGCTATGAAGAAACAAAACATCGCAAAGGGCACTACAAGGCAAAATGGGATAAAGAACACCCAAAACACAACAAGAACGATGGATATTACCAACTGTCTAGAAGGGACCAGACAGCCATACTTCTCCTTCGGACGGGTCACAACAGAATGAAACAAAACCCGTACACTAAATTCAAAATAAGCACCAACGACCTGTGCCCCTGTGGCTTGGCGAGTATGACAACAGAACATATCCTACAGAACTTCCCCAGTATGCAGACCTGAGAAGAAAGAGGTGGCCACCACCAACGTCCAAGACAAACTGTATGGCGTGGCTGATAATCTGAAGCAGACGAGCAGCCTTTATTAGAGAAACCAAATCCCAATCTAGTGAGAACGCAGAAGACAAACTGTATGGCGTGGCTGATAATCTGAGGCAGACGGCTACCTTTATTAGAGAATCCGAAATCCCAATCTAGTGAGAACGCAGAAGAAGAAGAACACTACACTGTAAGGTTTTCTGCAATTTTACACAATTCTACGAGTCTATGGTTGTTTATTGATGCAAACTGTTAATAATATTGATCAGTGGCAGCTCGTCATTAAGGGCCAGCGGGGCCGGGCCCCACAAAAATAATGTATAACATGTATTTATTCTTTTATAAATTAACATATAGCAACCAAAAGCTATGATTTATCCGGGAAAAAATGTCTGGCCCCACCAACAAAAATTATCACGATCCGCCACTGATATTGATATTCCTGAGTGTTAAACTTAATTTGTAACATAATATAACCTTGATTTAGCATGTTGTGTTGTTTTAAAATGAAATTGTTTATATCTAACAATACTGGAATGCGATGTCAAGCTACGATTTGGTTCTCATTTCCGTAAATTTTTACGAGCCCGCCGGTCTCATGCTATCATAGGCCATGCTGAGAACCAAATTGAACTATATCTGAATGTACCAGCTGTGGTGATAAATATTGATCCATTGACGTGGTGTTGTACCAAAACTGGCACAGGTGTTCTGTGCAGTAACACCTGTCAACGAGGATGTACTGTACATGGTTTCAATTATAGCTTCAAATGATTGTTTAGCTATCATCATCAGGTGCCGTGCCGGCTGGCGTAAGCGATCATGGATCTCCACAAATCTCTGTCGTTGGTGTTTGCTATCAACTCAGATGTTGACGCTCTACCGTGCCATGAAGTCAGGCTATCCAACATTTTCTCTCTCTGTCTCGTCTACCCTCGATTTTACCATTTGTTACAATGTGTTATAAGCATCCTCTCCTCATCACATGGCCGAAAAATGGTGACTGTCTCTTTCTTATATTGATGATAAGCTTTCTCTGTGTCTTGACCTCATTCAATACCTCAACATTAATCATTTTAGCAGTCCATGGATTCTCATCATTCTTCTGTAAAACCACATTTCTGTGGCCCTCAGAGATTTTCCTTCTGTGTGTTCAGTGTCCATAAGAAAGAAAATTGAGATATTTTCGACATATAAAAAGACATGATGGGCTGGAGAAGACCATCATGGAAGGAAGCATACCGGCAAAGAAGAAGACCACGGAGAAGATGGATTCAGGATGTAACTGATGGTTTGAACATGACGGCTGCAGAGGTCGGACATCTGGCCTATGAGAGAGAAATTCCAGAGGACTGTTGGGGTAGCAAAGTTCTGCTCAGGACAAGCTATTTGATGATGATATTCAATGTTGTCTCTTGTATCATTCCTTCCTTCCTTTCGTTCACTTAAAATATTATCTATGTATTCAATGTTGTCTCTTGTCTCCTTCCTTTCTTTCGTTCACTTGAAATATTGTCTATATATTCAATGTTGTCTCTTGTATCCTTCCTTTCTTTCGTTCACTTGAAATATTGTCTATATATTCAATGTTGTCTCTTGTATCCTTCCTTTCTTTCGTTCACTTGAAATATTGTCATATATTCAATGTTGTCTCTTGTATCCTTCCTTCTTTCGTTCGCTTGAAATATTGTCTATATATTCAATGTTGTCTCTTGTATCCTTCCTTTCTTTCGTTCACTTGAAATATTGTCTATATATTCAATGTTGTCTCTTGTATCCTTCCTTTCTTTCGTTCACTTGAAATATTGTCTAAATATTCAATGTTGTCTCTTGTATCCTTCCTTTCTTTCGTTAACTTGAAATATTGTCTATATATTCAATGTTGTCTCTTGTATCCTTCCTTCCTTTCGTTCACTTGAAATATTGTCTATATATTCAATGTTGTCTCTTGTATCCGTCCTTTCTTTCGTTCACTTGAAATATTGTCTATATATTCAATGTTGTCTCTTATATCCTTCCTTTCGTTCTCTTGAAATATTGTCTATATATTCAATGTTGTCTCTTGTATCCTTCCTTTCTTTCGTTCACTTGAAATATTGTCTATATATTCAATGCTGTGTCTTGTATCCTTCCTTTCTTTCGTTCACTTGAAATATTGTCTATATATTCAATGTTGTCTCTTGTACCTTCCTTCCTTTCTTTCGTTCACTTGAAATATTTTCTATATATTCAATGTTGTCTCTTGTACCTTCCTTCCTTTCTTTCGTTTGAAATATCTACTGATTGAGTGATTGATTTATTGGACCATCATCATTGAACTTCGGGAACCCACAAGGAAAACGAAAAGAGGACGCCTAAACAGATCTGGAGACAAAGTTTTCTTGAGAACTGAAGACTGCTGAACTGTCCTGGAGACCATAAAGAGAACAGCCAGAGACCGAGAAGACTGCTGAACTGTCCTGGGAGACCATAAAGAGAACAGCCAGAGACCGAGAAGACTGCTGAACTGTCCTGGGAGACCATAAAGAGAACAGCCAGAGACCGAAAAGAGTGACGAACAACTGTTGAGACCTTATGCTCACAAGGAACAGAGGACTAACTTAATCTGTTATACATGTATTTTTATTTCAAAGATTTACTTGACAACTGCTAATGCCAGCCTCCCGTCAGAAGGCAGTTCAGCAGAATTTCGACCAATACTTGATAAGGAACTTGGGCATAATGGCAACATCACAGACTACAGGTCGAAAAAGACGAGAGGGTGAGAGCCGAATATTTATTTCCTATCAAAGTAAATATTAGTAAGTTAGTATCAAATAAATACTTTTTAGTGATTGTGTATACTGGGTTGTTCATTATCCCTAGAACCAATACTGACATACGGAAGCGAGTTATACAGTGCTACAATAGAACCAATACTGACATACGGAAGCGAGTCATGGACAATGCTACAATAGAACCAATACTGACATACGGATGAGAGTTATACAATGCTACATAGAACCAATACTGACATACGGAAGCGAGTTATTCAGTGCTACATAGAACCAATACTGACATACGGATGCGAGTTATTCAGTGCTACATAGAACCAATACTGACATACGGATGCGAGTTATACAATGCTACATAGAACCAATACTGACATACGGATGAGAGTTATACAGTGCTACATAGAACCAATACTGACATACGGATGTGAGTATACAATTACATAGAACCAATACTGACATACGGATGTGGTTATACAATGCTACATAGAACCAATACTGACATACGGATGAGAGTTATACAATGCTACATAGAACCAATACTGACATACGGATGTGAGTTATACAATGCTACATAGAACCAATACTGACATACGGATGAGAGTTATACAATGCTACATAGAACCAATACTGACATACGGAAGCGAGTCATGGACAATAAACAAACAGATCGAAAAATCTCTGAGGACCACAGAGATGTGGTTTACAGAAGAATGATGAGAATCCCATGGACTGCTAAAATGACTAATGTTGAGGCAGTGGCGGCTCGTCATTAAGGGCCAGTGGGGCCGAGCCCCACCAAAAATAATGTGTAACGTGTATAAATTAAATTATAACCTAATCCAGTACCATGATTTTCCACACAAAAATATGTCTAGCCCCACCAACAAAACTTAGCACGAACCGCCCCTGTGTTGAGGTATTGCATTAGATCAAGACACAGAAAAGACTTATCATCAATATAAGAAAGAGGCAGTCATCATTTTCGGGCATGTGATGAGGAAGGAAAGTTTAGAACACATTGTGACAACCGGTAAAATCGAGGGTAGACGAGACAGAGGAAGAAAGAGAGAGAACATTTTGGATAGCCTGACTTCATGGCACGGAAGAGCGTCAACATCTGAGATGATAGCAAACACCACGTACAGAGATTTGTTGAGATACCCTATCACCTACAAGCCGGCACGGCACCTGATGATGATGATGAGTTTTACAGAAAAACGTTGGGAATTCCATAGACTTTTAACACATTAACCTCTGAAGTCTGCATAAGATTTGTCAGAATGGCGAGGGACAATGGTGATAAAGAAAGCAAGCATTCATGCAAAAATAAGTCAGAGGCGCTATGATTACGCTTGAATTCATAGATCGCCAACACCAGCCTGCACGGCGCCTGATGATTATGATGATTCATTATCAAGTGCCATGCCGACTGGTCTATGTGATCATAGATCTGCAAAAAGTATCTCTAGTTAGTTAGTTTGTTAGTTTTTGCTAGTTATTTTGTTAGTTAGACAATTTGTTAGTTAGTTATTTAGTTAATAATCATATCATGCAAGACTGTCCTCTCCTGGGAGATCTGAGAAGCAACATGTGGCCACACCCAGTCTACGTGAAAACTAAGCTTTGGGGAAACCTGACAGACCTGAAGCTGACTGCCCAGTTTGTGGTCCACAGTAAATTAAGTGCATGACCAGAGATCGCTGAAGAAGGAAACCTGACAGACCTGAAACTGACTGCCCAGTTTGTGGTCCACAGTAAATTAGCGCATGACCAGAGATCGCTGAAAAGAAAAACCTGACAGACCTGAAGCTGACTGCCCAGTTTGTGGTCCACAGTAAATTAAGCGCATGACCAGAGATCGCTAAAGAAGTTAATAGTCGTTACTGTCGCTACTGGGTGTAGTACCGCTTTGGGGGTGTAGAACAGGTGGAAAGACGCTGACGCTGGATAGGACACACTTTGCGACAACCGGAGGGGAATATAACAAGAAGGGTTCTTGCCTGGAACCCACAGGGACAGAGAAAGAAGGGGAGGCCGAGAAATACATGGAGACGAGATTTGGAGATGGAGATCAACAATATAAAGAAGAGCTGGAGGGAGCTGCAGGAGATAGCTAGAAATAGGAAGACTTGGCATGAGTTGGTTGAGGGCCTATGCCCCAACCCCGGGTAAAAAGGCAAAGAGAGAGAGAGAACAGGTGGGACGTGAGCCTGAAGAATTTAAATTCTGCATGGCTAATGCAGTCGCTGTTCAGTTTAAGATTTTTCTTTATGCCCACAACAGAAAAAAATCATTAACCTTACCGTGGATTGAACACAGGACTCCAGCATGGGAGCCACGATCTAATCCATTCGGTCAGACGTTCATCTGAATGTGTTCTTCTTTCTTTCTTTCTATTGTCCGTCTCTGTTTTTGGTCGCTAGACGTAGCAGGTTTAACTGATGATCGGTTTCCTAGATAGTGCACGCTTGGTCGCTTGATATGGTGTGGTATTGTGCAGTTTTATATTGTCTGTAACTCTATCAACCCATCTTTTTCTTGATCAAGCCCTTCCTCTTGATGATTTCATTTTCAGGTTGTCCGCTCTTGCAACATGTGTATTCGGGTTCATTCTGACCAAGTGACCAAACCATTTGAGTCTCTGTTTTCCAATAAATCTAATAGCAGATGTTGTTCCGACTGTTCTTCTAATTTCTTAATTTCTTATATGGTCTCTTCTTGTTTTATTTACCGCTTTCCTCAAGCATCTCATTTCATGTGGTAATTTTCCTTTCTTGTTCTTTTGTCAGTGTCCATGTTTGGCGCTGGTAGCACAGTGTTGGTATGAAGATTGCATTTATAATCTTTCTTTTAGTCTCTACTGGAATTTCTGGCTGTTTCGAGATTGGGGTAAGTTGACATATGAAGAGGTTGGTTTGCTGGATTCTAGTTTCGATCTCTCTGTCTAGTCCATAGATTCCCAAACTTTTTCTGCCCACCGCCCACTTTGCACGACATAAACTTTGTAACGCCCCTCCACATTACAAATGTTTGTCAACGCCCCCTTCCCACATATATATACATGCTCTATTTTCACTTTGACATAGAAAAAATTGATATATATTTCTGTCATACATGGTCAATTTTCAAATGATTATATACATGAAATAGAAAATTGATGAAAAAATGTATCTTGTAAAATGGACATAAGATGAATTAAAATGCAGAATTCACATTTTTTATGATTATTCAATCGCAAAAACACGAAAAAAAACTCCTCCCCCAAATGCTTCTGAACCCACTATCGCCTCCCTGGAAGGCTTTAGCGCCCGCAGGGGGTGAGGTGGAGGGTAGGGGGGGTGGTACCGCCCACTTTGGGAAACGCTGGTCTAGTCTAATGTGTTCTTACTATGCTTTTATTCAAGATGTCAGCTCATGCTGGCTGTGGTGATAACGCTGCTGCTGGCGGCTGCTCTCATCTTTGGGATAGTATATGTGGCAAAGGAATATGGAAATTCACCTGAACAATCTAAGACTGTTGATGCTGTGTTTGCACATGCAGCGGTTGCTGCCGACTCAGCCCAGTGTTCTACAGTAGGCAAGTAAGTAAGAATGTGTTTGGATCCTCGTCTAATACTTGATGTTTTTCTCATTTATCTTTACCTCTGTTATATATCCATCATCATCATCATGTTCACTATCATCAATGTTCGTCATCATCATCAACAGCATCGTCATCCTGTTCATCACCACCATCACCATTATCATAATCATCATCGGCATCGTCATTATAACCATCATTATCAATATTACCAACCACCATCCTCATCATCATTATCACCACCACCCCACCAACATCATCACCATCATTAATATCCCCACCATTATCATCATCATTATCATAACCATCATCATCATCAATATCCCTACATTATCATCATCAACATCACCCCCACCATCAACATAATCATCATCATCATCAATATCATCACCACCACCATCAACATAATCGTCATCATTATCAATATCACCATCACCATTCTCATCATGATCAGCATTGTCACCATCAATATAACCATCGCCATCATTATCGCCACCACAACCACCACACCACCACCACTAGCATCATCATTATCAGTATCGCCATCATCAATATAACCGACAAAATCAATATCGCCACAACCACAACCACACCACCACTATCATCATCATTATCAGCATCGTCATCATCAATTTAATCATCATTATCATCATTACCCAATCAGTCATCCCTCTATCCATCCACGAATTTCTCAATCAATCAATCAATCAATCACCATCATCAATTCATTCATCAATCCTTCCATCCATTGTTTATCTGCTCTATTTCATGAGGTCGTCGTAGTTAATCGGATAGCTCGCCGCAGAAATTTTGTAAAAGACGTCGTAATTAGCAGTGCTATATGCGTAAATGGAGAAGAACATACTCATATCAGATTTCGATTTGTGGCTACACAGGGCGGCTCATCATTAAGGCCCTGTAGGGCCGGGCCCCACCATAAATAATGTGTGAACGTGTATTTATTATTTTAAAAACTAAAATATAACCTAATCCAAAACCATAATTTCCCCGAAAATGTGTGTTTGGCCCCACCAACAAAAATGATCACGAGCCGCCACTGGGGCTACATGTAGAAGACATATAGACTTCTTATAAATGTTTAAACTATAGCTAGACAGCAACTTTTTATGGTTTCTGTGGCGTAGTGGTTATGTGCTCGTCTCTCGTGCCAAAGATGCAAGGCTTTCTTCCTCGTGGAACACTCTAGACATTTGTACAGAGATCAGGGATCTCAGTGTAGGTGAGATCGAGTTCCTAGTCCTATCGGAGACGGACGATAAAAGTAGGCCCCGTGTTCAATTTGAGCACGTTAAAGAACCATTGTCAGTTCAAACTCGAGAAGAGCAGGCTGGAAAGCCGCTGCCCGGGCAAAATTCATAACAAAATAATAAAATTAAAATTCATTAAAAATATTTTCCCCTATCTTCAAAATTACATCGGAGACGCTCGCCGGTGCTACGGAGTTCGTGCACTGCAGCTGAGATCTTTCTGTGTAAGAAAGGGGTCGGAGTAAATATGATTACTCGGTGAAGTGCAATGATGATGGTCCTCTCAATCAATCAATCTCTTTTCTCTCGTGATCGTTCTTAAGCCGTTTTTATCATTCTATTGTGATATATAAACAGCCAAACATCAGAACGTGATGTGCGTGCACAGCCTTCAGTACCTATTGGAGCTCAGGTGCTTATCCTTCGGTGGTGTGTTCGATTTCAACCAGCGTATACTATCAATCAATCAATCAACACTCAGTCACAAGGTTCTATCAAAGTCTTTTTAGGGAAGGAGTTGTCCCCCCTCCCTCACCCATCCTTTACCTTCATGTATAGACGCCCATGTAACTACCATCCATTTTAAAAACAGGGGATAGTTACAGAAACAAAGAACGAAGAAGAGATATAAATATATTTCACTTTTATTCAGACAAATTCAATATTACTCATCAGTGGCGGCTCGTTATTAAGGGCCAGAGGGGGCGGGATTCATCAAAAATAATGTGTAACGTGTGTTTATTATTTAATAAGATAAAATATAACCTAACCCAAAGCCTAACCGAAAATTTGTGTCTGGCCCCACCAACAAAAACGATCAGGAGCCGCCACTGTTACTCATACATTCTCTTTCCATTAGGGACATTCTATTGAAAGGTGGTAATGCTGTCGACGCCGCCATAGCTGGTTTACTGTGCAGTGGTCTGACGTCTGTCCAATCTATGGGGATTGGGGAGGATTTTTATGACTATCTACAACAGGTAAGTTGGAAATGACTAAAGATTTGGAAAGCAAGTTGAATGTATTTGAAAATAGATGTCTGCGAAAATAATGAATATAAAATGGAACGAATTCAGGAGAAGTGATGAAATCAGAGAAATGTCTGGACAACCACTAGTGACAACTGTTATAAGAAGGAGAAGATAGAGATATGTTGGACACACTTTGAGGATAAATTATCAACGAATATCAAAGCAGGCATTGAAGTGGGATGCAAAGGGTTCAAGAAAGAGGTCGACCTAAGGAGACCCTGAAACGAACTTTGCTGAGAGAGGTAGGAAATATCGGTCTCAGTTCCATGGATGAAATTGAGCGAGTTGCCCAGGCAGTATGGAGAAAATACTTGCAGGCCCTATGTAACGTATAACGGCAGAGAGAATTATTATTACAACAGGTAAGTTGGAGTCACAGTCAGTGGCGTAGCTAAGGGGCGAGGGGGCGGACCGCCTCTGGTGAAGATATGGAGGGTGACACTATGTCACCTCAACAAAATTTTTCAGCCCGGCTAAGGTGCGAAAATAGTTGAAAATAGAATTGGATAAAAACACAACAACACAGGAAATGTACCGTTATGACGTCACATATTTCGATTTGAATCTATAAACCGTCGAAAATATTGTCTAGGCGAGTACAGCTCTTTGGTGAGTCATTTCTTATATTTTCTTATAATTTATTTCGAACAATGTTGAATCATTGCCATATCTTACGCTGACTCTTAAGATTCTTTCTGACAATATGTGTTTCTGTGGCATCGTGTGAAAGAAGTTTCTCCAAAATGAAACTTATAAAAAATTACCTCCGGTCAACCATGAGCCAGTTGAGATTGTCGGATCTGGCTGTTCTGTCCATTGAACACGAGCTTACAAGACAAATAGATTTTGACGATGTCATTGACCTGTTTGCCACAATGAAAACAAGAAGACATTCCTTCTAGGACTATAGTGTCGAAGGACATTCTTTTGGTCTGTGCATTGCCGTGTTTTGCCGTGTTTTGCATTTAGATGTTCTGAAAGTGAACAGTTGCATTTTAAAAATCTTTGGATTTGAACTATTTGTTTTGTGGTATTGGATTCGGATTTTGTCTTGGATCATACATGTAAGCAGTAACGTACCGGTCAGTAGAGTAAAGTAGAGCCTAGAGGTAAAGTATGTATGAAAATTTAGCTACACCTAACCATTCAGCATAGGGTCGGGGGGGTCACTGGGTGACATTTGAACGGACCGCCCCGGGTGACGTTTACTCTAGCTACGCCACTGGTCACAGTGTTATATTCTAATCAGATGATTAATTCTCCTTTCTTTCAATGAGTATGCAATCTTTCTCCCCACATTATGTTACCAGTGCCAAACCTGGGCGCTGACAACAAACGATAGAAGAAAACTAGTCACAACAGAGATGAATGTCTACGCAGAATGCTGGGTGTAACAAGAAGAGACCGGTTGAGAAATAAAGACATCAGGAAAAAGTGGATACAACATCAGTACTAGACTTCATCAGAAACAACAAATTAAATGGTTCGGTCACATAAGCAGATTACCATCAGACAGTAACCAAAAGCAATGCTGCTCCGATACATTGGGTACAGCAAAGGGCCGGCCACGCAAAGATGGACCTCAGAGATAACAGAGGCGACGAAAGAGACTATCTACGAAGCGCATACTAGGACCCGTTTTAGAAATCTCTTCCTGACCTGACCTGTAGAGGCTACAGGATTCGAGAGAAAGAAAGAAAGTATGCTCAGGAAGATTGAAACAGGATGGGCTAGGAGACATTGGATGGAGTCGATGAGGAGGTCTAAGCTGACAAAGATCAGTTTTATTTTTGTGCCAGGGCATGCAGGTGTAAGGAGGAATGAACGTGCGGATAGGCTTGCAGGTATGGCTGCTGTACAAAACGGGCGAGCAATGGACCAGGCTAATGTTATAAATTCCTTAAGGGAGAGAGGACGTGTAAATGATTCAAATAATAGTGGTGAATCTACAACTCTAACCAGACTGCAGAACTCAAAGTTAAGTGTGGTGTAGCTCGACAAGAACGCTATGCTGGCAGACAAAGAAGAATTGAAACAAAGAACCGGTATTGTTAGTCGCCACATGCTGAGAACATACTGAGGGAGAGATCGGAGCACTTATGGATTAATTGGTTCGACATGCAGTGATGATGATGATCTGTTGACTAAACTAAACTAAAAATGACTAATATCATTAAGATCATTGGAAGCCACAGCGATGTGGTTTTACATAAGAATGCTGAAAATTCTGTGTATTGCGAAGAAAACAAATGATCAGTTTTTAAAGCAGGTCTGCGCACAGAGAAGAATCAAAAAGAGCCTCTGTAACATGGAGTTGAGAGCTCATCTATCGTGACAAACGTTCGCTCTCTCGTGTCACAGGTAACCGGTTCGTTCCTTCGTGTCAAAGTACCTGGTTCGCTCCCTCGTGTCAAAGTACCCGGTTCGCTCCCTCGTGTCAAAGTACCCGGTTCGCTCCTCGTGTCAAGGTAACCGGTTCGTCGACGAGCCATCTGGATATTTTTTCCAGAGTTCCTGATCTCAGTGTAGGTGAGATCGAGTTCCTAGTCCTATCAGGAGACGGACGACAAAGTAGGTTCCGTGTTCAATTTGAGCATGTAAAAGAACCCTCGGCAGTTCAAAATCGAGAAGAGCAGGCTGGAAAGTCACTGCCTGTGCACAATTCATTATAAAAGATTACAAATAAAATTGTACCTCCACTGAGATCTTCCTGTAACAGCCAAGAAACAACACACTTGCCAAGTGACAGTATATAAATGTGAAAAATACCATATACATATATACAGGACCGTACCGTGTTATGATACAGAGATGCGGCCGCATCAGTCGGTACTGTAATGGGGCGGCATAAGCAGCAAAATCAAAATTACAATTGAAGGTTATTTTAAAGAGAAAGATTTAAGGGCGGAATTTCGAAGACTTGCATCATACTGAGAAAATATGCCGCACGCCTTCATATATATTCAATATTGACTTTCTCTTTTGCAGAACCACAGGCGTATCAACTGTTATCGATGAAAGGGAAACAGCTCAGAAGCAACAGAAGACATGTTCAAGGAATCCATCAGCTTCTGCATCTGGTAAGCTAGAAGAGCTGCCATTCTTCTTCTTCTCTTCCACAATTTACTTCTTTATACAGGGTGTTCAAGATAATTGCAGCCCCATTGACAAATCGAAGTTGCCAGATAACCTATCGCGTTATGTTTATGTACTATTTAAACCGGTTCTGACTAGCTCGTCCTACGTCACATTTGTTCATCGCTCCTTCCCCATCACACAACCTTGACCTATACTACGTCATAACTGAACCTTCTCATTTCCATACATATATGCCAGATTAGCTCCATTCATAGGCTTCTTTTAAGTTGAACACCCTGTAGAAGTGTTGGGGGTGTAGTGATCTTGTGTGTGCTTATTCTAATGCACGTTGTAAGCTGTTATTTATTTTCTTAAGGCTGTTCTTGATGCATCGGTCTATCATTTGCGTGGTCTTCCTCTTGCTCTGTACTCGTTATACTTTTTCAGTGTGGATCTCTGTGGTAGTCGATAGTAGGGCATTCTTGTCAGGAGTTCAAACCATGTAATCTGTGGCTCTTTTATTAATTGCATGACTGGTTCACATCCAGTCTCCTTCTGATTCTTCATTTTTAATTGTGTGTACATTGTTTGTACTGCTCTGTACATTGGTTGATGATCTGACTACACCTGACCTGAATTCATAGGTAGCAAGCGCAAGAAGAAGATAAGGAAAGCATGCCTTCAAGCAGAACTAAATCAGAGCTGCAATATGTGGCTGAGTGGTTAAACCCTTTGCCTTGTGAGTCGAAAGTCGTGGGTTCCAAGCCGTTCTGTTCACGAGTGCAGTTTTTCCAGAGACACCTAGGATTGTTGCTGGAGCTACGGAGTTCGTGCTGTGTGCAATACTCTCGGCAGGTGGCGCCATTTCTGGGAGAGGTAGCCGAGCCGTATGGGTAAAACCGGTGCAATGAAGTAATCCTTCGGCTTTAAACCTTTAGGCGTCATGACTACGCCTGAATTCATAGATAGTAAGAGCAATAAGAAGAAAAGCAAGACTTCATGCAAAACTAAATCAGAGCTGCCATATTAGGCACCGTGACTGAGCTTGAATTCATAGGGGCGCGCGCAAGAAGAAGAAGATAGGAAAGCAACCTGCATGAAAATATCAATCAGAGCTGCTGCATATTAGGCGCCACGACTATGCTTTCTTGTCAACAACACCAGAAAAGACAACAGTCACCAATATCAGCATAAGAAAGAAAGTTGGTAAAGAACCTTGCTTGAATTACATTAAGAAACAAAGAATGAAGTGGTTTAGCCACTTAATAAGAATACATCCACACTCCACAGTATACAGAGTCTTCTACAACAGAATATCAGTAAAGAAGGCAAGAGGAAGTCCACGAAAAAGATGGTTAGATGGCATAGCAGTCAAAGAGCAAAAATAACAATCACCCAAGCTACTAGAACAGCGCAAGACAAAAACAGAAAACCACAACACGGTAACTGGTTTCAGTTTCAGTTTGGAATATCTTCGTTGCACTCCGGACATGTCCATAGGTGCTCCGATCTCCTTCGCAATATCTCCATCAGCGTCCAGCTACTGACTGTACCAGTTCTATTTTGATTGATGAGCCGACTTGTATACCTGTTGTACCGTTCTTTTCTTGCCACACCAATCTTCAAACCCAGTTCTCACAATCTAGTAGTTGACGTGGATTGGTTTAGATGAAGGTCTTCTCTGGGACACGCTCTATGAGGGCGTTCACGATGTCAGCTCTGTCAATTGGCTGGCCGTCTGATATAGCGGCAGAGCCAGCCAGCCTGTCTGCTCTCTCATTGCCAACGACACCATGTCTTGGAATAAAGACAAATGTAATTCTGCAAATTGTTGACGCCTGCAGTGATTCAGTCCATTGCCTGCGCACCGAATCGGCCTCCACCTTTCGGATCATACTCAATGAGTCACTCAAAATGCACGCATGAGTGTAGTTTTGTGAATCTAGCCAGAGTAGTGCATTGGTCACCGCCAATGTGTGACGACAAAAGAAGAAGACTAAGATTTAATTCATAGCACACGAAACCAAAATCATTCAGTCTTCCAATCTCCTTCTTATTCAATAACATTCAGGTCCTCTAACTTTGGGTGTCCCTGGTGAAATAAAGGATACTGGCTTCCCACCAGAGTATGGACAACTTTCTTGGTCTGATCTGTTTCAACCTGCAATCAAAATGGCTGCAGAGGGATTTCCGGTACCAATAGGACTTCATAAAGCTATATTAGATGACAAGGTGTTGCTGTCTACTGAGCCATCTTTGAAGTAAGTTGGGTAGCAATTCTAATGTTAGTTTTATTGATAGGAATAGCATACTTGTAGTTCAGTTTTAGGTATGTATCTATTCATGAATCTGTTTTAGTAGTGGTAGTAGTATAGTAGTAGTAGTAGTAGTAGTAGTAAATAGTAGCAGTAGTAGTAGTAGTAATAGTAAGGAGTAAGTAGTAATAGTAGGTAGTAGTAGTAGTTGTAGTTATAGCAGCAGCAGTAGCCGTAGAAGCAGTAGTAGTTATAGCGGTAGTAGCAGTAGCAGCAGTGTAGCAGTAGAGCATGGCAGTGGTGCGTGTAGTGTACAGTCAGTAGCGTATGGCAGTAGTGAGTGCGAAGCAGGCAGTGAGTGTAGTAGTGCTAGCAGTAGCAGTGCAGTAGTAGTAGTGGTGGCAGTGCAGCAGCAGGCGCAGCAGTGCGTAGCAGCAGTGCAGTGGCAGCAGCAGTGCAGTGCTGTTAGCAGGCAGGCAGTGGCATGGCAGCAGTAGCAGAGCAGTAGCAGTGGCTAGCAGCAGCAGTACAGGGCAGCTGGTGTAGCAGTAGTAGCATGATGACGTGGTGTAAGCGAGTAGCGTGAGTAGCGGTAGTGCAGCAGCAGTAGCGGTGAGCAGAGCGAGCAGCAGTAGCAGGAGTAGCAGTAGTAGGAGAGTGTAGTAGCAGTGCAGCAGAGAGTAGGCAGTAGCAGTGAGTAGCAGAGAGTGGCAGTAGCGTGTAGTAGCAGTGGCAGCTGGCATGGCAGTAGCGAGTGGCAGCGACGGCGGTAGCGCAGCGCAGATGGTGGGAGTGCAGAGCAGCTAGCGAGTAGCGGCAGGTAGTAGCAGTAGCAGTAGTAGTGTAGCAGGAGCGGCTAGTAGTGTAGCAGAGTGAGTGTAGAGGTGTAGTGGCAGCAGAGAGCAGTAGTAGCAGGGTAGAGAGGAGCGGGTATGTAGACAGTGCGCGTGCAGTGGCAGTAGCGATGGCAGTGGTGCGTAGCAGTAGCAGCAGTGGCAGCAGTGCAGCAACAGTAGAGCGGTGCAGTAATGTAGTCGGAGGCAGAGCAGGTGCAGCGTGTAGTAGCAGTGCAGTACTGCAGTAGCGGTGTGTGCGTGCAGTGCAGTAGCAGAGCGAGTAGCTAGCAGTGCTAGTGTAGGCAGAGCAGTAGTAGCAGCATGGCATAGTAGGCAGCAGTAGTAACAGTAGTAGCAGCAGTAGTGGAGCCTTAGTAGCAGCAGTAGTAGCAGTAGCCTTAGTAGCAGTAGCAGTAGTAGCAGCAGTAGTAGCAGTAGAGTAGAGTAGTAGCAGCAGTAGTAGTATTATGTGATATAATTTGCTATGTATTACATATACAATCATATTTTGTAATGTATTACAACTACTTATAGCTACATCAGGGCGGCTCGTCACGAAGAAAATTACCAGAGCCGCCACTGAGCTACATCTTGTCCTTTGTCTTCAGAATTATCTTCATCAATCCAAAAACTGGAGAGCTCTTCAAGAAGGAGACTATTACAAGACCACAATTAGCAGAGACATTAAGAGTTATCTCAAAGGAAGGTGTTGATGCATTTTACAATGGATCTTTGACAGACAGTATTCTTCAAGACTTGGAAGACATAGGTAATTATAGTTTTATTTTGTACAGGGCATGCAGGTAAAATCGAGGGAGACGAGACAGAGGAAGCTAGAGAGAGAATGTTGGATAGCCTGACTTCATGGCACGAAAGAGCGTCAACATCTGAGGTGATACCAAACACCAGAGATTTGCGGAGATCATTGATTGCCTACGCCAGCCGACATGGCACCTGATGATGATGATGACGACCAGAGCATGCAGGTGTAAAGGGAAATCTTCTTTGAACGCTCCGTATCAACTACTTGTTAACCACTCTTTGTGATTTATATGTGATCTGAGCCTAAGAGCGATTGTACGTTGTGCCAGTCATGCGCTTACTACAAGTAGCGGCACCGATTTCTGCGACGCTGTTTAATTACTAGGTAGCTTCCTGGCCCTACCCCAATCGCCTCTTCGACATGCCTTGTAGGTCGCAGAGTTACTATTCGTTGCTTCCCTTGCAGGCCTCAACAACACATGCGACTGACTAATCAATGCTGTGACACCGCAGGAAAGCATAATGGGGAACGTGTGCATATGGAAGAGAACTTTGAAACATCGTGAGCGGTAAGTCGATGACACTGCTAGTGACCCAGGGCCGTGAAATGTCTATTTTCAGAGGACAACTTGGCCAAACATCTCGTTCATAATTCATAGTTCATAGTACTGTTCCAACTTACTGCAACTTGGGTACCATAATTGCTCCGTTCTGTGCCAATGAATATCACACGAAATGCTAACACCTCTGAGAAGTTTCCTGTGTGAACTAATTCCAGAATGAAACAGCCGTACCGCCACAAAAAGGCAACCAGCACCGCAGAAAAATTCTGGTTATACGTAGTAAGCGGTTGTACTACTTGAAACTCTGATCCTTTATTTGGGAATCTAAATTACAAGTGCCTCTAGAGTCGGAGTACGTGGTGCCTGAATGGAAAGGGACACTGGTCATTTACAAGTACCTCTGGAGTCGGATTAAGTGGTGCCTGAATGGAAAGGGACACTGGTCATTTACAAGTACCTCTGGAGTCGGATTAAGTGGTGCCTGAATGGAAAGGGACACTGGTCATTTACAAGTACCTCTGGAGTCGGATTAAGTGGTGCCTGAATGGAAAGGTACACTGGTCATAAGCATAGCAAGCTTTCACGCAAAAATCAGTCAGAGGTGGAACCATATTAGACGCACTGACTGCACCTAAATTCGTAGCTGGTAAACAAAGTGCATCATCTTACAAACATATTCCAGCTCCATCCTGAAAAAAACCCAGCACACAGTTATTTTTACTGATGGTTTGACGGTTACTGATATTTGTACTGATGGCAAGTCAGTGCTACAGGTATTAGAAAATGCAAACCCTGAGAGCTCTGCGTGCCAGTCCCTGGCACTATCCATCAGTTCATTCATCAACACTGTTGCGGTCCAAGCTTACCTTGTAGTGAATATCAGGACACAGCAACATACAGGGAAGTGAAAAGGCAGACATCCTTGCAAAGGAAGTAGCAAATAGTCAACAACATGACAGACCAATAACATTGTTGACTGCTAAACAAATAAGAAGTAACAAAAAGGAGGAGTGGATGAAGCAATGGACAAAACAGGCAGAATCCTCTTTAAACACATGACCACTCCAAATCCCAAAGATGCAATAAATCACTTCACGACAAGAACAAGTCATTATTTCACGCCTTAGGTAGATGTACCCTGAATATTCACCTACATCGCATCAGCAAGATTTCCCCACAATGTCAGCTGTGTGACTTTTCAGAAGAAACTGTCGCACACACTTCTTCAGTGCCATGTACTCAGTGACCTAGCCACAATACCTCCCCATATCCAGATGTTGAAAACACTATGTGCTTAACACAACACAACTCAGACAGACCTTAAATTCACTGCCATGGCTGCCTCAAGTCGAAGGGCAAATGCTTAGATGACTGTTGGATTGGAAAAGTAAAGTAAACGAAAAGGACACAAATATAAGAGTTTTAGAGAATATGCAGGACTATGTTTGAGCTAAAAAAAAATGGCACAAAATCGAATTGAGTGGAGATTTGTTGTCTCCGCCTTTTATGCCATTGGGCTGATAGAAGATTGCTGACGACAGACTAACAGTTGATTGATTGATTGATTGATAGGACGATCATCATTGCACTTGGTGAGTAACCATGTGTGCGCAGATCTCTTTCTTACACAGGGAGATCTCAGAGGCTGTGCTGAACTCTGTATCACCTCAGAGCGTCCCAAAGAAATTTAGATGGTAAAAATAATTTGTAGAATTTGATTTTTAAATTTTTCTAAGAAATGTTTGCCCAGGCAGCGGCTTTCCAGCCCGCTATTCTTGATTTTTTAATTACCAATGGTTATTTTGTCCTAAACGAACTAATAATTCCTCTCGTACCGTTATACGTTATGGACCGGCAAGCAATTTATACATACCGTTCTATCCAGGCAACTCCTCAATCTCCTACATGGAACTAAGACGTAAATTTCTTGCCTCTCTCAGCAAAGTTCGTTTCAGGGTCTCTAAGTCTCCCTCTCTTTCTTGATTTGCATCCCACTTCAATGTCTGTTTGATATTCATTGATCCTTTCTCCTCAGTGTGCCCAACATATCTCCATCTTCTCTTTCTTATAACAGTTGTCACTAGTGGTTGACCAGAATGTCTCTGATTCATACTTCTCCTGAATTCATTACATTTATGTACATTATTGTTTGTAGACATCTATTTTCAAATGCATTCAAGTGAGAAACGAGAATATCAGAAGCATTGTTGGTACTATACCATGCATACAGTACATCGAGAAGCAAAGAATCAAGTGGTTCGCCATCTAATGAGAATGGAACAACATTTACTACCATCACGTGCCTACAATAATCGACACTCAGGACGCAGAGCACGAGGCAGGCCAAGAACACGAAGGATAGATAACATCTCAGAGTCCCTACGAAAGCATATGCTGACAAAGTCAAGCGCAACACACCTGGCACAAGATAGAAACTAACTCTCCCTACGACGCTTCAACTACAAATGTGGATAAGATAAGATTCAAAAACTTGAACATATGACCTACGTTTTATCGTCCCAACTTACAGCCTTAAATATAAAAAATATTGTTTACATTCACAGGCTCAATAATAACCAGAAATGACCTCTTGTACTATGAAGCCTTAGAGAAAACACCAACTGAGGTAACTCTAAACAAGAACATTAAGTTGGTTTCTGTACCTGCTCCAGGAAGTGGCTCTGTGTTATCATTTATCCTGAACATTTTAGATGGTGAGTCATTTGGTTGTTATGCGGATGATAGTGATGTGTGTTTATTTCTTCTTAATACATAACATAAAATGGAACAAATTCAGAAGAAGTGATGAAATCAGAGAAATGTCTAGTCAACCACTAGTGACAACTGTTATAAGAAAGAGAAGATGGAGATATGTTGGACGACCTTGAGGAGAAATGATCAAAGAATATCAAAGCAGGCATTGAAGTGGGATGCAAAGGGTTCAAGAAAGAGAGGGCGACCTAAGGAGACCCTGAAACGAACTTTGCTGAGAGAGGCAAGAAATATCGGTCTCAGTTCCATGGAAGAGATTGAACGAGTTGCCAGGATAGAGCGGTGGGGAAAAATTGCTTGCAAGCCCTATGTAACGTATAACGGTACGAGAGGAATATATTGTTATTATTTCTTCTTTCTTGATCCAACCATGGCCAACGCTAAATAAGGCTGACTAGCTCAGTCGATAAATCGGAAGCTTCTTGTTTGATGGGGTGGTGTTGGGGGCACGGCTGACTTTAAAAAATATCTTTGATAGAACACTGTAAGCTTTATTGAAATGGTATACGCCCGCCTGCTTAGTGTGTTCGTAGCGCGTTAGAGGACGGCTGAAAGCCCCTGTGAGTGCGGTTCAATTCCGCGAGTTGGCAGAAAGCAATAGATTCTCCAGATTTACGGTGTTCGTGGCACCGAACCGAAGGATACGATGTTCATGGCACCGAGCCGAGTGCTCTGGATCGGAAAAAAACCTGAAATTGTATTCAACTGTATAAGTCTCCGGTTATTGTGTGGTGGAAAACAAATCTGTCTGCAATATCACTTTGTAGGGCTGTGTAGAAGATATTTTAGAAGATAATTTTGGAGGAATGGTGCCGGAAGAAGAATGAGAAGAAGACCTAGAAGACGATGGGTGCAAGATGTCATTGACGATCTGAGAATGACTGCTGTTGACGCCGGTCAACTTGCACAGAATATATATATTATTTTTTTTTCCCGATCCAGAAGCACTTGAGCTTTCAGCTCTTCGGTTCGGTGCCACGAACACCGTAAATCTGGGAATCTGTGGCTTTTCTGCCATCCGCGAATTGAACCCGCACACACAGAGGGATACTCACCCGTAGTCCAACGCGCTACGAACACGCTGTGCAGACTGAATTTTTCAGGACTGCTGTCAAAGGAGCCAAGTTCAAAGGACACTTGATGATGATGATGAAGGCCGTGTAGGGCAGGGCGGATATGAGCCTGAAGAATGTAATGACCGCTTGGCTAGTGCAGTCGTTGCGACACTGTGCAGGTCCCACACAGACAAAATTTAGAGTTCAATTTAGTTTGTATTTTAATATAGCCGCCCGCGTGCCCAGCGTGTTCGTAGCGCATTGGACTACGGGTGACTAGTACTCTGTAAGTGCGGGTTCAACTTCGCAGACTGGCAGAAAAGCTACAGGTTCCCCAGATTTACTGTGTTCATGGCACCGAGCCGAAGGGTTACGATGTCCATGACACGAGTCAAAAGAGCTTTCAGCTCAAGTGCTTCTAGATCAAAAAAAAAAAAAATAGGAGATGGTGGAGTGGAGAAATGGGGTCTTATGTGTTCTTGTTTTAATTCACTTTGTAAGCTGTTAATCATTTCTTCTTAAGTCTGCAATTGATGCCATCACTCCATCTTTTGCATGGTCTTCCTCTAACTCTGTACTCGTTATCTTTTTCTGTGCCTTTCTGTTGTAGTCGATACCAGGGCATTCTTGCCAGGTGTCTAAATCATTTAATTTGTTGTTATTTTATGAATTGCATGACTGCTTTAACATCCAGTCTTGTTTAGATTTCTTTATTTCTAATTTTGTCTTTTGTATCCCCAAATCCATGTATTATTTATATTGCATATAGCGTTGAAGAACTGAGGTGTGGGGATATTATGCCCACCTCGCCCGCCTGAATGGTTACCGGGGCCCAAATTGGGATGTAAAGAATAGAACCACTGTTAACTGCCACGCATGTCGTAAGAGGCGACTAAGGTTAGGGTCTAGGAAGCTACCTAGTAAATAAAAGCGTCGCAGAAAATCGAATGTGCTGGCCTGCTTGTAGACGCATAACTGGCACAACGTATAATCGTTCTTAATAAAAATTAAGAACGAAAATCCAGTCCTTCGAAACTAAATGCTACAGAAAGATCCTACGAATACCATGGACAGAAAAAGAAAGAACACTGATGTCCTGAAAGAACTAAATGTTAAAGAGAATTGGCTGATAAACAACATACTATACAGAAAAATTACATACTTTGGTCACATCAAGCGTCATGATGGCATGGAAAGAACAATTCTAGAGGGCAGGGTCCCAGGACGCAGAGGCAGACCAAGAAGAAGATGCTACAAGATATTAAAGAAACCATGAATATGACCATCGACGAAGTGGGTGAACTGGCTAGAGACAGAGTGAATTTCAGATGTGCTGCAAAGAGAGCAACGTCCTATAAAGGATACACACCTTGATGATGATGATGAGACTCAGATCACATACAAACCACAAAGAGTGGTTAACAAGTGGTCGAAATGGAGCGTTCAATTAAGGAGAAAAAATAAACTTTTCATTCCCTTATCTTACAAATTCCTCATCATCATCATCAGGTGCCGTCCCCACATCGAAGGTTGGCTGCAATGAATCTCCAGCATCCTCTGTCTTTCGCCTTGGTGTTGCACACTGCCAGACTGTAACCTGTCCATTTCTTAAAGTTTCCTCCCACTTATCTCTCGGTCTTCCTCTTGCTCTTCTCCTCAACTTTCCCCTCTAGTAAATGTTTTATCATGGTGTCATGCCTTTTTATGTCCCCAAAATACTTTACTTGTCTGAATTTTATTTCTCTTAATAATTGTTTCTTCATGTCTAGTTTTCCTAAAACTTGTTTATTCTAGGTTACAATTTTGATAGTTGGGATATCAACACGGATTCGTCAACAATTTTGACATATCATCGAATCGTTGAAGCTTTCAAATTTGCATATGCAAAACGCACAGGTCTTGGAGATGACCGCTTTGTTAATGTTACTGAGGTAAGTTGGAAAATACATAATAAGGTATATATATATATCTTATGTATAAACGAGATTTGAGGGCATGGATATATGATACACGGAAGAGATAAAAGGAGTTGCAAGAGAAGTAGGTAAAGATAGGAAGATGTGGTATGAGTTGGTTGAGGGCATATGCCCCAGCCTGGGTTCAAAAGGCACAAGAGAGTAGGGAGAGAACCTTGTCTCTCTCTCTCTCTCTCTCTCTCTCTCTCTTCCTCTTCTTTGTTAACCCTGATTTAGGCATAAACCCTCAACCAACTCAAGTCTTCTTATGTACCAACTGCCGATTCTGAAGCTTATCCTAGGTGAAAGTGTAAAAGAACCAGTCAAATTTCTATATGTCTATTTCGGAATGTTGAGGTAGGTTTGGGAATGCCACTATAATATTGATGATGTTTGTCCACTGATTTAGTGATCAGTGATTGCCGTTATTGTGTTTCATGTCAGGATGACTGCTGGTCTTGCTTCATGGATGAACGTTACGTAATGGTAGTGCATTCATCTTTATCCCATATCAATACCAGTATTACAGTTGACGTTAAGACTGTACACTCGTAACACAGTAAACATAATTCATAACATATTGAACAACTACGATTTCATTGCCTTTACATGCATTTATTTGTGTATATGAGAATCACACACACACAACTACGTCCTCATCAGACCAATATGCATGTTGTTGTTGTTTTTCTATCGTTACTAACACGTCACTCCTAACTACACAAGAACGTCATGTGTTGCACTTCTACTTAGAGAGTGCAACACATAGTCTCAACTATATAATATCTAATTATACTACCTATCTATCTGACTAATTGTCCATTCCTCCGCTGCCACCTGGGGGACTATGACAAAGGAAGATTTCTTAAGGCTTTCTCTACATCTCGTCATATCTCTTCTAGAAGAACTTCCGTACTTCTTTGTTGGTAGCTATTATTTGACTTGTTCATAGTTGGTTGGATTTTGTAGCTTAGGTTTACTACCACATGAGGTAGCCAGCCCCAAGTTAAATCCTACGTAGATCCCCTCTAACAACATGTCTTGTAGGTTACTATTCTTTACTTCCCTTGTAGGACCAACAACACATACGTGGATACAATATATTAGTGACTCAATGAGTATGCTCAGGAAGATTGAAACAGGACGGGCTAGGAGACATTGGATAGAATCGCTGGGGAGGTCTAAGCTGACAAAGATCAGTTTTATTTTTGTGCCAGGGCATGCAGGTGTAAGGGGAATGAACGTGCGGATAGGCTTGCAGGTATGGCTGCTGTCCAAAGCGGGCGAGCAATGGACCAGGCTGATATTATAAATTCCTTAAGGGAGAGAGGGCGTGTACATGATTCACGTAATAGCGGTGAATCCACAACACTAACCAGACTGCAAGAACTCAAAGTTAGGTGTGGTGTAGCTCGACAAGAACGCTATGCTGGCAGACAAAGAAGAATTGTAAACCAACAAAGAACCGGTGTCGTTAGTCGCCACACGCTGATGGACATACTGAGGGAGAGATCGGAGCACTTATGGACTAATTGGTTCGACGTGCAGTGATGGTGATCCGACGACTAAACTAAACTAAACTAATATATTAGTATATTCCTCTTATACCGTTATACATTACATGTGCCTGTAACCAATTTTTCCACACCGCTCTATCCTGGAAAACTCATTCAATATCTTCTTTGAGATTGAGTCTGACATTTCTGACCCCTGCACTTTCTAAACTCCGCTACATTGGATACAAGGCAAAAAGCTATTTGTCTATTGTCTTTCCCCAGTTGCATGATGGAATTGGTTGTCCACTCTTGCCGTTAAGCGTAGGGGTGGGAGCTTAGATTTTCGTTCCAGGGTCAGATGAGTCGCCCTTGTTGGAGCAAAACGCTGTCCATGCAAAAGGTGGACCTCAGAAATAACAGAGACTGAGAAATACTAATTATGAAGCGCACACAAAAACCCTTTCTAGAAATCTCTTCTTAGTCTCTCACTGTGTGGCAAAACAGGATTAGAGAGAAGAACAATATTTCTCACCTCTCTCTCGTAAATTTTGTTTCAGTGTTTCTGTAGGACGTTCTTTCTTTCTATAACCCTTTGCCTTCCACTTCAATGTCCCCTTTGTGATTCTTTGATAATTTCTTCTCAGAGTATACCAAACATATCTCTATCTTCTCTTTCATATAAAAGTTGTTACTAGTAGTTGACCAGACATTTCTTCTCAGAGTATACCAAACATATCTCCATCTTCTCTTCATATAAGTTGTTACTAGTAGTTGACCAGACATTTCTTCTCAGAGTATACCAAACATATCTCCATCTTCTCTTCAATAAAAGTTGTGACTAGTGGTTGACCAGACATTTCTTCTCAAGTATACAAACATAACTTACTTCTTTCTATAACTTTATTTCTAGTTATTGACCAGGCATGTATTCTCTGTGTATACCCAACATATCTCTATCTTCTCTTTCTTATAAAGTTTTACTAATGGTTGACCAGACATTTCTTCTAAAGTGTGCCCAACATATCTCTATCTTCTCTGTCTTAGTTGCTACTAGTGGTTGACCAGACATTTCTTCTCAAAGTGTGCCCAACATATCTCTATCTTCTCTGTCTTAGTTGCTACTAGTGGTTAACCAGACATTTCTCTGATTTCATAAGCCGTCTACTCCATAATTGTATTTACACCCAGACACATTTACATTAAAATCAATACTGAAATAGCCTTTATATTGGCTTTGCGTCCTCTTAAAGCAATATGCAAAGCCTGTATATAAGCTCAGAAGGTCGAATGAGTTAAAATATAATTCTCTGTGGTATCTCTACTCAGCTCATCAGCTTGACGTAACCACATCACGGTAGCATGAAACATCGGAAACTCATTCTGATAACTCAACACATGCATGATTACTACGGACCAACTATATGTCGCGTTACAACAGAGTACATGTCATCTGTCTGTACTGGATCAGTATGGTAATGCTGTTTCAGCTACAAGCACGATCAATGCAAGGTAGTGCTTCCTTCTTCAGCGATATCTGGTCATGCGCTAATTTACTGTGGATCACAACTGCAGTCAGCTTCAGGTCTGTAGGTTTCCTTCTTCAGCGATCTCTGGTCATGGCTTAGTTTACTGTGGACCACAAACTGGGCAGTCAGCTTCAGGTATGTCGTTTCTTCTTCAACGATCTCTGGTCATGCGCTTGTTTACAGGGCCTAAACTGGGCAGTCAGCTTCAGGTCTGTCAGGTTTCATCAAAGCTTAGATTTTAGGTTGAGTGCATGCAGGGCCATGTGGTATATTTTCTCAGTATGATGTAAGCTTCCGAAATGCCCTGCCTTAAATTTATTTTGTTAAAATAACATTCAATTGTGGTTTCGATTTCGTTGCTTATGCCGCCCCTCTTAAGGTGCCGCCTGATGCGGCCGCCTTTCTGTATCATAGACTGGCACAGCCCTACTGGGCAGTCAGCTTTAGGTATGTCAGGTTTCCTTCTTCAGCGATCTCTGGTCATGTGCATAATTTACTGTGGACCACAATCTGGGCAGTCAGCTCAGGTTTCCAAACTTAGTTTAGGTCAACTATGTGTAGCAAGCGGTAGTAGCTCGATCACGAACCAAGCTACCTGGTTCAAACTCCTCACGGTGAGCAAGTTTGGAAGCAAATTGTTTCGTGGATTTTATAAGTAAGACCATCGTTCAGAAAGCAATGGCAAACTACTGAACGTATAAGTGGTGCCTAGAAAATCAACGACTCGTTTGCTGTGGTTGATGGCACGTCATTTAGGATATGCCACGATTTTCATTTCATGTGAGCCACATGTTGCTTCTCAGCTCATCCAGGAAAGAACAGTCTTGCAGGACATGCGCCGGTGTCTGTTCCACCTGCTGACACTGGCCGAGAGCTGTTTGACGTATCCCTAGTCTATATAAGTGTTTATTGAGTCTGCAGTATCCGGTACGTAGCGAAATATAATCCATGTCTCTTCTGCTTAAGTCTTTGAGAGTCGTTTCCATAATCATATCCAGTGTTTGTCTTCCTAGTCTACTGTAGATTTTCTCTGTATGAGAGTTTTGACCTTTTGAAAAGACAGAGGTTGGTAAATTTGCTCTTTGGCACCGCATAAGAAGGAGGTCAGCACTGTAGACAAGGAAGGGGGAAGAGATAGAGATAGTTCATTGCAAAACTTGTTCTATAAATCTCTTCATATCCTGACGCTGTTAGACAAAACAGGATTGATTGATTGATTGATTGGACCATCAACATTCCACTTTGGTGAGTAACCATGTGTACTCGGAGCTCTTTCTTACACAATAAGATCTCAGCTGGAGTGCACGAACTCTGTAGCACCGGCGAGGGTCCCCGATGTAATTTGAAGATGGTGAAAATATTTTTGTAGGACTTTTATTTTGCTATCTTTTCTAATGAATTGCCCATCTTTTCCAGTCTTTTGGCAGTCTTTTTCCAGCCTGCTCTTCTCGATTTTGTGCAGTCAAGAGTTCTTTTACGTGCTCAAATTGAACACGGGACATACGTTTTATCGTCCGTCTCCGATAGGACTAGGAATTTGATCTCACCTACACTGAGATCAGGGATCTCTGGAAAAATATCCAGATGATTCCACGAGGAAGCGAACCTGGTACCTTTGGCACGAGAGACGAGCACCTAACCGCTACGTCACAGAGATCCGTTAAAGATTATACAGGGTGTTCAAGATAAAAGTAGCCTGATTGACAAGTTTTGATTTGTCAGTCGGGCTACTTTTATCTTGAACACCTGTAGAAAGACAGTAAGAAAGAATCAAATTATTTTCATGAACATTTCAAGAAAGTAACAATGTCGTATTCTATTTATAGATTTGGATGTGAACGTCGTGGCATGAAGACCGGCATTATCTTCAACAACGAGATGGATGACTTTGCATCTCCTAACATTACCAATGAATGGGGTATACAGCCTAGTTCTGCTAATTTCATTGCACCAGGCAAACGTCCTCTGTCTTCAATGTGCCCTGCATTGCTGATTAACTCTGACGGTAGTGTCAGTCAGGTTCTTGGGGCAGCCGGTGGATCAAAAATAACAACGGCTGTATCTTGGGTAAGTTCTATACCAGTGTTTTCCAACCTTTTGTGTGCCATGCCTCACCTAAGCCGTTCTAAAATTCTTATCCTCCCCTATGTAACATATACATCATTTTTAATATTCAAAATTGAATTGTTCAATTGACAAATTGCCCCTTAACATAATTCTAACAATAAAATTGCCCCCTGTAGGGCGTGTGCCCCACGTTCAGAAATACTTTTCTAGACAAATGTCAAGTCTGCTCGAAAGGTTTGTTCATCTTCTAAGTTCGCCATTCTTTCCTAATTTTTAATCTTTATTTTCATAAACCCTTTTAGGGAATCTCTGTGGCGTAGAGGTTAGATTCTCGCATCTCATTCCAAAGTACTTGGTTCGCTTCCTCGTGGAACCATCAGGATATTTTTCCAGAGATTTTTATCTATTTTCTTTGAACGCACCATATCGACCACTTGTTAACCATTCTTTGTGATTTTTTGAACGACCATATCGACATTTGTTAACCATTCTTGATTTCTTTGAACGCACCATATCGACTACTTGTTAACCATTCTTTGTGATTTCTTTGAACGCACCATATCGACCACTTGTTAACCATTCTTTGTGATTTCTTTGAACGCACCATATCGACCACTTATTAACCATTCTTTGTGATTTCTTTGAACGCACCATATCGACCACTTGTTAACCATTCTTTGTGATTTCTTTGAACGCACCATATCGACCACTTGTTAACCATTCTTTGTGATTTCTTTGAACGCACCATATCGACCACTTGTTAACCATTCTTTGTGATTTCTTTGAACGCACCATATCGACTCGACCACTTATTAACCATTCTTTGTGATTTCTTTGAACGCACCATATCGACCACTTGTTAACCATTCTTTGTGATTTCTTTGAGCGCACCATATCGACCACTTGTTAACCATTCTTTGTGATTTCTTTGAGCGCACCATATCGACCACTTGTTAACCATTCTTTGTGATTTCTTTGAACGCACCATATCGACCACTTGTTAACCATTCTTTGTGATTTCTTTGAACGCACCATATCGACCACTTGTTAACCATTCTTTGTGATTTGTATTTGATCTGAACCAGAGTTTGTACGTTGTGCCAGTTATGCGCCTACAAGTAGGCCAACACATATGATTTCTGCGTCGCATTTTATTTACTAGGGTAGCTTCCCTAGGCCGCCACTTCAGTCGCCTCTTACGACATGCCTTGTAGGTCGCAGTATTACTATTCTTTGCTCCCCTTGCTAGCCCGACAAACATGGGTGGTCTTGTTTTCTAATATGTTGGATGTATGGGTGCGATTCCAACGACACTTCTAATGTTCTCAATGTAACATTGGCGGGCGGTAGGGCTCGCGCCGGTTTACTGCCCGTTATCTCCTGCCCAGAAAGAATTCAAAGCCCGTCTGCCCATCGTGTTCGTAGCACGTTGGACTACGGGTGACTATCCCTCTGTGTGTGCGGGTTCAATTCCGCGGGATGGCAGAAAAAGCCACATATTCCCCAGATTTACGGTGTTCGTGGCACCGAACCGAAGGTTACGATGTCCATGGCACCGAGCCGAGAGCTGAAAACTCAAATGCTTCTGGATCGAAAAAAAAAAAAAAAAATTCAAAATCGAAGAAAACTGGCTGATCTACAAATAAGAAAGAAAATTGAAATATTTTGGACATATAAAAAGATATGAAGAGCTGGAGAAGACCATCATGGAAGGACGACCATGGAAGGCATACGGCAAAGAGAAGGCGAGGAAGACCACGGAGAAGATGGATTCAGGATGTAACTGATGGTTTGAACATGACGGCTGCAGAGGCAGGACATCTGGCCTATGAGAGAGAAATTCAGAAGGACTGTTGGGGTGGCAAAGTTCTGCTCAGGACAAGCTAGATGATGATGATATCTCTGCCTACTGTCTGCCGGTTCTCTCTCTCCCGTGGGTGCTCTTCACTGAGCGCCCTGGGTGGCCGGCGCGTTTACTTTGAAAAAATGTGAATGTTCAACAGTTTATTTCACACGATGTGATCTTTCTTTCTTGTGATTTATCTTTCTTGGATTTATATGGCGAAACACATAAAACAAAATACTGTAGTTTTACAAAATACAAAACAATACACAGCAACGTTTCGATCAAAAGGTCTTTATCAAGTACAGGAGACAGGAGAAGTGAAGAATTTAACTCTCGTACAATGTAGAGTCAAACAAAGTTTTTAACGGTCCTCAAAAATATGTGGTAAAATACGTATAAATATAAATATATATATATTTGTATATTAAATATATATATCAGTGGCGGCTCGTTGTCATTTTTCTTGGTGGGGCCGAAAACTTTTCGCAAAAATCATGGTTTTTGAGGTATTTTCTATTATTTGTCTATTCCGGAAGTTATTCCCCTTTTCGATTTTGGTGGGGCCGTGCCCACTGGCCTTAATGACGAGCCGCCCCTGATATATATATTGTGGCGGCTCGCGATCATTTTGTTGGTGGGGACAGACAGAAATTTTCTGAAAAATCATGGTTTCGGTTAGGATATATTTAACGTATAAAATAATAAATACACGTTACACCTTATTTTTGGTGAGGACCCGGTCCTGCTAGCCCTTAATGACGAACCGCCACTGTATATATATGTATATATAACCTATATATACAATTAACATACACACATATAGAATATGTGATAAAGTAAATAGATGAAGATATAGTAACCAACTTCTCATGGGTACTGTGAGCAAATGGACTTTGGGATGGCTGCTGCAACGGAGGACAGAGCACGAATGGGAATGCCAATGTGCCATGACGTCGATCGCATAACATAACATAACATATAGAATACGGAGAAAGATAACTTTAGTTAAGGATCATGTTTGATATTGATAACAGAAAGTACAGGCACTATATGCTCTAAGTAACGATATGACTGTGACCTACAGGTGGCAGCCCATACATTATGGCTTGGGCAGAAGTTGAAGAAAGCTATAGACCAACCTAGACTTCATCATCAGTTGCTTCCCCCTAGGATTGATTATGAGGAAGGTTTTAAAGAGGTAAGTTCTCCTTCTTCAACGATCTCTGGTCATGCGTTTAATTTACTGTAGACCACAAACTGGGTGGTCAGCTTCAGGTCTGTCAGGTTTACCCATAGCTTAGTTTTCAGGTCGACTGGGTGTAGCCACATGTTGCTTCTCAGCTCACCCAGGAGAGGACAGTCTTGCAGGATATGCTCTGGTGTCTGTTCGCCGGCTGATACATTTTATGTGACCATAATGTTTCATTTTCCGGACACGGGATTCTGATAAGGAAAGCACCTTAATTCTCAGGAGGTACAGATGAGGGGCATAAATGCCAGGATTAGGAAAGCCTGACAAGCCTTTGCTCTCCTGTACACTGTGTAGAAGTACACTGCCATCTCCACGAAAACAAAGCTCAAGCTATTCAATTCAAATTTGAAATCTGTGTTGTATGGCTCAGAAACGTGGCGAGTCACCAAGTTAAATGAAATGAAAATCGTGGCATATCCTAAAGGACGTAGCCATCAACTATTGTAAACGAGTCGTTGATTTTCTAGGTTAAAATCATTTTCCAAGTTAAATACAAATGTGAAATCTGTGTTGCTGTATGGCTCAGAAACGTGGCGAGTCACCAAGTTAAATACAAATGTGAAATCTGTGTTGCTGTGTGGCTCAGAAACGTGACGAGTCACCAAGTTAAATACAAATGTTAAATCTGTGATGCTTATGACTCAGAAACTGGCGAGTCACCGTTAAATACAAATAAGTTTCAGACCTTTGTCAACGGATGTCTTCGGTGGATTCTCAGACTGAGATGGTATGAGAGAGTTACAAACACAGACCTGTGGATAAGAACCGGACAGAAACCCATAATGACACAGGTCAAGAGGAGAAAATGGCGATGGGTCGGGCATACCCTACGGAAGACACAGTCGAGTGTAACTAGACAAGCACTTGAGTGGAACCAGCAGGGGAAACGAAAAATGACGCCAAAAACAGACCTGGAGACGAAGTCTTCTTGAGGAACTGAAGAGTTCTGAACTGTCCTGGGAGATCATAAAGAGAACAGCCAGAGACCGAGAAGAGTGGCGAACAACTGTTGAGGCCCTATGCTCCACGAGGAGCGGGGAGGAATAAGTCAAGTGTCAACTCTCTGTAATATTAAACCGTTGCAGAACAGAAGCATTTGTTACTAACTATACTTAAACTAACACAGATACAATTATTTCATTTTTACAGACCATAATACAAGGCCTGCACAAATTAGGTCACAATCTAACAGAGTACAAACCTGGATCAAGCATCGTCCAGGGCATTAATGTCGTTGACGGCCTCATCTACCCAGTCAGTGACTACAGAAAGGGAGGCATTCCTGATGGATTTTAACGTAAAGAGCACGAATCAAATACTGAAGCTATTTTTCTGCATCATCTTCACTCAGGGAAATTAATTTTGATATTCAATCTGCAGAAGAGAAATATGAATGTATTTCTACTGTATAATTTGTATATCTGGACAGACAGAGAGATCGAAATTAGAATCCAGCAAGCTAACAACATTACATGCCAATTTACCCCAATCTTGAAACACCCAGCAATTCCAGTAGAGACTTAAAGACGGATTATAAATGCAATCTTCATACCAACACTATGCTACCAGTGCCAAACATGGGCACTGACAAAAGAACAAGCAAAGAAAGTTTATCTTTCTCTCTCGAATCCTGTTTGCCTCACAGCGTCAGGTCAAGAAGAGATTTCTAAAACGGGCCCTTGTATGCGCTTCGTAAATAGTCTCTTTCGTCGCCTCTTATCTCGAGGTCCATCTTTTTCGTGGCCGGCCTTTTGCTTTGTACCCATTGTATCGGAGCAGCATTGCTCTTTAGGGTGCACTGTCTGATGGTAATCTGTTTACGTAGCCGAACCATTTAATTTGTTGTTTCTTGATGAAGTCTAGTACTGATGTTGTACCCACTTTTTCCTGATGTCTTCATTTCTCAACCGGTCTCTTCTTGTTACACCCAGCATTCTGGTAGACACTTCATCTCTGTCGTGACTAGTTTTCATCTATCATTTGTTGTCAGTGTCCAGGTTTGGCACTGGTAACATAATATGGGAAGAAAGATTGTGTTGAACATTGCTCTTTTTGTGTTCGTGGTGACGTGTTTGCATTTTAAAATTGGCGCCATTTGTCTTATCAAAAGAACAAAAAAGAACATGTTTTTCAAATGATTTCTCGCCCGTGTGTTGCCGGGGCTCACAGGGGAGCAAAGAATAGTAACACTGCGACCTACAAGGCATGTCGTAAGAGGCGACTGAGGTAGGGACTTAGAAAAGCTACCCTGGTAAATAAAAAACGTCACAGAAATCGGATGTGCTGGTCTACGTGTAGGCGCATTACTAGCACAACGTACAATCGCTGAACGAGCTGATAGATTGGCTGGTTTGGCTACAATATCAGAGGAGCTGCAATGGATCGAAGTGACATTCTTCACGCATTGAGAGAGTCTTTCCGAACAGAGGAGTTTCAGGGATGTGAATCACACTCGCTGACCAGATTGAAAGAGATGGGTGTCAATATTGGTGCAGCCCGAAAAGAACGACATACTAAATATACAAAGAGATTGATTAATCAACATCGAACTGGCGTGTTGGGTCGCTGGACGCTACTGAATTTGCTGAGGCGGAGATCGGAGCACCTATGGACATGTCCGGAGTGATATGATAGTCCTCATATAACTGATAAAAATCGCTCTTAGGCTCAGATCACAGAGTTGTTTAACAGGTGGTCGTTATGGATCGCTCAAAGAAGAAGCATATGGATAGGCTCATCAACATCGAACTGGTACGGGTAGTTGCAGGAAACTGTTGGAGATATTGCGAAGAAGATCAGAGCACCTATGGTCATGTCCTGAGCGCAGAAAAGCTATTCCAAACTGAAACTTCATCATGAACAAAAAAAGAACATGTTTTTCAAATGATTTCTTCGCCAGAGTGGTTACCGGGGCCCAAATTTGGGGTGTAAAGAATAGAACCACTGTTACCTGCCATGC
The DNA here is from genome assembly GCA_020796225.1 of Arion vulgaris. Taxonomy (NCBI): domain Eukaryota; kingdom Metazoa; phylum Mollusca; class Gastropoda; order Stylommatophora; family Arionidae; genus Arion; species Arion vulgaris. Next base: position 9,215,320 of record CM036777.1, on the reverse strand, counting down.
ATGTTGTAAGTGGCGACCAAGGAGGTTTGGCTGAAATCGGATGCGTGTCCGCCAAGGAATGCTAACCCGAAACAAATGCTTGCAGAAAACGGATGCATCAGGCCGTAAGGCGCATAACATGGTGCAACGACCCCTCACAATGAGGAATGGGATAATGGATTCTACGGTCGCCAATCTGCCTCGGAGATTTAGCCACGCAATAAGAATGTCAGACCTACCATCATGAGGATGGTCAAAACTTACTGCGGGAAGAGGTCGGCACAAACGGGAAGCAGAAATCATAGGAATTATATCCTACAGAACTGCCCCCAGTATGCAGACTTGAGAAGAAAGAGGTGGCCCACTTACACTAGTGTCCAAGACAAACTGTATGACGTTGCTGATAATCTGAGGCAGACGGCTGCCTTTATTAGAGAATCCGAAATCCCAATCTAGTGAGAACGCAGAAGAAAAATGATTTCTTTAAAAAAAAAAGTTTATTATTGATGATAACCAGAAAGACAATACTAATCTGAATGAAATAACAAATAAACAATGGTGGATGCATTGAAACATCAATACTTATACTCAGTGGCGGCTAGTGATCATTTTTGTTGGTGGGGCCAGACATTTTTTCCGGATAAATCATTGTTTTTGGTTGCTATATTTTAGTTTATAAAGTAATAAATACACGTTATACATTATTATGGTGGGGCCCGGTCATACTGGCCCTTAATGACGAGCCGCCACTGCTTATACTGTTGTTAGAGAAGGACTTTACATTATGAAAACTTATGTTTTATTTGTTGCCATGTTGATTTCCTTGCCATTTGGTTATGTTTTTTAAGAGACGTATCTATATTAGCCTATGCCAGGTAATAAAATAATTTATGAACTAACAAAATATTAAAGGTGTGTGCACTTGTCAATTTCTTTTATTACTCGCTATGAATTCAGGTGTAGACATGTCACCTCTTGATATATTTTTGCGTGAAGGCTTGCTTACCTCATCGCCTGTGTCCCCCGCCATTCAGTCGAGCTTTACTTCGAATGAAGAGGTGTTTGTAATTTAGATCTCGAAATGGGGCAACAGTAGTAAAGTCAATAACAGGCTTTGGTAGTCACCACATGCCGTCCTAATTCTGGAGTTAAAGTGAAATCTTCATATTTTTTTTTTCCGATCCAGAAGCACTTGAGCTTTTCAGCTCTTCGGCTCGGTGCCATGGACATCGTAACCCTTCGGTTCGGTGCCACGAACACCGTAAATCTGGGAATCTGTGGCTTTTTCTGCCATCCGCGGAATTGAACCCGCACACACAGAGGGATAGTCACCCGTAGTCCAACGCGCTATAAACACGCTGGGCAGACGGGCGCAATCTTCATATCAACACTGTGCTACCAGTGCCAAACATGGGCACTGACTAAAGAAAATTAAATTACCACCTGTGAAATGTGATGCTTGAGGAAACCGGTAAATAAAACAAGAAAAGACCATACAAGAAATTAGAACAGTCGGAACAACAACTGTTATTAGATTCATTGAAAGACAAAGACTCAAATGGTTTTGCCACTTTGTAAGAATGAACCTGAATACGCACCAGTTGCAAGTGCGTACAACCTGAAAATAGAATAATCAAGAGGAAGGGGCAGACCAAGAAAAAACTGAGTTACAGAAATCTTAAAACTCCACAATACCACGCAACCGATCATCAGTTAAACTTGCCACACCTCAGTGGCGGCTCGTGATCATTTATGTTGGTGGGGCCAGGAAGATATTTTCGGAAAAATCATGGTTTCGGTTAGGATATATTTTAATGTATAAAATATTAAATACACGTTACACCTTATTTTTGGTGGGGCCCGGCCCTACTGGCCCCTAATGACGAGCCGCCACTGCCACACCTAATGGCAAAAAATGAAGAGGACAAAATAAAGAAAAAGAAAGAAGGCCAACTTGGACCAAAGAATAATGTTGGTTTGCACACAGCTGAACTACAGGTTTCCTGATCCTTTACTTTGGGAATCTAAATTACAAGTACCTCTGAAGTCAGAGTAAGGTTTGCCTGAATGGCGAGGAACACTGATAAGGAAAGTAAGCATTCACTCAAAAATCAGAGGCACCTTGTCTATGTGTGAAATCATAAAGGGCAAGGTAAAAAACCCACACAAAATAAAGGATCAGGATTTCATGTAATCCAACCTCATACTGGGTGCACACAACCGCATACTGGGTGCATACAACCGCATACTGTGTGCATACTGAGAATTTTTGGCAGAGCTGGTCTCGAAAATTGTAATTTCAACTGAACTTCACTATCGTAGACACATAGATAATGAGATATATATATATATTTTATATCCAGAAGCACTTGAGTTTTCAGCTCTTCGGCTCGGTGTCATGGACATCGTAACCCTTCGGTTCGGTGCCACGAACACCGTAAATCTGTAGAAGCTGTGGCTTTTCTGCTAGCCCGCGGAATTGAACCCGCACTCATAGGGAGCTTGTCGGACGTCGTCCATCGCGCTACGAACCCGCTGGGCAGGCGGGCATACTGAAATATAAGTAGAAGTCCCATCTTTAATCCTGGAATTTCAACTAAACTTCATTATCGCTGACCCTCGCACTAGATAATGAGATATAAGTAGAAGTCCCTCATCTCCTGTGGTATTCATGGTTGGGTAGAAGAGAATTACCGTCTCCTCTTGTATAGTGTAAGGTCAGTCATATATGCTTGGCCTTTCTATCACTGTGTTCCCACATCCAAGCATATATGCGGGTTACTGTGGTTCAGAGACATTCACTGCTCACGAAAACTAAAGCCTTCTACAGGGTGTTCAACTTAAAAGCAGCCCGTGAATGGAGCTAATCTGGCATATATGTATGGAAATGGGAAGATTCAGTTATGACGTAGTATAGGTCAAGGTTGTGTGACGGTGTGTAATTGTAGTGCGGGAAGGGGCGATGAACAAATGTGACGTAGGACGAGCTAGTCAGAACCGGTTTAAATAGTAAATAAACGCAACTCAATGTGTACCTGGCAACTTTCGAATTGTCAATGGGGCTACACTTATCTTGAACACCCTGTATCACTGTGTTCCCATGTCCAAGCATATATGCGAGTTACTGTGGTTCAGAGACATCCACTGCTCTAAAAAAAACTAATTACGTTAAGACACAACATGTATCCTGTCTTTCAAGTGCCTCGTCTGACATGACCAACATTTTTAAAAGTTATCTCAGTCACAGCATACTTTACTGTTTTGTTAATCTTAGTGGACCAGGTCAAAAGTTATGTTTTTACAAGCCATTTATTTTTATAATAAAAACACCCTTTAGTGTGGCTCCTGGTAAAAAGGCCTCCAACCCAAAGCCCTGTAGTGTGGTGTTTGGTCCACAAGGAGTTAATCATAATCAGCATGTGTCGTTACCAGCGTGTTCGTAGTACGACGGGTGATAAGCCCCTTGTGAGTGCGGTTCAATTCCGCAGGCTGGCAGAAAAGCCACAGGTTCTCCAGATTTATGGTATTCGTGGCACCGAACCGAAGGGTTACGATGTCCAAGGCACCGAGCCGAAAGCTCAAGTGCTTCTGGATCGGAAAACAAACACACACAAAACTGCAAGTTTGAGATATAAAAGTGTCTAGGATGACAGTAGTACCTTTGCTGTAACCACATCATCATCAGGTGCCGTCTCCACATCGAAGGTTGGCTGCAATGAATCTTCAGCATCCTCTGTCTTTCGCCTTAGTGTTGCACACTGCCAAACTGTAACCTGTCCATTTCTTAAAGTGTTCCTCTTGCTCTTCCCCCCCTAGTAAATGTTTTATCATGGTGTCATGTCTTTTTATGTGCCCAAAATACTTTACTTGTCTGAATTTTATTTCTCTTAATAATTGTTTCTTCATGCATAGTTTTCCTAAAACTTGTTTATTTGTCTGTCCATGAAACACTGCCTATTCTTCGATATATCCACATCTCAAATGCATCAATTCTGTCTTCTAACTGCTTGTTCATTGTCCATGATTCCGAGCCATACATTAATATAGGATAGATATAGCGTTTGATCATTCTCATTTTTAGCCTGTTTGTGTTTGTAACCACAAACAGCCTCAAAATGGAGATAAAATCAGTAACCATAACTCTGAAGTGCTTTAAGTACACAGGATTGCTGGAGCCATATGGGGGGAACACACTGCAATTAAATCAATCTTTCACATTTGGACCACTTTCTCGCAGTGTGGTTCCGGAGCCCTGCAAGGAAGTAAAGAATAGTACCACTACAACCTCTACAAGGGATGTCGTAAGAGGCGAATGATGTAGACCCTAGGGATGCTCATCATCAAATAGCTTGTTCTGAGCAGAACTTTGCCACCCCAACAGTCCTCCGGAATTTCTCTCTTTCGTAGGCTAGATGTCCTGCCTCTGTATCCGTCATGTTCAAACCATCAGATACATCCTGAATCCATCTTCTCCATGGAATTCCTCTTCTCTTTGCCGGTGTGCCTCCTTCCATGATTAATAGGGTTTTAAAGCCGAAGGATTGACTTCATTGCACCGGGTTTTACCCCATACGGCTCGGTCCCTCTCCGCAGAAATAGCACGCCACCTGCCGAGAGTATTGCACAAGCACGAACTCCGTAGCTCCAGCAACAATCCTAGGGATCTGGAAAAAATTGCACTCGTGAACAGAATGACGCGGTACGGACTCGAACCCACGAGCTTCGACTCACAAGGCAAAGGGCTTAACCACAAAGACCTCCTTCCATGATGGTCTTCTCAGCCCTTCATGTCTTTTTATATGTCCAAAATATCTCAATTTCCTCTTTCTTATTTGTAGCATCAGCCAGTTTTCTTTGATTTAGTCATGCTTCCCTAGTAAATAAAAAGCAGCGCAGAAATCGGATGTCCTGGCTTACCTGTAGGCGCATAACTGGCATAACGTACAATCGCTCTAAGGCTTAGAACACATACAAATCACACAGAGTGGTTAACAAGTGGTCGATATGGAGATTTCGAAGAAACAGAAGTTTCTGGAACCATATTAGGAAACCCAGTGAAATGAAATCAATCCTTCACCTTTAGAGCAGTTTTTAATTACAAAAAATGCCCGCGTGCCCAGCGTGTTCGTAGCGCGTTGGACTACGGGTGACTAGTCCTCTGTAAGTGCGGTTTCAACTCCGCGGACTGGCAGAAAAGCTACAGGTCCCCAGATTTACGGTGTTCGTGGCACCGAGCCGAAGGGTTACGATCTCCATGACACCGAGCCGAAGTGTTACGATGTCCATGACACCGAGCTGAAGAGCTTTCAGCTCAAGTGCTTCTGGATCGGGAAAAAAATTTTAAAAAATCGTTCGAGTGGTTACGGGCCCAAATTTGGGGTGTAAAGAATAGAACCACTGTTACCTGCCACGGATGTTGTAAGAGACGACTAAGGAGGTTTGGCTGAGATCGGATGCATGTGTCCGCTAGGAAATGCTAACCTGAAACAAATGCTTGCATAAAACGGATGCACCAGGTTGTAAGGCGCATAACATGGTGCAACTACTCCACACAATGAGGAATGGGATAACGGATTCTACGGTCGCCAATCTGCCTCAGAGATTTAGCCACGCAGTAAGAATGTCAGACCTACCATCACGAGGGTAGTCAAAACTTACTGCGGGAAGAGGTAGACACAAACGGGGAAGCAGAAATCATAGTAATTATATCCTACAGAACTGCTCCCAGTATGCAGACCTGAGAAGAAAGAGGTAGCTCACTTGCACCAGCGTCCAAGACAAACTGTATGGCGTTGGCTGATAATCTGAGGCAGATGGCTGCCTTTATTAGAGAATCCGAAATACCAATCTAGTGAGAACGCAGAAGACAAACTGTATGGAGTGGCTGATAATCTGAGGCAGATGGCTGCCTTTATTAGAGAATCCGAAATCCCAATCTAGTGAGAACGCAGAAGAAGAAATTAAAAAAAATTATAGTTAATTTCTTGACAACATTAACTTTTAGCCAAAAATATTAACATCAATTTTATATAAGACAGCCAACAGCAAAGTCAACATTTCAACCAACAGGTCTCAATTTATCAAACACAAGATACAGAATGAATACAAAAACAGAACAAATTAAACCACAAAATGAACGGATAAAAAATTATCCAAAATGTTGACATGAATTTGTTGACAAAATTGAACAAAAACATTTTTTTTAAATCACAAAAAAATTGCCATATTTTGTCTTTGGTAATTCTCTGTGTTAAGTAAAAATTTACTATTGTCTATCCTATATCTTTCTTCTTACACTCTTTCATGTCAACTTGAAAAGTGATCATCCAAGATATGTTGACACTTTAGCGATGGCCATATGCATTTATGCTGCGCTGGTTGCTTTTTGTAGCGTTACGGCTGTTTCATTCTGGAATTTGTTCAGGAGACAGAATTTCGTGTGATTTTTGTTGGCACAGGAAAGGAGCAATTATGGGGTGACGCGTTGCAGTGAAGTTGGAACCGTACATATGAACTATGAACCATCCAAGATATTCTCATGCAATGGCACTGGTAACATCCATACCAGACTTCTCCACTCATCATCACAGCTTTAAAGTCATTTTGTCATTGCCACAGATGTACATATCTTTGTTGAACAGATAGTATCTCAGTCTGTTGTGGCACAAGCACAGTCTGAATATTATGACGTGATTTTTTTCTGCTGTCTTGGTAATATGAATTAACAGCGGCAGGTTGAAATACTTCTTCGAACGCTCCATATCAAGCACGTGCTAAATACCTCTCTGTGATTTGTATGTGATCTTAGCCGAAGAAGCGATTTGCGTTGTAACAGTTATACGACTATAAGTAGGCCAGCACATCCGATTTCTGCGACACTTTATTTACTAGGGTAACTTTCCTAGGTCACTACATCAGTCAGATCTTACGACATGTTTTGTAGGTCGTAGTGTTACTATTCTTTGCTCTCCTTGCAAGCCCCGGCAACAGATTGGCGAGGCAGGTGGAACAAGAGATAAGGAGCAGAAGATGGTGATGGATAGGACACACACTGAGAAACCCCTGACAGTATCATGAGATATGCTCTCCGATGGAACCCCCATGGCAATAGAGGTAAGGGAAGACACAGGAACACCTGGAGACGGAATACAAGAAAATGAGGAGAAAGCTGGAAAAGATGGCCTTGAATACGTGGGCTAAGAAGGCCTAGGTTCTGAACCTATTCCTCCCTAAGGACGATGAAGAAGGTAATATGAATTGTCTGACTGATATGAAGGTCCTGATATTCTGCTTCCCACTTTTTCATATAAACCCCCAATCCCCAATCAATCAGAGGAGCGTCTGGCCGAATGAATTAGAGCGTGGCACCCATGCAGGAGATCCGTGTTCAATCCACGGTAAGGCCAAAGATTTGTTTCTGTTGTGGGCATAAATGAAAAATCCTAACCTGAACAGATTCACGGCGACTGCACTAGTCATGCATCCATTTTTTATTTTCCGATCCAGAAGCACTTGAGATGAAAGCTCTTTGACTCGGTGTCATGGACATCGTAACCCTTTGGTTCGGTGCCACGAACACCATAAATCTGGGAAATCTGTGGCTTTTCTGCCAGTCCGCGGAGTTGAACCCGCACTCACAGAGGACTTGTCACCCGTAGTCCACGCGCTACGAACACGCTGGGCAGACAGGCAACATGCATCCATTAAATTCCTCAAGCTCTCATCCCATCTGTCTTACACCGCTCTAAACAGCTGTACTACAGGCAGTAAGAGTTTTTTTAATCAATCAAATGTCATGCCTGTTTGTCAATGTAATCATATCTCTTTATGTCTCAGATTTATAATACATTTTTCAACAAGCATAAAGCTGAACTAATGTTGGAACCGAACAAAGCTGAATACATTTTGTTTAACAATAATAAAGAATACATTTTTGAACAATAATAAAGAATACATTTTTGAATAAACATTTTCCTCTCAAACATACATACAGTATTTATACAGGGTGTTCAAGATAAAAGCAGTCTCTTTGACAAATTGAAAGTTGCCAGTTACCTACTGCGCTGTGTTTATTTACTATTTAAACCGGTGGTGACTGGCTCGACCTACATCACATTTGTTCATCACTCCTTCCCGCACTACAATTACACACCGTCACACAACCTTGACCTTTACTACGTTATAACTGAACTTTCTTATTTTCAAAAATATATGCCAGATTAGTTCCACTGATAAGCTGCTTTTATCTTGAACACCCTGTATATTGGTGACATTTGTTGTAATGGAGGCACTCACATATTGATAAGAAGTATTGATTTTTTTGCGTGAATGCTTGCTTTCCTTAACACAAGCCTTACTCACAACTTTAGAGGTACTTCTAATTTAGATCCCCAAGTTTAGATCCCCAAGGTTTTCTGTTGTCCAACCACATACTCTGTGCTTTCCAAGATTTGTGGTTAAGCTGGCCTCGAACGCCAACATTTCTACAATACATAGCCACTAGCACTGAGTGTTACCAACTTTGCTATTGGTGACTAGGATAGTGATGAAGCTTGCTGGTATTTTGAATTCCCTAAGGGATAAAGGACATTTAAATGATTCTCACTCTCGCGATTACCGCTTAGACTGATGTACCAGATTTCCCTATAAATCTCATTCATGTGGAAATCTGATCCATGCAGCGTTAGCATGGGTGTGTTTCGTCACATCTTCGACGCCATTTGGAACTCCGTTGCTTATCCTTCGGTGATGTGTCAGCCTTTGGCTGTCCCCAGCCGACCTGCAAGATTTAAATGATTCAAGTAATAGTGGTGAATTTACAACCCTAACCAGACTGCAAAAATACCAAGTCAAATGGGGTGTGCTAGATAAGCACTATACTGGTAGCCAGTGTTTCAAGCAAAATGGTTAAGTCGTTTGCCTGTCGTACTGAAGGTTGTGGTTCGAATCTGGACAGAGACATGTATAATTCTTTCATGAGATCCTAGATTGTTGCAGGAGCTATAGAGTTCATACTTGTGCAATACTTTCAGCAGATGGCATGCCATCCATTGGATGGATTACACGAAATATATGGGAAACTGTGCAATAAAGCCAATCATTTGCCTTTGGACTGGTAGCCAAGAATAAAGTAAGCCAACACAGAACCGGTGTTGTTAGTTGCACATGCAATGAGAGACGACATATTGGTAGGAGATCGGATCACTCATGAACTAATTGGTTTCATGTCAGGATGATGGTCAGAGACTAAACTAAAATGATGAAGCATTTGTAGCAATGGGATACCATGTCAATGATGAGAAAAATTTGCTGCAAAGCGAGGCACACTTCTGATTGGTGAGGGTAATTTATGAGTAAACGTATATGTAGTTTTGAATAAAATATCACCGGTGTGGTGTCGGACTCACAAGGGAGCAAATAATAGTAACACTCGATCTACAAGGCATGTCGTAGGCGACAGAGGTAGGGGCATAGGAAAGCTACTTTAGTAAAAAAAAAAAAAGAAGCATAGCTGAAATCGGATGTGCTGGCCTACCTGTAGGCACATAACTGACACAACATACAATCACTCTTAGGCCCAGACCACATACAAATCACAGAGTGGTTAACAAGTGGTCGATATGAAGAGTTCGAAGAAGAGGTATAAAAAATTATCAATAAATGGAATCAATATTTAGTGTTATAAACCAATCTCTATTTTGATTTGCATTTAATTTTGGCATATTTAATTAAGTGAGCGCCTATAGCAGCGCTTCTTAAAGTGGGCAGTATCGCCACCCTGTGGGTGCTGAAGCCTTCCGGGATTGGGGGCCTTCGGGATGGGAGGGGTTCAGAAGCATTTTGGGGAGTTTTTTTGTGATTTTGATTAATAATCATAAAAAATTTGAATTCTGCATTTAATTCATCTTATGCCCACCTTACACAATCCATTTTTTCATCAAATTTCTATTTTATGTTTATAATCATTTGAAAATTGACCATGTATGACAGAAATATTATCAGTTTTTCTATGTCAAACTGAAAATAGAGCATGTTATGTGTGTGTGTGTGTGTATATATATATATATATATATATATATATATATATATATATATATATATATATATATATATATATATGTTGGCAAACTGTTATAATGTAAAGGGGGTGGGAGCATTACAAAGTTTGTGTTGTGCAAAGTGGGGCGGGCGAAAAAGTTTGGGAATCTATGGTCTATAGTTTAAGCGGTAGTGTGCTCGATCCCAACCCAATCGTATCTGGTTCAAACTCCGCGATGGGCAAGTTTGCAAGCAAATTAATTTTCATGGTTTTTACAAACGATAAAAATAGACCTCACTGTTCAGAAGGTCACTGTTCAGAATGGCAAACTAATGAATGTATAAATGGTGCCTTGAAAATCTCGACTCATATACTGTTGCTGATGGCTAAGTCCTGTAAGGGATATACAGCTATTTTCATTAAATTTTGGACAAAAGTGCCAAGCTCAATACTCACTCTGTGTGTGTGTGTGTGTGAACACACATTTTGATTGTTTGTATTTGTCAAACGTATAACTCACATTTTGATTGTATAATGTATGTCAAATATAGAACTGCATTTTGATTGTATAATGTATGTCAAATATAGAACTGACATTTTGATGGTATTGTATGTCAAATTAGACTATATTGATTGTAATATGTCAAATAGAACTGACATTTTGATGGTATTATGTATGTCAAATATAGAACTCATATTTTGATTGTATTATGTATGTCAAATATAGAACTCATATTTTTATTGCTTGCGTATGTCAAACATAACACTTACACATGTTCACAAGCAGGTGAGATAAACACATAAAACAAAAATAATAACAAAAGAACCAAATAAAAGATGATGATTATGACAAACCAGTAGAGGCACAGTAAGTATTGAAATATGAAACTACAACATATATATATATATGAAAGAATTTACAGTAATTGGTAATCTTGACCAATATAGTTTGTTCTCAAGTTCATCTAAACTAAATTACTCTCTCATTGTCGTCACACTGTCACCGGGTTGTTGCCCAGTGTCTTGGTTTTCTGTTTTTGTCTTGCGCTGTTCTGGTGGCTTGGGTGATTGCTTTTGCTCTTTGACAGGATTCTGCTATGCCATCTTACCATCATTTTCGTGGTCTTCCTCTCGCCTTCTTTCCTGAAGTTCTGTTGTAGAAGACTTTGTATACTGTGGAGTTTGGATGCATTCTTATTAAGTGGCCAAACCACTTCTTTCTTTGTTTCTCAATGCAATTCAAGCAAGGTTCTGTGCCCACTTTCTTTCCTATGCTGATGAAATTACTGTTATTGTAAAATGTTTAATTTTCAGACCATGAATCATATTCACACAAACGTTTTTCTGTTAATGGATCTCTCAATATTGTCTTGTCTAGGGTTGTCATACATCCTCATTTTTGTGGACACGTCCACATTTCACGAGTAAATCTGAGCATCCCAAAAATGTTGAAATGTGTAGATTTGTCCGCCATTTATATGCCAAAAGAAAATTAACCTATGTTTGACTGACAAAGGTGTGCACATAGATGAATCAAAGTGTTGTAATTAATACCACAATCTGAAGAAATTTGCATCCCCCTATAAAAATCAAGTGCCTTTGAAAAAACGTGGATGACTATATTGAAAACTGTAGGAGTAGTGAAATGTACTCTGAAATCGTAAAGATAGTACAGTTCTTTGCTATTCCAGCACACAATGCTTCAGTAGAAAGACTTTTCATTAATCCATGCCCAATTGAGCAATAAGAGACATCGTCTTAGTGTGGATTCAGTCAAGTCAATTTCCTTATCAAATTTAATTTCAAACATTTAACAAGCAGGCAATTTTATGGACATTTGATGCAAAAGAAATACATTCTAAAATAGAACAGGTCATCAGAAAAATATACATGTAATACAATTTAAATGGAATTTAATGTTAGGAAAAGCGTCCTCATTTCATAAGATCAAAATATGGCAACCCTATCTTGCATTTGCAGCAAGAGTACACACTAGGTAGATTAACTCTTTCCACGTCAATTGCCGCACACTACACCACAGCGTATTCCATTGAACGCCAATCGCAGTACACTGCCTCATTCGAGTTGTTTCCCCTTATACAAGTCTTTCTAGTTTTACTTCTATTTTACTTCTATTTTTTAACCCTTGTTATTCTTTCTCTCTCTCGCTAACCTTGTTATTCTCTCTCTCTAACCTTGTTATTCTAATAGGTTGTCCAGTTTTCTTCAAATTAGTATATAATAAGATATATATATATTAATCCGAGTGGTTACGGGACCCAAATTTTTGGTGTATAGAATAGAACCACTGCCACACATGTCGTAAGAGGCGACTGAGGAGGTCTGGCTGAAATCGGATGCTCATGTCCCAAACATGTAGAAATCTATGCGTTTAGGGAATATCAACCAATGTGCAACATATACACGTTTTGGCACAGATCAAACATATCACAAAGAGTGATTAAATTTGGTCGTAAAGAACAAATGCAAAGAAGAAGAAGATATATATTTTGTTCATTTATTAATGAGTAGTTACGATTTTTAAAATGTTTTATTTCGCCTCCTTGAATTAACCGTGTCCAACTGAGGAAATAACTGCGTACGGAAAGAGTTAGTCTATTTCTGGATATTTAATTCTCACATACTTCTCTTGCCAGCTTGCACTCAAGGTGATCTTTCTTTTTTTTATATTTGTTTTATCATTTTATTACATGTTCAAAAATATGTTATTAAATCTTTTTTAAGTTTTGGGAGTCAAAACTTCTCAAATCTTATCCAATATTTAATTTTAGCAATCTTGCCCTCTTATTTCGCTCTCTCAAAAGAAAATTAAACACACAAGTAACTTAACCCTTTCACTCTTCTGAGACGATATACTGGCTCACAGTCATTATTAAGATTACGCAAAGACAGCATATATTGCTATATCAAGGAGATTTCGGAGGTAAAAAGAGAAAATGATAGACAGTAAACAGTAACAGATAGCCTGACTTCATGGCATGTTAGAGCGTCAACATCTGAGTTGATAGCAAATACCAAAGAGAGATTTGTGAAGATCCATGATCGCCTACGCCAGCCGGCACCTGATGATGATGATCCTGGCTATATGACATCTTACAAAATTCCAGGCGATTATATCGGTTCATAAGGACGAAAGGGTTAATGTGTGAACTGTGACTGGATCCTACCAGTTAATAACTTTGAACCTGAGGGTAGCGAAGATTGACGTGGACATCGGTATCTGTCTGCTCCAGAGGCAAACGATCATCTGCCATTCGTGCATATCTGCCATTGGGTAGGATATGGCCCATTGAATTGATAATCTGTGAAAGGAAGAAGGTAAACTAATATTATCGGAAGTAAATAAAGTTATGAAAGAATGTGGTTTCATATTCTGTGGTGGAGTCACAGATAGAAGTTGTTGATAAAACACACTGCACTAATGACCATCTACCATGGAAAATCTAAGGTTAAAAAATAGTTTTAGCATTAACTAATGAAAGTGCCTGTGTTGAATTTGGAAGTGCCTGCGTTGAATAATGCAAGTGCCTGCGTTGAATTATGAAATTGTCTGCATTAACTAATGAAAGTGCCTTAGTTAAATAATGAAAGTGCCTTAGTTAAATAATGAAAGTGTCTGTGTTGAATAATGAAGATGTCTGCGATGAATAATTAAAGTGCCCACGTTGAATTATGAAAGAAAGTGCCTGCGTTGATTAATGAAAAAAAGGTTTAGGTTAACTAATGAAAGAATAAGTTATGCTTCCATATCTCTGTTAAATAATTCAAATAAAAGACTTACCATAGGTGTCAGTGGGTTGTCAGGAGATGCGAAGCACAACATGAAAGAGACCATAGTAACAATAACAGCGCCAGCAACATACACATAAAATGCCCATCCATACTCCAAAAGTTTGACTTTCATAGCAAAGCCTTCACTCACAGTTCCAGCAAAGAGTCCTACAGCTGCGATACCAGTACCTCCTGGATGATAAGAGACATCAATGGGGAGATTTGAGAAGTACAAGTCAATTAAAATGTGGTATTTTACCCCATGTGGCATTATCACCCTGGAATCTACCATGATAGAAATAATAACAGATAGCAGTTCACCTATTTAGGTATCAATTTTGATTGCACAGGAAATGTTAAAGAAATTATGCTACGAATTGTCAAAGCAACATCAGCTTCTAAATAAAATATGGAACTGCAAGTTATATAGTACGAAAAGTAAATTATGAATTTTCAATTCAAATGTTGTATCAATCCTAACATATGCCTGCGTGTGTTGGAAAATGACTAATGATATAGAAAGCAAGTTGAATGTATTTGAAAATAGATGTCTGCGGAAGTGATGAAATCCGAAAAATGTCTGGTCAACCACTAGTAACAACTGTTATAAGAAGGAAAAGGTGGAGATATGTTGGACACACCTTGAGAAGAAATGATCAAAGAATATCAAAGTGGGCACTGAAGTGGGATGCAAAGGGTTCAAGAAAGAGAGGACGACCTAAGGAGACCTTGAAACCAACTTTGCTGAGAGATGCAGGAAATATCTGTCTCAGTTCCATAGAGGAGATTGAGCGAGTTGCTCAGGATAGAGCAGTATGGAGAAATTGCTTGCAGGCCCTATGTAATGTAGGATATACAGAGAGAATTATTATTATACGATGGTGTTGTAGTCAAACTGGAAGTATTTAGTGACCTGTTGTATTTAGTTTCCAGTGTTTCTCTGGTACCCAGTTGATGCTGGGTCAATATGAGTACTATTCATTATTATCACATCAAGTAGCATGTTCCTTCCAGAGCTTGGCTCCCATGACAGCAGTCCTGAAAAACTCTGTTCTGTGCATCAGCAGCAGTCATTCTCAGATCGTCAATGACATCTTGCACCCATCGTCGTCTAGGTCTTCCTCTCATTCTTCTTCCAGGCACCATTCCCTCCAAAATGATCTTTTCTAGGCCCTCATGTCATTTGATATGTCAGAAATTTTAATTTTCGAGGATGTTTTGCTCTTAAATAACCAAATCTCTTTAATATCAAGCTGTTGCAGAACAGAAGTGTTTGTTCTTTACTCTGTCCATGATATTCAAGTACTCTTCTCTCTCGCGATCACCCTTAGACTGATGTACCATATTTCCAGATAAACCTCATTCATGTGGAAATCTGATTCATGCAGCCTTAGCATGGTGGGTTTCGTCACATCTTCAGCACCATTTGGAGCTCTGGTGCGATGTGTCCGATTTTAGCCAGCATTTATTGGGTTGCGTTCGTCAGCCTTTGGCTGTCCCCAGCCGACCTGCAAGGCGCAGGTACGCTTCTGTAGCATTTGCATTAAGAGTGTGGTTATAGTTGGACAAAATCCCAATCTTATAATCCGATGTTCTTCCATTTACCTGGAAAAAAGGTAACAAAACATGATCTTACCTGCTATGAAAGTCATAATTCCATGAAAAATAGTCTTTCCACCTGCACAGCAACAGGTGCGACAAAGTGCTGCCAAAGAACAGATCAATGTCAGAAGGACGTTCACTGCACTGACAATACGGATGATCCAATCTCCAGCTAATGTTAGAAAAACAGTGTCAAATGGTTTTAACAGTAATGCCACTGTTAACCCTATGAGCAATATTATATATATATATATATATAGCATTAGTAGTGGAAATCGATTAAAGCTTGGTGTGGCAAGAAAAGAACAGTACGACAGGTATATGAGTAGGCTCATCAATCAAAATCAAAATGGTACGGTCAGTCGCTGGACGCTGTTGGAGATATTGGGAAGGAGATCGGAGCACCTATGGACATATCCGGAGTGCAATGAAGATATTCCAAACTGAAACTGATTAAAGCTGGTGCGGGGTCGTGGGTAGGATGCGCTGCAGACACTTGAGTTGTTATGCGAGCTCACAAATATCAACCATAGGGAAGAACAGATACCGGTGCCTTCAATGTACGGGGACACCTTTTCGACCATCATTAAATTTGACAAAGGTTGCAGAGAGATGAATCTCGAGGAAAGCCATCATTAATGAAAACTGCAATGAATGTGACACTGTGATTTACACAGATGGGTCATTAATTCGTCACAAACGTCCACATAAATATTCTCTGCAAGCTCATGAGGCAGAATGATAAAGGAAGCCAGTGGTGCTTTTAGTACGACGACAAGTAGCATGACAATGGAAGTGCTGGCAGTGACTAAGGCACTGCTCTGGCTAGAGTTACAAATCTACCCTATTGCATGCATTCTGAGTGATTCATTGAGCATGATCCAAAAGATGGAGGCTGATTCAGTGCGCAGGCAATGGACTACTACTACTTCTTTGAATGATCCATATTGACCACTTGTTAACCACTCTTTGTGATTTGTATGTGATCCGAGCCTAAGAGCGATTGTATGCTGCGCTAGTTATGCGCCTACAAGTAGGCCAGCACATCCTATTTCTGCGACACTTTATTTACTAGGTAGCTTCCTAGGCCCCTACTTCAGTCACCACTTACGACATGCCCTGTAGGTCGCAGTGTTACTATTCTTTGCTATCCTTGAGGGTCTCGCAACACACAGATGAGCAAGTCGATGGTCAAATTTATAGGTCTAAAAATTAATACTAATACAAGCAAGGTAATGAGAATAAGACGACATCAAGAACAGCCTTACGAAAATGAATATCAGCTTACAAAGTGCCTTAAAACAAGCACACACACAAGATCACTATGTTCGCCGTCCTAGAGAGACATGGAGATGAACTGTAGACAGAGAATGAAAAGAGGAGGGAAAGACCTGGAATGAACTAAACTAGCTTGCTCAAGACAGATCTGGTTGGAGGAAACTTGTTGATGCCTTATGCTTCAAAGGGAGTTAAGAAGGAAGTGGCTTTGAAGAAACATGGTGCCGTAAATGCCCTCTATTGTCATACAGTTTGGTCTTCACTGGAATAGTGGAGGGTCAATGTTTGTCTCTTACAACGGCATACAGCCTACACAAGCCTGGGTTGAGCTTGCAATTCTTTGCCGCCAGACAAATTCTACTCTAAATGGGAATTGAACCGTGACCACTCATCTAGACAGCAAATGCACTAACCATGGCTCTCAAGACTGAAGTAGCATAACTAAACAGATTAACGTTTCTCTTCAAAGATACTTACTGTCAGGTTCATCATAGGCTTTGCATTCCTTCTCCCCTAGAACATCCCAGCAATACCACCAGAGTCCCCCATTCATACCAGCCAGATCAAATTCTCCGATCACAGGTAAAGACTCTCCTACAATGCTCGCCAGCTTGTTTATGTTTACCTGAAAAAACAGTTACATTATAATACATATTTCAAATAAAACAAGTCAAAGACTTTACATACCTAGGGAGAATTATTTCAGCAAATGGAAGAATAACAAGTGAAATCCAACATAGATGCAATAAAGCAAAACAAATCTTAGGATAAATGACACCAATTTTGAAATTCAAAGATATCACCATGAACATTAAAAGAGTATTGTTCAACACAATCTTTATCCCAACATTATGTTATCAGTTCCAAACTTGCACGCTGACATCAAACGATAGAAGAAAACTAGTCACTACAGAGATTAATGTCTACGCAGAATGCAGGCAGCAATGACAAACGACTGGTTTAGAAATGAAACCATCATGAAAATTGGGTACAACATCAGTACTGATCCTCATCATAAAAGATGATCCTCATCAGAAAAACCTGGCCAGCAATGGCGGAATGCGGAGGGCCATTCAGAGTCAGAACTGTTTGATTCTGAACATGACTTTGCTAGCGCATTTCCGACATGTTTGGTCGGGTATTTTCGGTTTCGTTTGCCGAGTTAGTGCTTGAGCAAAGCTGTGAGCTATGAATGTTACATGGAATGCTTTTGCTGTGTCAACCGTGCGTGTGTTCGTGTGTATTGGAAAATGGCGGACAGCGGTTATGCGAACAAGCTCAATCTGCCGTATGCAGTTATATTGTGGGTGCAGAAAGCTGGATTTTGTCGTGATTGATGTTCCCTTGACAAGAATTGCAATTCAAGTGATGAACAGTTTTGTGTTGCTACATTAGCGACGCCATATGCATTTATGTGGAGCAGGTTTCTTTTGGTCGCGGCTGTTTCATTCTAGAATTAGTTCACACAGGAAAAATTTCACAGTTGTTAGCATTTCATGTGATTTTCATTGGCACAGAAACGGAGCAATTATGGGGTGACCGTTGCAGTGAAGTTGGAACCGTACTTATGAATTATGAACTATCATGAAAACAATAAATGAAATAGTTTGGTCATATGAGCAGATTACCAACAGACAGTGCCAATCAAAGAGCACTGCTACTCTTGTACAATGGATACAAAGCAAAAAGACGTCCAAGCAAAAAGACGTCCACACAAAATGTGGACATCACAAATAACAGCGGTGGTGAAAAAAAATATTTATGAAGCACACACAAACGCCTGTTCTATAATTTCTTTTCATCCTGACGCTGTGAGGCAAAACAAGATTAGAGAGAAGAAAGAAGATGATGGATACGGTCAATCTTTTCTTCTTCGAATGCTCCATATCGACCACTTATTAACCACTCTGTGTGATTTGTTTGTGATCTGAGCCTAAGAGCGATTGTACGTTGTGCCAGTTATGCACCTACAAGTACGTCAACCCATCCGATTGCTATGTTTTTTATTTACTAGGGTAGCTTCCCTAGATCCTTCATCAGTCGCCTCTTATGACAAGCCTTGTAGGTTGCAGTGGTACTATTCTTTACTTCCTTGCAGGCCCTGGCACCACAAGGTCAAGGTATAATGGAAGCTTATTGCACAATTCTATCCAACAAAAAAGTATTAAGATAATTAGTTGATGAGAAAAAAAAGATTTAGGAAAGTGAAGCTCTTTGGGCTTTTTTTTCTTCTACATTTTTGCTCTACGTCAATCACTTGTAAACTCTTTCACTCAGTAAATGTTTTTGTTACCTGCAGATACATTTTTATTGTAATGCTGAATAAGCTGGTATACTGACTTTGCATCATCTAAAAATATACTGTGAGCAAGTACATCGGCTTAGAAGAGCAAAGGGGTTTGTGATTTGTGCCATAGAGCATGAGTTCATCGTGCTAGTTAGGCACCTACAGAACCATAGTCCAGTGAGCCTGGTTTCTGTATGTTTTTTTGTTATTTGTGTTTACCACCCTGTCGTGGGCTGAAGAAAAAAACCTGACCTAAGGAAGTTCATCACATTAGGAGAGCAAGAGCCATGTTAGCCTTCGACTGCACTCCCAAAGTTTCTGAGTCTACACCAGTGGGAGATGGGGTTGGCTCGTGTGTTCTATGGGTCATCAGTTGACCACTAATTTTCTCTTTTCCCCCTTCATAAGAGACACTAGCAGACACCGCCAGGTGCAGAATACACCTTATAGACCCCTTGGACATATAAGACAATGTTCTGAACAGAAAACAATAATGGAAGAAAGCATTCCAGCAAGTGGACAAGTGGGAGACCAAAGTGAAGATGTACACAGGATATAATTGAGTTGAACATGAAAGCAGCACAGAGGGCACTTGAAAGTGGGAGATTTTAAAATATTGTAAAAATAACTAAGTTTGCACAGGACAAGCTACTGTATGAGGGTGCTTGAAAAGTACTAACAGATATATCCCACAAAGAATAGAGAGAAAGTCGATTGATAAGAAAGAAAAATTGAGGCAATAAGTACTTTAGACACATGAGATAAAAGTTTGATTGTGGGTTAAGGTATTTCAGGTATTTGCACTGAAAGCCTCGATTTCTGGGGAGTTTAGGATGGATAAGTTGGATGTTCTGCAGTCTCTTGTCGACCTACTGTTGGATGGGGACACTAGAATTGATGTTGAATCAATCCAGCGATTTAAGCGAGTTTGAAATTACACATTGTACAAGTACAGCTGGATGCTTGATGGCTGAGAGAGAGGTGTGTTTAACCAATGAGCCACAGGGACCATCAGTATGCATACCCTTCAACATAAAATGACTAATGTGGAGGTGTTGACTGAGGTCAAGACACAGAGAAAGCTTATCAATATAAGCAAGAAGCAGTCATTTTTCAGTGATGAGAAAGGGTGGTTTATAACACATTGTAACAACTGGTAAAATTGAAGGAAGACGAGACAGAGGAAGATAAAGAGAGAAAGTTTGGGATAGCCTGACTTCAATAGTGCGGAAGAGCGTCAACATCTGAGATGATAGCAGCAAGCACCAGAGAGATTTGTGGAGATTCATGATCATCTCGGCAGCCGGCAGGCACCTATGATGATGACCCTTCGACATATTTGGGGAGGCAGGGGTGGAATTGAGCATCTAAGGGTCTGCAAGGAGTGCTGTGACACCAGTTCAGTTAGTAAACAATAGCCAACAAATCAATTTAAGGAAAACGGAAAAGAGGAAGACAAAAAAAAGATTGATATATGATGTGATAAGTGACTTGAACATGACAGTAAGAAAGGTAGAACATCTCAAGTACGATGGAAAGAAATTCTGAATGACTTATGAAAGTTATTGATTGATTTGATTGATAGGACCATCATCATTGCACTTCGGTGAGTAGCATGTGTGCTCTGATCTTTCTTACACAGGAAGATCTCAGCTGCAGTGCACAAACTCTGTAGCACCAGTGAGAGCCACCGATGTAATTTGGAGGTGGTGAATATATTTTGAATGAATTGTATTTTCATCTTTTTCTAATGAATTTGGCCATGGCAGGGGCTTTCCAGCCTACTCTTCTCGAGGGTCTCTTACATACTCAAATTGAACAGAGGACCTACATTTTATCCCGTCACTGATAGGATACCATGTCTGAAATCAGAATCTTGGAAGGATGTCGAGTCACTCAGAAGGACCAGACTGATGAAATGGAGGACATCAACTGAGTAGGGCATCCTTATGCAACAAGTACAATGAAGATAATACAGTGGTTTGGACATTTAAGGAGAATGAAATGACAACCAAACCAATACAACATACAATAAAAGAATCGGTACTTAGAGCTAGGGAAGACCAAGAAAAAGATGGATAGACAATATCAAGACCACACTACATAAATACGGATACAACACAACAAGGGCGATTCATCTAGCCCTAGAACGCAAATTAAAGCTCCCATCCCAACGCTTAACGGCAAAAGTGGACAACCAACTACATCTTCCACCTGGGAATAGACAATAGACTGATAGGATTTGGAACTCAATTTCACCTACACTGAGATCAGGTATCTCTGGAAAAATATCCCAATCACTCCACAAGGGACCAAACCTGTTACCTTTGATACGAGAGGCTAGCACATAACCTCTATGCTACAGAGACCCCTTTATGAAAGTACAAGATGATGATAACCACACTTACACTTCCTGTCTGCCAGTAAGGAGCAATGCAACCAGTGGTACACAACAAGAATCCAATAACCAAACCAGCAAAGGCAACTCTTTGACCTGTTCCGTATCCCATTCTAAGATTTATGTCTGCAGGTGTATTGTCAAATTTTCCTTTATGTAAAACACAAATCAAGAAAATGATATTTTGTACATCAAAATTGCCCAAAAAAGATATCACAATATTTTAATTTAGCATTTCTTCAAAACTATAAACATTCCTTTCCATTCACAATGAAGCATCATCATCATCAAATAGCAGAACTATCTGAGCAGAACTTTGCCACCCCAACAGTCATCCAGAATTTCTCTCTCATATGCCAGATATGTCCTGCCTCTGCAGCCCTCATGTTCAACCCATCAGTTACATCCTGAATCCATCTGTGGTTTTCCTCTTTTCTGTTTCCGGTATGCCTCCTTCCATGATAGTCTTTTCCAGCCCTTCATGTCTTTTTATATGCGCAAAATACTTCTCAGAGTATGCTCAACATATTCTGTCTTCTTCTTATAACAATTTCTTTTCTTATTTGTAGCATCAGCTAGTTGTCTTTGATTTTGAGTCCTTTTTGGATAGAACTATTTGTTCTCTTCTCTGTCCATGAAATATGAGACCTCTCAATGAAGCGTAGGACCGCAATTTATCAGTAACATTTATATCAATTTTACAATGAAAAGATGGTTAGATGGCGTAACAGAATCCTGTGAAAGAGCAAAGATAATCACACAAGCCACCATAACAGCGCAAGACAAAAACAGAAACCACGACACTGGGCAACAACCCGGTAGCAGTGTGACAACAAAAGAAGAAGAATGTTCCTAATTTTAAAAAAGTATACACTAGAACTGCTATGTTGCTGATGCCAAGTTGTGCTTGTCTTATAGTTTCCTTTGTCAGCTGTGTGGAAAGAGGAGAAAATGATGCATGGGGATAAGATTCTCCATATTAGTTTGCACGAATAGCACCCTGGACAGGCAACTCCAGCTGTGCTTCATGGTGTTGACACAACAAGGAAAGCAACAGAGAGTTCTGGAATGTTTCAGTTTGAACCCTATGTCAGTGTACAATGGGGAGAAAGATAGAAAGTGAGAGAGACAGTGGACACTTTAAATTTTATATTAGTACACACAATATCAAGGAAAATTAAATATTTCAAACACAACAGGCATAAGTGCCTGGCAGAAGAATGAGAGGAAGACCTAGAAGACGATGGGTGCAAGATGTCATTGACGATCTGGGAATGACAGCTTCTGACGCCGTCAACTTCATAGAACAGAGTTTTTCAGGACTGCTGTCATGGGAGCCAAGTTCGGAAGGGACAAGGTACTTGATGATGATGATAGTACAATGTACAAGCAATCAATAAGATTGCTGGAAGCCACAGAGATGTGGTTTTACAGAAGAATGCTGAAAATTCCATGGACAGAGAAGGAAACACAAACGGATGAGGCTTTTAAAACAAGTCTGCTCACAACACACAAAGTAACCGTATCAAAATAATAAGACGATGAAGGCTCTTCTGGTATAAATGTGAAGAGGATGTTTATAACATTTCATGACAATGGATTTTTTTTTCCGATCCAGAAGCACTTGAGCTTTCAGCTCTTCGCCTCGGTGCCATGGACATCGTCTTCGGTTCGGTGCCACGAACACCATAAATCTGGAGAACCTGTAGCTTTTCTGCCAGCTGAGGAATTGAACCGCACACACAGGGGGCTGTCACCCGTCGTCCAACGGTGACAATGGGTAAATTTAGGAAAGAGAGCCGTTGAAAGCAGAGAGAGAAGCTGTTGGATGGTCTGACATGTTTCGACAAAAGATCGAGGTCAGAAGTGGTTAACAAGCTGTACCAAGGAGAGAGAGAGAGAGAGTTATGAAGAGACATGTTTGCCTACGCCGGGAGACATGGCACTTGATTGATTGCTGTTGGTACACCACAGTAACACAGTACAGATTATGAAGTTATCTGGTATGTATTTTTCTTTGAATACCTTTTAAATGTATCCATTAGTGACTCTTACATCGAAAAAAGTGAGCAATATGCACACGAAAAGGAATTTCAAATGCTGCGCTGCATACTGACTAAATTACTATTATTGAAATCCGTAGTCAGTCACGTAAGACAAGTTTAGCGTGCATTTATTATCCATTTGGCATGCACAATTTTGCAAAAACGACGAATTTCTTCGTTGTTGTATAAAAAACATACTAATGTTGCTGTTTAGTAAGAATAAGGAATGCAATAGTCTGTGCAGCGTGCATATATAATCATTAATAAACGCAAATGTTATCACTGGCTCGTTGACTAATTGAAACCATTTGTTAGGTAGCCATTTTTATTTGAAGTTAGTACCCACCACCAATTTCAAAGCTTGTATGTATCATTTAAAACATACACAGTTTATAATATTTCATAATCAAAGATGAACAAAATGTATGTCTAAGTAAACTATGAAATTCTGAAAACAAACCATCTAGCAATTAAATGGCTAGGAAACATAAATTATAAGTTAAGTGGAACACATACTTGTCTGTGAGTTCTTTCCCGCAGTTTGAGCACTTCCGTCGTCTGCTTGTAAGCGTTCGCAGGTGCCTGGCATAGTGGTCTCTCTTTGTTCTATACTGTTCTACACACGCCGCACAGAATTCATTCAGCCCAACTTGGGTTTTTCTTTAAGCCTGTCTGTTATAAACACAGAATCTGTGTCGTCTAAACGAACTGAAATAGTTTAAGGTCGTTCTGTCCTGATAACACCTTTAAACCATGGATTTGAAGAGCGAATCTAGGTCGCGGACTGAGCTGCTGCGCGCATGTCATGAAATAAAGATAGTGTCAAGCAGATCTGA
This sequence comes from Arion vulgaris, assembly GCA_020796225.1. Lineage (NCBI taxonomy): Eukaryota > Metazoa > Mollusca > Gastropoda > Stylommatophora > Arionidae > Arion > Arion vulgaris. The sequence goes on along the minus strand of CM036777.1, from coordinate 9,191,064 downwards.
CCTAAACCACGCCCAAGCAGTAATTGGTTAACTTAACAACGAGAATGTCTCTGTGACGTAGACGTTAGGTGCTCACCTCGCGTTCCAAAGGAACTCGATTCGTTCCATCGTGATATTTTTCCTGAGATCCATGATCTCAGTGTAGATAGAGATCGAGTTCCTAGTCCTATCAAAGACGGACGATAAAAAGCAGGTACCGTGGTTCAAGTTGAGCACGTAAAAGAACCCATTGGCAGGTCAAAATCGAAAGAAAGCTCTGCGAGGAAAAAATCATTAGACAGTTTGAAAAATTAAAAAAATTCCAACAAAGATTTTCACCATTTTAAAATTACATCGGAGACCTCGCAGGTGCTACGAAGTTCGTGCACTGCGGCTGAGAATTTCATATGTAAGAAAGAGATCGAAGCACACATGGCTACTCACCGCTGCCCAGAGTGTTCGTAGCGCGTTGGACTACGGGTGACTATCCCTCGTGTGTTCGGGTTCTATTCCGCGGAATGGCAAAAAGCCACAGATTCCCCAGATTTACGGTGTTCGTGGCACCGAACGGTTACGATGTCCATGGCACCGAGCCGAAGAACTGAAAAGCTCAAGTGTTTCTGGATCGGAAAAAAGTGGATGATGATGATGGTCCAATCCAGGGCCGTGCAGTACTATGATACAGAGAGGCGGGCGCATCAGGCGACACCGTAAGGGTTTGCGAAATCAAAGTACAATTTGAACCATTCAATAATTAAAAATCTTTACGCAACGCTTTTCAATATTGGTCTATGTTATTCCGGTTTTGATGTATACGATTTAGTATTAGTACATTTTGTGCAATTTTAAAAAATCACAATTGAAAGTTATTTTAAAGAAAAAACATTTAATTGGCGGCATTTCGAAGACTTGCATCATACGGAGAAAATTTACCGCATGGCCCTGATCCAATCAATCAAAACCACAAGGATGGGTGGGAAGTCCAACGATCATATGTGGCTCACCAGCAGCTACTTCAGTTTGGCTTCAACAGTTCTCAGATCCTGAATCAAACTGGACCTGTTACTGCAAACTCTTTGAGGTATGGCTGTAACAGTTTCACTGTTATGATTAGGGGTATATTCGGGGTCAACCCAACCACCCCACCCCCTTTATTGCACTGGGTGTCCTTGAGTCTGTAAGTAAACACCTTGTTTACCAATATTTAGCTGCTGACCAGCAGTTTACTAACTCAGGACATTAGTTTATCCCATGGTATTCGGGGACTCCTTTAATCTCGGAAATCTCGAGACCCAGGTAGGGCAGCTGGGGGTTTTGGTTACATATATTCAGTGGAACTTTAGATTTAGAAGAGAGACGACACACACTACAGAAGAGATATAGTTATAGTAAGGAAGAGAAAAGGACTCGAAAAGGAACACACGAGACTGAGTTCCGTGGTATGAACATTATTGAGAGAGAGGAAGACTAACTTATAGTCTTATATATTTTTCTGACTAAATTTAAGGAACATTAAGCTTTGAACAGTGAGGGAGATAGTCAGAAGTGAACTAGCGAAGTGAACAAGCGAATATTGTTTTCTTATACGGAGAGACATACAACCTTACAATCATCGGATGAATATTGGTGTTGTTGTGAACAATCACCCAGAGACCTTGATGACCAGAGAAGATTGTTTTCATATACAGAGGGACATATAACCTTCCAATCATCTGACGAATATGGGTGTTGTTGTGAACAAACACCCTGATGACCAGAGACCCTGATGACCAGAGACAAGACGACCAGAGACCAGACGACCCAGTTATAGAGAGGCCACTTCTACGACCTAGGCCGAGACGACGTCCGAACTTTTAGTATGAGGATTCAAAAACAAACTTTAACCCTGGTAAAAAATTAACTGTTTTCGAGGAACTAGGAAACCCTGTTCAACGAACTTTTCAGTGATGGTAGAGAGTTCAGAGAGCGGCCACTTGTAGACCACTGTATTTCTGAACAGAGTATGCCACCAACTAGCATACACAGAATTGCTGGCGATGACCATGTCAAATCCTTAGGTTGATGGGAGTTGACCATAAGGTAAAGAACAAATTTCTGAACTAAGATATATTGTTTAATTGTGAAATGAACTAATTGCGGTGAACTTATAAGGTAAAGAACAATTTCTGAACTAAGATATATTGTTTAATTGTGAAATGAACTCATTGCGGTGAACTTATAAGACGGTTTCCAATTAGAGTATAGAATGAATTAGGTTGATGTGAGTTGATGCCTAGGATTGATTTATTAAGATATACATTACGGTTGTCCAAAGTGACGTTGAGTTAGGAGAGTTACATGTGAATCAATATTTTTCTTTGCTATTAAAATTTATTGTTTTGAAGAACGAAGTGTGTACTTATGTGTGTTCCTTGCATCTTCATGAGAAAGTATCATTTTATTAAATTAACACTACTACCTCTTTCAACAAGGACCTTGTACCCGCTAGCCTGTTATATGGCGTGTCCATGTTCAATCAAAATGTATAGTTGCTGTGTCATGAAGGTGTTGTTGGTTACTGGTTACTAAACTGACGTCATTGCACTCCTGGCAGACCCATAGGTGCTCCGTCTCCCCCAACAGATATCGAAGAGTATGCACACTGATGGTTCCCGTGGCTCACTGATTAAACACACTCCTCACTCTGCCCCTCAGTTCTACTTGTACAACAGGTACTCCAAACTGCTTAAATCGCTTGATCGATTCAACATCTATTTTAGTGTCCTCATCCAACAGACAGTCGCGAAGAGACCGAAGAACATCCTTATCCATCTTCAACTCCCCAACAATCGATGCTGTTGATGCAAGCCTGTCCGCTCTCTCATTACCGTAAACACCCGCATGTCCAGGGTAGTAGATCCACGTTAGCCTCTGGAGGTTAGAAACTTCTGCAGACGACATCCACTCATACCGAAACCTGCCCTTTTGGATCTTGTGAGGCGTCGACTGAGAGTCAGATACAACAACGGTCCCAGTAAATGGAGTCCCAGAGAGCCAATGGAGGGCAGCAATGGATTGTTATTAAACAGTGACGGGTGTTGGAAATTGACAGCCAACTTCATACACAAGATGCATCTTCATTCCAAAATGTCCTCGACATGTAGGTGTTTACGGTAATGAGAGAGCGTACAGGCTTGCATCAACAGCATCAATTGTTGGGGAGTTGAAGATGTATAAAGGGATGTTCTTCGGTCTCTTCGCGACTGTCTGTTGGGTGAGGACACTAAAATAGATGTTGAATCGATCCAGCGATTTAAGCAGTTTGGAGTTATCCGTTGTACAAGTAGAACTGGATGCTTGATGGGCAGAGTGAGAGGTGTGTTTAATCATCAGGGAAACCGTCAGTATGCATATTCTTCGATATCTGTTGGGGAAGACTGAGCGCCTATAGGTCTACCTGGAGTGCAAGTCAGTTCAGTAACCAACAACCAATCTAAACAGTTTGTTTAAGAAGAATCCTTCAAATTATCTGGTCAAAAACTACAGCAAATGAAGATCTTTTAACAAGTGATCGATATGAAGTGTTTGAAGAAAAATCAATCAATAATTTACATCCAGAATGCACTCAGGTAGCTCGTGGGAAATGTATTCAACCTTCGCTATCACGTGATTGTCTGCAGAATCCACGCTCAATCTCAGTCTAAGCCAGTGGTTCTCAAAGGGTGTACCCACGAGCACCATTGTACCCGTTGACATTCCTAGGTGCATCCTAGGAAATCCCAGATTAATAATAATAATAATAATTCCTCTCGTACCGTTATACGTTAGATAGGGCCTGCAAGTAATTTCTCCATACCGCTCTATCCTGGGCAACTCGCTCAATCTTCTCCATGGAACTGAGACCGATATTTCCTGCCTCTCTCAGCAAAGTTCGCTTCAGGGTCTCCTTAGGTCGACCTCTCTTTCTTGAACCCTTTGCATCCCACTTCAATGCCTGCTTTGCATCAATCAAAGATCAGGGGTCGGAAAATCGGTACCTGGGTAAAAAAATCGCCAAAACACATCAGCCTAATGTTTCTCATTGGCAGAAATTAAATGATGAATAAAGGTACATAGAATTTGTCAATTACTTCTGCATTTCTTTGTTTTTTGCATCTTATTTATTCAGTTTATTATTTATTCAGTTTATTATTTATTCAGTTTATTATTTATTCAGTTTATTATTTATTCAGTTTATTATTTATTCAGTTTATTATTTATTCAGTTTATTATTTATTCAGTTTATTATTTATTCAGTTTATTATTTATTCAGTTTATTATTTATTCAGTTTATTATTTATTCAGTTTATTATTTATTCAGTTTATTATTTATTCAGTTTATTATTTATTCAGTTTATTATTTATTCAGTTTATTATTTATTCAGTTTATTATTTATTCAGTTTATTATTTATTCAGTTTATTATTTATTCAGTTTATTATTTATTCAGTTTATTATTTATTCAGTTTATTATTTATTCAGTTTATTATTTATTCAGTTTATTATTTATTCAGTTTATTATTTATTCAGTTTATTATTTATTCAGTTTATTATTTATTCAGTTTATTATTTATTCAGTTTATTATTTATTCAGTTTATTATTTATTCAGTTTATTATTTATTCAGTTTATTATTTATTCAGTTTATTATTTATTCAGTTTATTATTTATTCAGTTTATTATTTATTCAGTTTATTATTTATTCAGTTTATTATTTATTCAGTTTATTTATGCTGGCGCACACTTCGTCGTCACGGCTCTTCGGCCTGCGAGGCAGGTAGAGCTCTACCGATGTAACAGAAACGACAAACTAGAAAGGCAGTTTTCTTCTTCTTCTTCTGCGAACACCCGCTGTCAATTCACGCGGTAGTCACAACGTCTGGTATTGTGCGTCTGACTGATTTTTGGTGAGGCCTGATAACTATTTGACTGGTGTCCATCGCCATTTGGTGGGCCTTCGTCGGCTTCAGACGTACTTGAAGATTAGGTCCTTTAAGTGTTGCTTTATAATCTATATGGGTATATGTTGCATGTATTCAAGTTATATATTTACTAGATGTTTCATTGTTTCTTTTCCGTTCTATTTCTAGTTTTTATGTGTGTTTTTGTGTTACATTTATTTCGTTATTCGTTTTTATTCCAGATTTTCCTTAGATACGTTGGTATTTGGTCGTCCATTTGTGTTTCATTTTAATTTGTCACTCCTGTTTGTTCGTTTGTTGATAAAGGCCTTGTTGGTCGAAACGTTGCTGTTTATCGTCACTGTTTCTGTATTTTGTAAAACTATAGTGCTTTGTTTGTACGTGTTTCACTCCTTTAAGTGTGATCGTTACAGGAAATCTGTTGTTTGAACCACTTGCTTTGAGTCCTCGTACCCTCGGTACGTTTATGACCAGCGTTGATTAGTGAAGTGCAACTTCTCTATCTGATTTCCTGCCTTTGGTGAGGTCGTTCCGTACACATCGTATGATAAACACTCTTTAATGAACTTTTAATGCCATATATTTGGGCGTATTGGAACGAATACAGGAGAAGTGATGAAATCAGAGAAATGTCTGGTCAACCACTAGGGATAACTGTTATAGGAAAAAGAATAGGGAGATATGTTGGACACATCTTGAGGAGAAATGATCAACGAATATCAAAGCAGGCATTGAAGTGGAATGCAAAGGGTTCAAGAAAAGAGGACGACCTAAAGAGACCCTGAAACGAACTTTGCTGAGAGAAGCAAGAAATATCAGTCTCAGTTCCATGGAGGAGATTGAGCGAGTTGCCCAGGATAGAGTGGTATGGAGAAATTGCTTGTAGGCCCTATGTAACGTATAACGATACGAGAGTAACTCTTATTATTATTATTATTATATTTGGGCTTGGATCTACGCAAAAGCATTTACTACTTTAGTAAAACAGTAAACCTCCATACAAGTGCAATTATTCCTTGTCCACATTACAAAAGAACATTTCAGGCCCGCATCGGGCTCACTAGTCATCTCTCACATACAGACAAACATAATCCAAATACATTCCCTAGGATGAAAACTGGTGGTCATTGTTACCCGTGATGATCGGACATCATCATCATTAAGTTCAGGGGCGGCTCGTCATTAAGGGCCAGTGGGACCCTGCCCCACCAAAAATCTAAAGGGAGATAAACTCCCGGATTAGACAAATAATAGTAAATACTCCAAAATCCATGATTTTCCCGAAAATTTGTGTCTGCCCCACCAAGGAAAATGACCACAAGCCGCCACTGATTAAGTTTTTGTGTATAATGTGTCTACGTTTTTTTAAAGACTTCAAGTGTACCACGATTTCAAAAAGTTGGAGAACCACTAATCTAAGCATACCTGCCTGGTGATGTTTTCATTAGGTCTGCGTAGTGCGTTTTCGAAGCCGTAGAATAATATACCTATTGATCTGTACCGTCGCCTCACAACATGAGAACGCCACATACAAGAGATGCAGTTTCTATGTGCTGCCGAGCTCTCACGAACGCGTGCCTTATAAATTGATCGCTAATTTGCACACGAAATGAACTACCAAACAACATAATTGAAACAGGAGAGTTAAGTAGCGAACTTTAAATCGAAACTAAATGAGACTAGCTGCAGGGATTCTCAACCTGTTCTGAGGTGTCTCAATGCAGAAGGGTAATGTCCTTCCTTCCTTTCTTTCGTTCGTTTGAAATATTGTCTATATATTCAACGTTGTCTCTTGTATAAACTTCACTGTCTTTTATAGCTCACACAGAGGTCCATGTAGTTTTATGTCTAGTGTTGTTTCGTTAGGCCAGTGAGTTTGCATCAGTATATTATATTCCTGGCAGTCTTGAAGTATGTGCTCTGCAGTCTGATGTGCCTGTCCACATGTACACATGACTGAATTGCCAATCTTGAATTTTGTATACATGTGACTGCGGGGTCGATTGTGTCCTGTTCTAAGGCGCAGAATGACAACTTGTTTCAATCTGCTCATATTATAGTAATCGTCTTGTGTTGGTATTTGTGGCTTTCTCATTGATTTAATCATTCTTATCTTTTGGTGGTAGGTAACTGGCACATCCGGCTGCTCTCCTGCAGCCATATCCTTGGCCAGTCGGTCTGCTGTTTCATTTCCTGGTAATCCACAGTGAGACGGCATCCACTGCAAGACCCCCTAGCGCTGCTTGCACAGTTTAGACAGTAGGGTCTGTAGACCTAGCAATTTTCTGGACTGGAGTGCTCAGAGTGTCGATTTTGGATCTGTCAAAAATACAACAGGTGGTGAATAAAGTCTGGTGTTCAACAAGGTGATGGTGAAATATATGAAAGTAAGCACAAAATGACAGAGGAAGTCAAAAATTGTTGAAATGCACGCAAAAACCTCTAAAGATGTGATAATCCAATAGAGAAGAAAGGATAATGCATGTCATCTTCTTTGAACGATCCATATCGATTACTTTTTAACCACTCTTTATAATTTATATGTGATCTGAGCTTAAGAGCGATTAACGGTGTCCAGTTATGCGCCTACAAGTACTTCAGAACACCCAATTTCTTCGACGTTTTTATTTACTAGTGTAGATTCCCTAGGACCTACCTCAGTCGCTTCTTACGACATGACTTGTAGGTCGCAGTGATACTATTCTTTGCTCCACTTGCGAGCTCTGACAACACTCGGGCGAATAATGCATGTAAAGGTATGCAAAAACATAGTGGAAACATATGGGTGTGAAGCATAGATAGCTAAACAAGGCAAAGCAAGAAACATACACATGCTTTTATCACAAGTATTGCAGGAAGTTCTCTGTATATTATGGACAGAGAAGAGAACAAATAGATCTATCCTGCTAGAATGTCATCTCCTGTGTGAGCTGAGAAATAATATGTGGCCACACCCAGTCGGCCTGAAAATTAAGCTTTGGGGAAACCTGACAGACCTGAAGCTGACCGCCCAGTTAGTGGTCCACAGTAAATTAAACGCATGACCAGAGATCGTTGAAGAAGCAGAACTTACCTCTTTAAAACCCTCTTTCCGATTGACCAGCCAATCGGTAACCTAATAGTCTTCCTATTTCCTGTCCATTCTATCATTCACGAGATGCTGACCAAGAGCCACGCAGTTACGTATGCCAGTATCTTTTGATTCACATCATTTGTTAGTATTATGTTTTAGTTAATTTAGTTTTTTTGTAAGTTTTTTTGTTCTTGATAAAGGTCCAAGCACCGAAACGTTGAGTGTTGTTTTTTCATATCTTATAATTAATTTTCCCTTCTTATGTAATACTGTATATACCTGTCTTTGCTCTATCGCCTAAAACCTTCCTCATAATCCATCCTAGGGGGAAGCAACTGATGATGAAATCTTGGTTGGTCTATAGATATAACGCATGACCAGAGATCGCTGAATAAGAAGAAGATCTATCCAGCAAGAACTCAAAATCAAACTGGCTGATGCTACAAAAACGAATGAGAAAATTTAAGTATTTTATCAGTTTAAAGAGACATGACAGAAAACCACGACACTGGGCAACAACCGGTAGCAGTGTGACGACAAAAGAAGAAGAAAGAGACATGAAGGGCTGGAGAATACGATTATGAAAGAAGGCATTCAGTTAAAGAGGGCTTCTGTGGCTAAGTTGTTAAGCCCTTGCCTTACTAGTCGAAGGGAGTTTCAGGGTTGAGGATCCAATCCGCTGACCAGATTGAGAGAGATCATCATCAAATATCTTGTCCTGAGCAGAACTTTGCCATTTCAACAGTCCTCCGGAATTTCCCTTGTCATAGGCCAGATGTCCTGCTTCTGCAGCCGTCATGTTCAGCCTACCAGTTACATTCTGAATCCATCTTCTCTGTAGTCTTCCTCTTCTTCTCTTTGCCAGTATGCCTCCTTCCATGATGGTCTTCTCCAGCCCTTTATGTCTTTTATATGTCCAAAATATCTCAATTTTCTTTTTCGTATTTGTAGCATCAGTCAGTTTTCTTTGATTTTGAGTTCTTTCTGGATAGATCTATTTGTTCTCTTCTCTGTCTATGATATACCAGGCCTTTTCTGTAACACTTATATTCAAAAGTACATTTATGTTTTCCCCCTGCCTTGTTAAATGTCCATGCTTCACACCCATACATTGCCACTGGGAATATGCATGCTCTTAGTATTCTGATCTTTGTTTTCTTATCAGTTCCGTATTGAGATGGATGAGTGTTAATATTGATGCAGCCCCAAAAGAACGGCATACCAAATATGCAAAGAGATTGGTTAATCAACATCGAACTGGCGTGTTGGGCCGCTGGACGTTGCCGGATTTGTTGAGGCGGAGATTGGAACACCTATGGACGTATCCGGAGTTAGTTTATTCCGTTCGTACCAAATGCGGCACATAGGGCAGAGGTTTTAGATCTCCATGTGATGCGGTTCTTTGCTAGCAGTTCTTGTATGGTTTTACATCCCAAGTTTACTTTCTTGTAGGATTGTTCTTCGAAGAGTGTTCTTAGGTCCTCCGTGTTTTCTTTTCCCAACTGGTGACCACATAAGGACTTGTCTCTTTTCGTCTGATATAAGAACATGACCTAAATATTTCCACCTTCGTTTCCTTATAATATTTGATTCAGGTTGCTGATGTGTTCTATCTCTCACTGTTCGAAACGAAATCACTCCATTTTACTTTTAATAATTTTCGGAATATTTATTCTCAAAGCTGTCAGTTTCTTTTCAATTTTCTTTGTTGATTTCCAACTTTCACAACCGTAGGTCAGTACAGGAACCACACAGGACCTAAACAATTTAACTTTTGTACATGAACTTTTGTTCAGGTCTTGAGATTGACAGAGGTTAACTTAGGGAAGGCACTAGTTGCTATAGCAATGCGAAAGTCTTTTTCTTTCATCGTGTCTCTGTTACTGACACTTTACTACCCAAATATATAAAACTTCGGGAGTGCTATGATCCTCATATAACTGATAACGATAAGTTAAAAAAGTAAAGGAACCCTTTCATACCTTGTGATAGGGCAATACAGTGTCATTGACCGTCGGCACACGATGGGTGATCAGCATCACGCCGGCCGCCGAGCATGTCTGGTACCCAGTTGAGGCTGGGTCGACCTGAGAGCCGTCGCGGTTGGGAAAAATTCCACGCCCACTGTGGAAGTTGAACCCGGACCACCAGCCTTGTGAAGCGGTTCCTAACATCTACGCTACCGCAGCTCTCCTGATAACTGATAGCTATAGTCTGTCCATTAATTCGTGAGCACGTTTGAAATTGATTTTCTCGAAAACTACCTGTTGGATCTCAGTGATTTTTGCATGCAGCCTTAGAATATCCATGACGCTAAAATAAAGCTAACCAGTAGTCCATAGATGCTACGGATTTTGCACATCGGCGAATTCCTTTGATCTTTTATGACAATTGCAAATACGGGGCTCAAATTTTAGATTTTACAGTATCCCTAGAATTTGTCCATGTCAATTCTATTCATAGGTGTATCTCCATATTAACTTGATAGGTCAAGTAATTAAGTGTGTTGCCTTTATGTGCAATCGTGAACTTGGATACAATATGCAACAGTTAGTCCTCCCCTTCGGTCACCATTAGACCCCAGGGTGTCTTAACTTCACTACAAATTGTATGATGGTAGACGCATTTGGATATGGAAATGTATACGTTGCTATTTCTCAGTCTGTAATCAAAATATGATTTGTATCATCCCGAATCTGACGATTCCATGAGGTTGATAATTGTTACTGGCTGGACAAATTGTAATCCATCTCGGTGCCAGTACTCATCTTCCTCTCGGAGCACATGTTCAATACACTTCTTCCAGAACTGCATGTCTATCATTGACAAGGACTCACGTGTCAGAACTTCAACATCACACATTTTAAACGTCCTGTTCTGTTCGGCAACTTGCCCTTTTACTTTAGCCCAGACAAGCTCTATCGGATTGAGCATGATATGGAGGTAGTCGCAAAGACGTGTGACCGTATTCCGCAATGATTTTGTCAATATGAAACACCTTTGTCTTATTTGTCATCCTCACCAGGTGCAACAACTCGGGTTTCAAATATGTATCATCGAAGCTGACATTTTCCTTAGCAAGCCAAGTCCTAATTTGATCTTTTGTATTTGATGCAGTTGGTACTTTGTCTTCCGCTGATACTGCGTTGTGATAGGATGCATTATCCATTACCAAGCATGATGGTCTGTTTAGAATTGGAAGTAGATCTTTCTCCATCCAGTGCCTGAAAATATGTCCATTCATTTCTGTGTGGTAGTCCCTACCGTCGGTACTTTTGATTGGAAAATAAGTCCAGCGTCATGGACAAGACCTTCTTCACTAATTCCTGCATGTGTTAGTATAATACGCTGGCCTTTGCTGCTTGGTATTTTTCTTTTCTGTTCACCGTCTACTGATTGCCATTCTTTAGCATTGGTGTGGTGAGCATTGGCCCAGGATTCGTCCAAATATACAATATCATAGCCATGCCTCCGCCGCTCACGGATCTGCCTCATGTATTTACTTCGGGCAGCAATTAAATGTGGCTTTTCACAAATAATATTCCTGCCGCCTATAGTTTTTCTGAAGGTGAAGCCGGCAGCTCTTACAATTTTCCATAGAGTACTTTTAGAAATGTCTATGCTGCAATCTGATTGCAGTTTTAATTTCAGTTTCTTGAGAGTAACAAGTTGATTTGTCGCAAACATTTTCAAGAGCTCCGTCTTATGACATCTATGTCAAAGTCGTCAATTGTTCTTTACCTTCCTTGCTTGACATTAGTGCACTTTGTGTCCTGTTTAATCCATCGGAAAAGGATTCTCTATTCAGACCAAGCGCCAGTTGCGTTCGTTTCTCAGGGTTATGAATATCGCAATATAGATGACTCTCTTAGATTCCCTACGGAAGTGTTGGTATAGTAAAACTGTAACCTTCTGCATTGTTATAAATGTGCACTTCAGACTCATTATGAATGTGATATCAATGTCAGTTTTGATAAGCCAACAAATATGATACAATAGCTTCATACAAATAGCGAGATACGCCTATAACTATACAACGGTATCCCAATTATAACGTCATATGCTTTCCGCTTTCAAAGTCGACTGGGTTAAGTGCACGGGATTTCGTGAAATTGTTGTATACTCACGATATTTCTATGTTACCATAATGTATTTTTAGAACAACGCGTCTGTGTACCGTAGATCTGTTACTATTGTGTACAATCCGGTGAGGTTGATTTTAATATAACCTGAAGAAGAAATATTTCAAACTACATCAAATTTTCTTGGAAAAAATATTTCTCTAGCGTCATGGATATTCTAAGGCTGCTTGCAAAAATCACTGAGATCCAACAGGTAGTTTTCGAGAAAATCAATTTCAAACGTGCTCACGAATTAATGGACAGACTATACTAGTAATACATTCATATCTTATGCATTGCGACTAGTGGCGTCTGTGACCTAGGGTACCCCGAGTTCTGAGTTCGAATCACGCTGCGGAAAATTTGCAAATTGTTTCTCGTGGATTTTTACAAAAGGTCGATGACACCACCCGTTCAGAAAGCAATGGCAAACTACTAAACGTAATAATGCCTAGAAAAATCACAAACAGCGTTAAAAAATCTGGGGTTGATTCGCAAAGTCCTGTAAAGGATATGCAATGAATTAACCAATGCCTTAAACATGATCAAAGAAAAAAAAAGACAAATAAAGTGAGAAAACGATCATAAAAAGCAAAATTATTTTATAATATAATGCATTATATAAAGTTCATAATATTATAATACATACATCCAACGATGAGACCACACTGTTATAATATTATAATATACATTTTCTCAATGAAGGGTTACTAATAATAATAATAATAATAGTAATATATTAAATATATATTAATAATATATAACTCAGGGCGCAGAGCACGAGGCAGGCCAAGAACACGATGGATAGATAACATCTCAGAGTCCCTACGAAAGCATGGACTGACAACGTCAAGCGCAACACTCCTGGCACACGATAGTAAACTAACTCTCCACGCCGCTTCACAGCAAATGTGGTTAAGATAAGATTAAATATATAATATATAAATTAGGATATAAAAACTTGTTAGTTTGTTTGTTATGTACGGGGATTAAAGCCTCTTTAAGCCGAGGTACGCCATTTTCAACCTAAGGACGAACCGTGTTTTGGTTATATCAGAGCGTGTAGGATTATCAGAAAAGTTTCACGTAGGGTCAGGAGTAAGACAAGGTTACGTACTATCCCCGCTGCTATTCATCACGTATATTGACCACATCTGTAAAATAGCTAACACCAGCAAAGGAAACAACCTCGGAGAACTCTTAAATGAATTTCTTTTGCAGACGATCAGGCAATCATATCAACAACAGAAGAACAGCTACAACAACACAACAACAGACTCCAGTTAGCATGTAACGAATACAACATGAGAATAAACATCGACAAACAGAAGTAATGACATTCGCCAGAGAGGAAAGCACTACCAATATCTCCAACGATAATCGCCCACTAAATCAAGTAAAAGACTTCACATATCTGGGGAGCATTTTTTCAGCAAATGGAAGAATAACTAATGAAATCCAACACAGATGCAACAAAGCAAATCAAATGATAGGGCAAATGGCCCCAATTTTAAGATGCAAACACGTCACCATGAACACAAAAGAGCAATGTTCAACACAATATTTCTCCCCACATTATGTTACAGTGCCAAACCTGGACGCTGACAACAAACGATAGAAGAAAACGAGTCACAACAGAGATGAAATGTCTACGCAGAATGATGGGTGTAACAAGAAGAGACCGGTTGAGAAATGAAGACATCAGGAAAAAGTGGGTACAACATCAGTACTAGACTTCATCAGAAACAACAAATTAAATGGTTCGGCCACGTAAGCAGATTACCAACAGATAGTGCACCTCAAAGAGCAATGCTGCTCCGATACGATGGGTACAAAGCAAAAGGCCCGCCACGCAAAAGATGAACCTCAGAGATAACAGAGGCGACGAAAGAGACTATTTACAAAGCACATACTAGGGCCCGTTTTAGAAATCTCTTCCTGACTTGACTTGAAACAGGATTCGAGAAAGAAAGAAAAGAAAGAAAGAGCGTGTAGGCCAATACAAATGAAAAATAGGAATTAATTCATTTCGGAGAATCCTTTCTGAGAATTTAGGGGCCTCTGTAGCGAAGAGGTTGGGTGCTCGCCTCTCGTTTCAAAGGTACTCGGTTCGCTCCTAGTGGAACCATCGTGATATTTTCCGAAATCCCTGGTCTCAGTGTAGGTGAGATCGAGTTCCTAGTCCTATCGGAGACGGACGATACAACTTAGGTCCCGTGTTCAATTTGAGCCCTCAAATGATCCCTTGGCTGTTCACAAATCGAGAAGAACAGGCTGGAAAGTAACTGCCTGGGCAAAATGCATTAAAAATGATTTAAAATTCCTACCAAAAAAATCTTCACCATCTTCAAAGTTACATTGGGGACCCTCGCCGGTGCTAATGAGTTCAGGCACTGCAGCAAAGATCTTCCTGTGTAAGAAAGAAATCGGAGCACACATGGTTACTCACTGAAGTGCAATGATGAGGGTCCTATCAATCAATCAACCCATCAATCAGGAGAAGATTATAGCCTCAGAAAGTCATGCCTGATAAGTTTTTTTTTTTTTTTTCTCTTTCGTCCGCTTTCAACTCAGACGAAGTTTCATCTCTGAAACTGATTTTTGCGTGAAAATCCGTTTTTCCAATTTCTTACAATGGCAGCAGCGTGCACATTGTAAATTACTTTACACTGGCAGCCGTGTGCTCAATGTACTCGTAATTAGTATTCCTCGCCATACAGGCAGATTTTCTCCGACTTCAGAGGTACTCACGTTATCGTCCTGAGTAAGACCAGGGACTCGAACAAATGCCGGACAGTAGGTTCGAACCCGAGCTATGAGGCGTCTACAGCTAGCAGGCCGAGCTACTATCAACTCATAGGCAGTCCCCGCCTGATAAGTAATCCAGATGACCCTCTAATAAAGTGGTTCTCAAACCATGTTTAGATTGCGCGAACTTGAAGATGAGGCTAGACGTCCAGGATCCCTCCCCCTTTTCTTTCAGCAATTTCCCGCGGAATTTGCTGCAATCCACCGCCAGAGTGGTTGCCGGGGCCCAAATTTGGGATGTAAAGAATAGAACCACTGTTACCTGCCACACATGTCGTAAGATGCGACTAAGGAGGTTTGGCTGAAATCGGATGCACGTGTCCTAAATGTGTAAAGTCTATGTGCAACGTATACACGTTCTTGGCAAAGATCAAACATATCACAAAGAGTGATTACAATTGGTTGTAAAGAACGAACGCAAAGAAGAAGAAGAAGACTGCAATCTACAAAGAGCAAACAAAATAAAACGTTTCTCACTATGAGCTTTATAATACCACTATTAATAAAACAAAATAACATTGGCAGTGAGAAACGTAGATGTTAAAAACAAACTTTTGACAAGAAATTTGAGAAAATGTCGGCGGTTTGAAAAAACAGTAATGAAGGGCATGGTTCCTGGAAGATGAGGCAGGGGTCGACCAAAACGATGATGGCAAAAGTACATTAAAAACATTGAATATGATGTTGGAGAAGGCGGGAAAACTGGCTAGAGACAGAGTATTGTTTTTTTAGACTTGCTGTACTGAAACTACGTTCTACGTAATAAAGAAATTTTACATGATGAAACGTGTTGTTACATAATTGGTAATTGTTTTGTCCTTTAGTATCTTTTCGTTTAAGAAGACCGCCTGTTTGTTGCCGAGGCTCGCAAGGGGAGCAAAGCATAATGACACTGTGACCTAGAAGGCATTTCGTAAGAGGCGACTAAGGTAGGGTTTAGGAAGCTACCTAGTAAATAAAAAGCGTCGCAGAAATCGGATATGCTGGTCTACTTATAGACTCATAACAGGAAAAACTTACAATCGCTCTTATGCCCAGATCACATACAAATCACAAAGTAGTTTAACAAGTGATCGATATGGAGCGTTCGAAAAAGAAGGAGAAGTTTAAGAAGACCATTAGCTCGAAACGTCGATCTGATTTGTTTTTTGTACTTTGTAAAACTACATAGAGATCCGCAATATCGTAGTGGTTAGTGCACTTGGTATGTTGGTGCGAAGTCCCGTATCATTTCTACAGTGAGATGGAAACGTGTACCTGTGTATATATATATATATATATATATTTATATAACGACTGCCTGTTGGATGAAGACACTAAATTAGATGTTTAATCGATCCAGCTATTTAAGGAGTTTGGTGTTACCCGTTCTACAAGTAGAACCGGATGGCTGAGAGACAGAATGTGGAGTGTGTTTAACCAGCGAGTCACTGGAACCATCAGTATGCCTTCCTTCTACATCTGTTGGATGCAACTGAGCACCGATAGGTGCAATGACGTCGGTTCAGTAACCTCTTCTTCTTCGTTCGCCCGCCGTGAATTCGGGCGTTAGCCATGACGCTTGGTATGGCAATTCTAATTGATTTTTGCGTGAAAGCCTGCTTTATAATTTGACTAGTGTCCCTCGTCATGCAGGCGGGATTTCGGCGACTTCAGAGA
Source organism: Arion vulgaris (assembly GCA_020796225.1). Taxonomy (NCBI): domain Eukaryota; kingdom Metazoa; phylum Mollusca; class Gastropoda; order Stylommatophora; family Arionidae; genus Arion; species Arion vulgaris. Next base: position 9,174,486 of record CM036777.1, on the reverse strand, counting down.
TTCAGTAACCAATAACCAATATGGAACCTCAAAGAGTCAATGCACCCCAAGTTGAGAATCCCTGATGTTAGCCAACTCTGTAACGTTGCGCAATACAAGTTGACCTCATTATGGATTACTAGTTTGACGTCATCATGATGAAGCAGTTTAAAGGTCAAGGCTTATCTTTATTGAACTTGATTTCTTGAAGTCTGCGCAAGGCGTTAATTCTTATCTTTCATTTTTATTAAAAATAACATTTCCAAACAAATTCACCCAAATTTTTTAAAAAGTACTCAAGCCACCAGAACCAGCGCAAGTCAAAATCAGAAAACCACGACACTGGGCAACAACCCGGTAGCAGTGTGAGGACAAAAGTAGAAAGAAGTAGTTGGTCTGAACGCTCTGATAAACGCGCGGAGCAAATCGTACACAAAACTGGACGGCAGGCAAACCAAGTAGTCCAAAAAGACTGGTAACCTGGACAGATGACGCGCAACATCCCGGGAGGAAAGGTTGTCTAAGGGTAGCTACCCTAAAAAAAATAGCAACCTGCTGCCTTGCAGGTGAGGGCAGCCAAAGGCTGACGGAGAGCGAACCCAGTAAACGCTGGCTAAAACCGGACACATCGCCGAAGGATAAGCACCAGAGCTTCAAATGGCACTGAAGATGTGACGAACCACACCCATGCTGCTAAGGCTGCATGAATTAGATTTCTACTTGAATGAGATTTATGGGGAAATCTGGTACATCAGTCTAAGCGGTGATCGCGAGAGAGAGAGAGAGTGAGAGAGAAACACATTTTTTTTAAAAATGCACCTAAGCCACCAGAACAGCGCAAGACAAAATCAGAAAACCACGACACTGGGACAACAACCCAGTAGCAGGTGCATGGAAACCCGTAGAGCACTGGGCAACAACCCGGTAGCAGTGTGACGACACTGGGCAACAACCCGGTAGCAGTGTGACGACACTGGGCAACAACCCGGTAGCAGTGTGACGACACTGGGCAACAACCCAGTAGCAGTGTGACGACACTGGGACAACAACCCAGTAGCAGTTGACGAACTGGACCAACAACCGGTAGCGTGTGACGACAAAGAAGAAGAAGTAGTTGGCCTGAACGCTCTGATAAAATAAAAAGGAAAAGTCTCGATCTTAGGTTGAAAGGAGCGTGTCTAGGCTTAAAGAGTCTTTAATCCTCTACAATAATAAACGAACTAACATAATTGCACTTGCGGAAATGGAGCGCAATCTGTCGAGAGAATAGAACATAGCATGATTCACCAGAAACATTTCTAGAGTTCTCTAAAAATTTTGATTTAAGTCGTGAACAAAATGGATTCGAACTCATGACCTTCAAAACAGGGGGACTGCCTAGAGTAGTTGATAGTAGCTCGGCCTGCTAGCTGTGAGACGCCTCATAGCTCGGGTTCGAACCTACTGTCCGGCATTTGTTCGAGTCCCCTGGTCTTACTCAGGACGATAACGTGAGTACCTCTAAAGTCGGAAAAAATCTGCCTGTATGGCGAGGGAATACTAATTACGAGTACATTGAGCAACACGGCTGCCAGTGTAAAGTAATTTACAATGTGCACGCTGCTGCCATTGTTAGAAATTGAAAAAACAGATTTTCACGCAAAAATCAGTTTCAGAGATGGAACTTCGTCTGAGTTGAAAGCGGACGAAAGTAAAAAAAAAAAAAAAAAAAAAAACCTTCAAAACGCAATGAAAACGGTTTGACTACTTGGCTCTAGAGACCTCAAAGCGACATCGGAAATACTCGATAACAGTAGTGTTACTTGTACTACTACTTTTTCGTTTACATCTTCTTCGTTTACGTCTTACATCGACTTCTTTTTGTTCTTTTTTTTCTTCTTTTTCTTCTTGTTCTTCTTTTTCTTCTTGTCCTTCTTCTTCACCGTGAGCTCTACATCAACCACTTGTTAAACCACTTTTTGTGGTCATCATCATCAGGTGCCGTGCCGGCCGGCGTAGGTCATCATGGATCTCCACAAATCTATATCTTTGGTGTTTGCTATCAACTCAGATGTTCAAGATTTTCAGCTCAAATGTGAAGTCGGTGTTGCTGTATGGCTCGGAAACTAGGCGAGTCACTAGGGCAAATACAAATAAGATCCAGACCTTTGTCAATGGATGTTTGCAGCAGATTCTCAGATTGAGATGGTATGGTAGAGTTACAAACACGGATCTGTGGATAAGAACAGGGCAGGAACCTATGATGACACAGGTCAAGAGGAGAAGATGGTGATGGATAGGCCATACCTTGCGGAAGACACAGTCGAGTGTCACTAGACAGGTGCTCAAGTGGAACCCGCAGGGAAAACGAAAAAGAGGACGCCCTAGGCAGACTTGGAGACGAGGTCTTATTGAGGAGCTGAAGAGTGCTCAATTGACCTGGGAGACCATAAAGAAAACAGCCAGAGAGCGAGAAGAGTGGCGAACAACTGTTGAGTCCCTATGCTCCACAAGGAGCGGGAAGGATTAATGATCAACTCAGATGTTGACGCTCTTCCGTGCCACGAAGTCAGGCCATCCACAATTTCTCTCTCTGTCTTCCTCTGTCTCGTCTACCCTCGATTTTACCAGTTGTCACAATGTGTTCTAAACCTCCCTCCTCATCACATGCCCGAAAAATGATGACTGTCTCTTTCTTATATTGATGATAAACTTTCTCTGTGTCTTGATCTCATTCAACACCTCAACAATAGTTATTTTAGCAGTCCATGGATTCTCATCATTCTTCTGTAAAACCACATCTCTGTGGCCCCCAGAGACTTTTCGATCTGTGTGGTATATTTGTAATTTGAGCCGTAAAGCGTTAGTTCTTTGTGCCCGCTAGTTACCTACAAACTAGTAGGACAGCACATCTGGTTTCTTCGTGCATTTTTTTCAGGTTCGCCTTCAAGAGTAAGGATACAGAAGCTGTTACCATGGTTACTTTAGCCCTTTAGCTGCTAAGGACGTACATATATACGGTTTTCTCATTCACTTCTAAATACGCATTAACACGTCTGTTATTATCTCTCCTTTGTGGACTAAAGACGTGTTAACACATTATACATTGCTACTGTCACTGCTATAGGCAGGCGTACATTCACGTCTGTGACCTAGAAACAAAGAGTAGCTATTTTTAGCTCAGCCTTCGGAAAGTATGTATAGCCACAGGTTCACCAGATTCATGGTGTTCGTGGCACCGAACCGAAGGGTTACGATGTTCATGGCACCGAGGCGAAGAGCTGAAAGCTCAAGTGCTTCTGGATCGGTAAAAACAAAACATTCTATTGTATTCAATTCTATTGTTTGCTTTTAATAATATTGTTTTTGTTCTGCTAAATAAATGATTCGATCGTGGAACTTGTGGTACGGATTCTAGTAATGCATAGAGCGTTCATCTATCGACTCGGAGACAAAAGGGTTGTGGGTTCAGTCTCACACTCACGTTCCAAACGTCAGCAGAGGAATTGGTCTCCTACCCCTACACCTAAGGTCTAAAAAAAAGTGAAAGATACTTCCGTTTGGAAGGGTACTTTTCTAAGGTGTGGAGAGGTACTTTTCTAAGGTTTGGAGAGGGTACTTTTCTAAGGTTTGAGAGGGTACTTTTCTAAGGTTTGGAGAGGGTACTTTTCTAAGGTTTGGAGAGGTACTTTTCTAAGGTTTGGAGAGGATTTCTTCTAAGGTTTAGAGAGTACTTTTTCTAAGGTTTGGAGAGGTACTTTTCTAAGGTTTAGAGAGGGTACTTTTCTAAGGTTTAGAGGGTACGGACAATTTTATTTTCTTTCTCAGTTTGGGGCCTCCATTTCTTTCCGCCAGTAGCCTCTTCTCTCTCTCCACATTCGTTTCCTCGAAAAGCCTCTTTTCTCTCCCCATTTCTCTCCATCATAAGCCTCTTATCTCTTCCCATTCCTCTCCGTGGTGAGCCTATTCTATCTCCCCTTTCCTCTCCGCCAGAAGCCGCTTCTCTCTCCCTTCCCCCCATCATAAGCCTCTCTTCTCTCCCTCTTCCTCTCCACCAAAAAGCCTCTCTTCTCTCTCCTCGTTTCTCTTCGCCATGTGCATCTTCTCTCTCCCTATTCGTCTCGGCCAGGAACCTCTTCTCTATCCACATTCATATTCATCATAAGCCTCTTCTCTCTCCCCCTCCCTTCCATACCAACTACTTAAGACAATACTAAATATAGATATAAAAAAATTGCAACATTTCATTTGAGGTTGACTACCTCACAAATCTTAAATTTGTCGAATTCCAACCGCTGCTCGCTTCTTTGGTGTTTTCTTGCTCAGTTCGGGCTCTTTAATGATGTTTTCTTTTATTCCACTCTCGTTAACAACGGAACAACCTTCAGCAGGTAAATTGGCATCAGAAACGAGCTTCTCTGTTACTTGTTTGTTGGTCTCCCATGCTTCACAGGCTTCTTTCAGATACGATATTTCGCTCATTAGAGCAGTTGATGATCTTTTCAACGCCCTGATTCCTGGAAGAGTTGAGCGATTTGCCATCAGAGACACGCATCCACGGTTCGTAATTGACTGAGAGCGAAGTTTGCTCCCAGCTGCTCTATTCACGTTGGCATCTATTAGCGGAAACGACGACATCTTTGTATCTGCCGTATCAACATCTAGTTGCTTGTCCAACACGATTGCTGCATTCTTGTTTATGGCCGGTAATCGTATTCTTTTAGTTTTGGTTTGTAAAGTTTCCGAGGATGCAGAGTGAATTTGGTCCCGTTTATTTCCGGAAATTTTCGGGATATTTTTAGCTCTTTGAAATCCCGACACGCCCCCAGACATCAAAGAAGACTGTACTGCAGATACGTTGGCGTTTTCGTTCAAGCTTAGCCCCTCGTTGTCGCTGTCGTCATCGCTTTTATAGCTGTCTGAATATACGTCATCGTCGCCGCGCGCGGTTTCATATGCGTTTGTTTTTCTTCTGACCTTTTTCTTGGATTGCCGCTTCGCTTCTTCAATTTGAAGCATCTTGACCGCCGCTTGGGTGTGGTTGATGCGAACCTCCAACTCATCCAATTGAGCATATGAGTCGGTTTGGCTAGCGTCCATGCCTCTGTTGAGAAAGAGTTTAGGTTTGAACTTAAATTAACGTGAAACAAAATTTAAAAAAAAACCACCATTAGTATGTTGTAAAGAAGATTGCTAAAATAACTAATGTTGAGGTGTTGAATGAGATCAAGACACAGAGAAAGCTTATCATCAATATAAGAAAGAGGCAGTCATCGTTTTTCGGGTATGTGATGAGGAAGGGAGGTTTAGAACATATTGTGACAGCTGGTGAAATCGAGGGTAGACGAGACAGAGGAAGACAGAGAGAGAAAATTGTGGATAGCCCGATTTCATGGCACGGTAGAGCGTCAACATCTGAGAAGATAGCAAACACCAACGACATAGATTTATGGAGATCCATGATCGCCTACACCAGCCGGCACGGCACCTGATGATATGATAGAAGGTTGAAGATGTGAACAGACGGACATACCACACAATAACATACATGCCTTCATGATCATGATGATTATAGTATCTTGTTAGCTTCGAAACTTTCGGTGTCTCTGTCACCTAGAGGTACGGTGCTTGCCTCTCCTTCAAATGGTACTCGGTTCGTTTCCCGCAGGGATATGTTTCCAGAGATACTTGATCTCAGTGTACGTTATGTTATGTTATGTTATGTCATGTTATGTTATGTCATGTCATGTTATGTCATGTTATGTTATGTAATGTTATGTTATGTTATGTTATGTCATGTTATGTCATGTTATGTCAGGTTATGTTATGTCATGTCATGTCATGTTATGTCTGTCGTTAATGTTATGTTATGTCATGTCATGTTATGTTATGTTATGTCGTGTCGTGTCATGTTATGTTATGTAACGTTATGTAACGTTATGTTATGTTATGTTATGTTATGTTATGCTATGTTACGTTACGTTATGTTTTGTTATCTTATGTTATGCGATACGTCATGCACACTGGGCATTCCATTCGTGCTCTGTCCTCCTCTGCAGCAGCCATCCCAAGTCATTTGCTCACCGTATCCATGAAGTTGATTAGTAATATCTTCTCTCTCTACCACAAGACAGCACTGTCTGGCATGTCCAAACTTAACTCCTAATTCTCCCACTTGTTCCAGTGTCTGGGACTCGCTCATATCACATAAATGTCGTGTCGTAGAAGTTGATATTGGCTCTGTCATGACTTCTGCCCGCTTCAGTCAGGGGATTGGTAGCAAGAAAGTCAGCACGCTCTTACCATCACTCCAGCATGTCAGGTGGACAGCAAGTATTATTGAAAGTGATCTCAATGCTTCAACCATTCCACCAGGGTAAGATAGAGAAAGATATATATATAAGAGAGAGAAGAGAGAGAGAGAGAAAGAGAGAAAGTTTAAACACACACATACAAACTCAGAGAAATAGAGAGAGAGAGAAAAAGTATAAAACATACACACATAAACGCTCAGAGAGAGAAAGAGAGAGAGAGTATAAACACATACATATAAAAACAGAGAACGAGAGAGAGATAGAGATTCAGTATAAACACACACACACATAATGCACAGAAAGACAGAGAAAGAAAGAGAGAGAGAGAGATCTAGTATAAACACATCTATATTTACCTGTAGGTCATCAAGGTAATATAAATATTATAGACGGCGTTTTTGATCTTGTAGATCTCCAGGCTGGCACCGGTAGATAGTTCCATTTGATCTTGTATTGCCCTCTCTAGCTGTGCAGACTAGAATAGTAGAACTTTATCAGTCTATCTACCAACCAGTCTACCTACCTACTACTACCTACCTACTATCTACTTACCTACCTACCTATCTACTTACCTACCTACCTCTCTACCTACTCCTCACTTACTCTACCTACCTCCTCACTTACCTATCTACCTCTCTCTACCACTCCTACCCTCCTACTCTGCCTACCTCCTACCTCTGCCACCCCTTACTTCCACCTACCTCTACCTACCTGCCTCCTCCTGCCTCCTGCTCTGACCTCTCCACTCTGACTCCTACCTGCCTACCTTCTCTTGCACCCTACCTCTCTACTCACCTTACCACTTCCTACCCTGCACCCTACCTCCTGCACTCTTCCTACTACACCTCCTGCCTGCCTCTTGCCTCCTGCCTGCTCCTCTCTACCTGCCTCTACCTCTCCTCCCCTCTCCTACTGCTCCTACCTCCTCTTACCTACCTGCCTGCCTACTTGCCTCCTGCTTCCTCTGCTACCTGCCTCCTGCCTGCCTACCTCCTACTCTGCCTCCTCTACCCCTACCTCACCTACTTACCTACTCTACTCCATCCTACCCTTACCTCCTCCTGCTCTTACCCACCTGCACTCTACACCTACTCTACCTCCTACTTCCCTCCTTACACTACCTACCTACCACTTACCTGCTTCTACTTAACCTACTACTCTCCACTTGCCTGACCTATCTTTACCTTCATCTCGCTTATTGTCTAGCATATTTTATGGTTAGTTTCTGCCTTATTGCTAGGTTCTGTCGATGGTTGAGAAGATTCTGAGTCAGGAGTCATCGTAGTCTGCGTACAGTTCCTGCAGATTAAAATGTAATTCGTGAGAAAGTCGAATCATGTTAAGTTTTAAAAATATAAAAACAGGATAAAACGACGTTTCGACCAAAACGGTTTTTTTTTCGGAGAGCTTGATGGTCGTGCTCTGAAATCTCAAAAACGCTCGTCTGAAAGGCTATGCAATGGATCTTATCTTATCTTAACCACATTTGCCGTGAAGCGTCGTGGGAGAGTTAGTTTCTATCTTGTGCCAGGTGTGTTGCGCTTGACGTTGTCAGGTCCTAACACATGAAGGTGTGATTAGTTCGATCCCAGGTGTGTTGCTGACGGTGGATGCAAGAAATAAGTTTGTATTTAGAATCCTTTAGGTAATTTTCGGTGCTAAGGACGTGATATACGTTTTCCCATTCACTTCTAAAGACGCATTAACACGTCTGTTATTATCTCTCCTCTGTGGGCTAAAACGTGTTAACACGTTATATATTGCTACTGTCACTGTATAGGCGTACATTCACGTCTGTGACCTAGAAACAAAGAGTGCTATTTTTACTCAGCTTCAGAAAGTATGTAGCAGCGAAAGGGTTAATTCTTGTTTACTGTTTTGTCTTATCCACATGTGTCGTGAAGAGTTGTGGGAAGTCTCATATTTTTATCCTGTGCCAGGTGTGCTGCATCTGTAGTTGTTAGTCTCCAATGTCGTAGGATACATTGGTTCAATCGCGACTCCGATAACATAGGCTAGCGGGCTCAGGTAAAAAAATTGTAGGAAATCAGACCCCAACTGTCGCGTGATCCTCGTATTCCAGTGGTGTTGTATATAGACAAATTCATTAAAAGGACAAATTGACGAAGGCGCCACCCGTTCAGAAAGCAATGGCAAACTACTGAACGTAATAATATGCCTAGAAAAAACACAAAAACCAAAAATCACAGAGTTAAAAGCTAGGGTTGATTCGCAAAGTCATGTAAAGGATATGCAATTAACTTTAACATATAATACTTAACAGTAAAGACATGCTGTAGGGCAGCGTATCGGTCAATGAGTTGAGATGGCCGGGAGAAGCCCATTAAATCGCTGCAATTGAACATAAATGCTCTGGTCGGCTCTAGATGTTGAATTTTGAATTTCAATACTGTGCAGTAAAAATTCATGTGCATGAATAAGCCAGCCATTTGTTCGATTCTGAAATTAATGAAAGATCGTGTTAATGTTAAAGTTGATTCATTGATTGATTGATTGATTGATTGATCATCATTACTGCACTTAGGTTAGTCTAGAAGGATCTAATGCTGAATGATTGCCTTCATTGCTCCGGGTTTTACTTCAAATGGCTGGATCCCTCTCCGCAGAAATGGCATGTCATCTGCCGGGAGCATTGCACAAAGCACGATCTCCGTAGCACCAGCAACAATCCTAGAGGCCTCTGAAAAATTCATTCGTGAAAGAACGACGCTGTCCGACTCGAACCACGACTTTCGGAAGCAAGGCAGGACTTAACCACTTCTCTACACCAGGTGTATTTCCGATCTTTTTATTTTAAAAAAATTTCTTCCACAACTCTCTCTGCTTGGTGCATGTAATCAGTTCTGACGTCAACCTTGTGTCGAACCAGGATGTCAGGCCATCCAGCATCTTCTCCTTGTCTTCCACGATCTTCTTCCCTGAATTTTACCTGTTGTCACCAAATGTTCTAAACCTTCTCTTCGCATTATATGCCCGAAGAACCTTGATTGTCTGATTCTTATTCTTTTGATAAGGTTTCTTTGTGTGCAGTCCTGATTTAAAACTTCCTCATTTGTTTTCTTCGCTGTCCATGGGATTTTCAACATTCTTCTGTAAAACCACATCTCTTAGGCTTTCAATGATCGTATTGATTGTCTTCTTCTTCTTCTTTGCGTTCGTTCTTTACGACCAATTTTAATCACTCTTTGTGATATGTTTGATCTTTGCCAAGAATGTGTATACGTTGCACATTGGTTTGATAAGCCCCTAAACGCATAGATTTCTACACGTTTAGGACACATTCATCCGATTTCAGTCAAACCTCCTTAGTCGCCTCTTACGACATGCATGGCAGGTAAGAGTGGTTCTATTCTTTACACCCCAAATTTGGGCCCCGGTAACCACTCAGGCGGTATTGATTGTTTATTCATTGTCCATGATTCGCTGCCGTACAGAAGTATTGGATCAATATAGCACTGGAGTATTCGTTTTTGTAGCGTCATTGGTAGTGAATTCACATATTATTATAAATGTCATAATAGTCACAGTCATCAACATCATTATCCTCATCATCGTGGGACGGATTAGCATTGGATAAATCCCACACTCGACGTTCCACTCGTGATGACAGGAATTGGCCATCCTACCTCCTTCACACTAAGATCTAGAGATGTGAAGTGACAGGATTCTCCACAGATAAGATCTGAAAGACTATAGACATTTTTTTTTTAAAATTCACTGTTGAAAACAATCGTGGAAGGAATGTAGAAGTTAGGAGAGCAATGAGTAGACATAGGATATGATTTGGAGAGAAACATCAGGACAGTGAACTGGTTGGCATCTCACAACTACTCTCGTGTTTTCATACTCAGTAACTCCATGAGCATAATTCGTAAAGTCGAATCAGGAATGGTGAGACGCAACTGGGTGAGGTACTAGTAAAGACAGTGATCAGAAATCAAATTCATTTTGCCCTGGACACCAGGAGTTAGGGGTAATGAACGAGCTGATAGATTGGCTGGCTTAGCTACAATATCAGAGGAGCTGCAATGGATCGAAGTGGCATTCTTCACGCATTGAGAGAGTCTTTCCGAACAGAGGAGTTTCAGGGCTGTGAATCCCACTCGCTGACCAGATTGAGAGAGATAGGTGTCAATATTGGTGCAGCCCGAAAGAACGACATACTAAATATGCAAAGAGATTGGTTAATCAACATCGAACTGGCGTGTTGGGTCGCTGGACGCTGCTGAATTTGCTGAGACGGAGATCGGAGCACCTATGGACATATCCGGAGTGCTATGATGATGGCCCTCATATAACTGATATAACATCAGGAAATGTCTCCATGAATACTAAAAGAGCTTTTTCAACACAACCTCTCTCCCAACATTATGCTATGAGTGCCAAACCTTGACGCTGGCATCAAATGATAGAAAAAGAACTAGTCACGACAGAGATGAAGTGTCTACGCAGAATGCTGGGGGTATCAAAAAGAGACCGGTTTAGAAATGAAGACATCAGGGAAAAAGTGGGAACAACAAAATCAGTACTGAATTTCATCAAAAATACAAGTACATTATTTCGGCCACATAAGCAGATTACAATAGATAGTGCCCTTATGCAGATACAGTGGATACAAAGTAAATGGTCGTCCACACAGCAGGTGGACCTCAGAGATAACAGAGACGTGAAAAACACTGTTTATGAAGCGCACACAAAAGCCCATTCTATAAATCTGTACTTATCCTGACGCAGTCAGGTAAAACTGAGTTAAGAAAAGAGAAAAGAAAGAACGCCCGGAAGTAGACAGGCATTATTCTGGCAAAATGTATCGCTCGAACAAGGAACTAAACTCTGGTGAGTCATTACAAACCATCTTCGATGTGAGACGTCAAATGTGGAGACGACAAATTGTGAGAAGACAAATTGTGGAGACGACAAATTGTGGAAGACAAATTGTGAAAAGACAAATTGTGGAGAAGACAAATTGTGAAAAGACAAATTGTGGAGAAGACAAATTTTTGGAGAAGACAAATTGTGAAAAAGACAAATTGTGGAGACGACAAATTGTGGAGAAGACAAATTGTGAAAAAGACAAATTGTGGAGAAGACAAATTGTGGAGAAGACAAATTGTGGAGACGACAAATTGTGGAGATTGGGTAAACTTTTTAATGTCCGAACAGGAAATCAAAATTAAGTTCAAGGCAGACACAAAGCAAAGGGCATAAATTATTGTTTTAAAATTATTATCAAACCTGGAATTGAGGCCAAGGTTAGTTGTCCTGGTTACAATGAGGTTTATCAGCTGGTTCTCATATTTACGACCATCATCTTCGATCTGGTCATTCATCTCCAGGACTTCTTGGAGGTAGTCCATAGTTGCCTTTTCCACAACATCCCAGCGAGATCTGAGAGAGGCTGTTACTGATCTGTGGATAAAATCAGATTTATAAAGTGACTACATGGTGCTCGAGAACTTCTTCTTCTTCAGCGATATATGGTCCTGCGCTTAACTCACTTCTTCTTTTTCTTCTTTGGTCGTCACACTGCTACCGGGTTGTTGCAAAGTGTCGTGGTTTTCTGTTTTTGTCTTGCGCTACTCTGGTGTCGTCACACTGCTACCGGGTTGTTGCCCAGTGTCGTGGTTTTCTGTTTTTGTCTTGCGCTGTTCTGGTGGCTTGGTGATTGTTATTTTTACTCTTGGACATGATTCTGCTACGCCATTTAACCATCTTTTCCGTGGTCTTCCTCTTGCCTTCTTTCCCGATGTTCTGTTGTAGAAGACTATTATGTGGCCAAACCACTTCATTCTTTGTTTATCTATGTAATTCAAGCAAGGTTCTGTACCAAATTTCTTTCTTATGCTGATGCTTAGCTCACTGTGGACCACAAACTGTACAGTGAGATTCCCCAATTCTTAGTGTTTAGGTCGACTAGGTGTCGCCAGGGCCGTGACGTGCTATAATACAGAGGGTCGGCCGCATCAGGCAGCACCGTAAGGGGACGACATAATCAGGAAATCAAGATCATAATTGAAGGTTATTTTAAAGGAAAAACATTTAAGGGGCGGCATTTCGAAGACTTGCATCATACTGAGAAAATATACGGCTCGGCCCTGGTTGTGGTCACATATTGCTTCTTAGCTCACCAAGGAGAGGACAGTCCTGTATCACATGCTCCAGTATCTGTTCCGCCTACTGACACTGGCAGAGAGCTGTTTGTCTTATTCCTAGTCTATATTAGAGTTTGTGAGAATAAAGCGAGATATATAAAGAGACTGCATGGCGTATAAGGATATGATCAGATTTATAAAGTGATTGCAAAGTATTCTTCTTCTGCGTTCTCAGTAGATTGGGATTTCGGATTGTCTAATAAAGGTAGCCGTCTGCCTCAGATTATCAGCCACGCCATACAGTTTGTCTTCTGCGTTCTCACTAGATTGGGATTTCGGATTATCTAATAAAGGCAACTGTCTACCTCAGATTATCAGCAACGCCATACAGTTTGTCTTGGACGCTGGTGTAAGTGGCCACCTCTTTCTTCTCAAGTCTGTATACTGGGGGCAGTTCTGTAGGATATAATTCCTATGATTTCTGTTTCCCGTTTGTGCCGACCTCTTCCCGCAGTAAGTTTTAGCCCCCCTCGTGATGGTAGGTCTGACTTTCTTCTGCGTGGTTTAATCTCCGAGGCAGATTGGCGACCGTAGAATCCGTTATCCCATTCCTCATTGTGAGGGGTCGTTGCACCATGTTATGCGCCTTACGGCCTGGTGCATCCGTTTTCTGCAAGCATTGTTTCGGGTTAGCATACCCTAGATTGCAAAGTATCAGATAGCATATTCAGATTTATAAAGATGTTATGTGGCTTCTGAGTGGGGAAAAAAAATCAGGTTTACAAACAGACTGCATGCCATATTTTGACATAATCAGGTTTATAAAGAGAATGTATGGCATCTGAGGACCTTATCAGATCTCTCTCTCTCTCTTTCTCTCTCTCTCTCTTTCTCTCTCTTGCGATCACCGCCCAAACCGATGTACCAGACTTCCCCATAAATTCTATTCATGTGGAAATCATTTGATTCATGCAGCCTTAGCATTGATGTGTTTTACGTCACATCTTCAGCATCATTTGGAGCTCTGGTGCTTATCCTTCGGCCACGTGTCCGGTTTAAGCCAGCGTTTACTCGTTTCGCTCTCTGTTCTACAGCCATCTAGTGTTTTTTACGGTGTGGGGTAGCTAGCCCCCGTCCTACCTCCTTAGTCACCTCTTACGACATGCGTGCAGGTAACAGTGGTTCTATTCTTTACATCCCAATTTGGGTCACGGTAACCACTCGAACGATCAGATATATGCAGTTATTGCATGTTATTTGAGGACAAAATCAGATATATAAAAGAATTCGAGCTGGATCCCAGGGCAAGATTAGATTTATAAAGACGCAGAATGACAAGACCAGGTTAAGAAAGCTGTAGAGTGGTAGATCTAAGAGCAAAGTGACATTTGTAACGAGTTTGAGACGGTTACATTTCTTAAAGAAGTTGTGATATATACTTTTTTACCTTCTAACCACTCACCTATCTTCTCACCGTCTAACCTCTCACCTGATATCTTCTCACCTTCTAACCTCTCACCTGATATCTTCTCACCTTCTAACCTCTCACCTGATACCTCCTCACCTTCTAACCTCTCACCTGATATCTTCTCACCTTCTAACCTCTCACCTGATACCTCCTCACCTTCTAACCTCTCACAGATATCTTCTCACCTTCTAACCACTCACCTGATATCTTCTCACCTTCTAACCTCTCACCTGTTATCTTCTCACCTTCTAACCTCTCACCTGATATCTTCTCACCTTCTAACCACTCACCTGATATCTTCTCACCTTCTAACCTCTCACCTGTTATCTTCTCACCTTCTAACCTCTCACCTGATATCTTCTCACCTTCTAACCTCTCACTTGTTATCTTCTCACCTTCTAACCTCTCACCTGATACCTCCTCACCTTCTAACCTCTCACCTGATATCTTCTCACCTTCTAACCTCTCACCTGATATCTTCTCACCTTCTAACCACTCACCTGATATCTTCTCACCTTCTAACCTCTCACCTGTTATCTTCTCACCTTCTAACCTCTCACCTGATATCTTCTCACCTTCTAACCTCTCACCTGATACCTCCTCACCTTCTAACCTCTCACCTGATATCTTCTCACCTTCTAACCTCTCACCTGATATCTTCTCACCTTCTAACCTCTCACCTGTTATCTTCTCACCTTCTAACCTCTCACCTGATATCTTCTCACCTTCTAACCTCTCACCTGATACCTCCTCACCTTCTAACCTCTCACCTGATATCTTCTCACCTTCTAACCACTCACCTGATATCTTCTAACCTTCTAACCTCTCACCTGATATCTTCTCACCTTCTAACCTCTCACCTGTTATCTTCTCACCTTCTAACCTCTCACCTGATATCTTCTCACCTTCCTAACCACTCACCTGATATCTTCTCACCTTCTAACCTCTCACCTGATATCTTCTCACCTTCTAACCTCTCACTTGTTATCTTCTCACCTTCTAACCTCTCACCTGATATCTTCTCACCTTCTCACCTTTCACCTGATATCTTCTCACCTTCTAACCTCTCACCTGATATCTTTTCACCTTCTAACCTCTCACCTGATATCTTCTCACCTTCTAACCTCTCACCTGCATCTTCTCACCTTCTAACCACTCACCTGATATCTTCTCACCTTCAACCTCTCACCTGATATCTTCTCACCTTCTAACCTCTCACTTGTTATCTTCTCACCTTCTAACATCTCACCTGATACCTCCTCACCTTCTAACCTCTCACCTGATATCTTCTCACCTTCTAACCTCTCACCTGATATCTTCTCACCTTCTAACCACTCACCTGATATCTTCTCACCTTCTAACCTCTCACCTGTTATCTTCTCACCTTCTAACCTCTCACCTGATATCTTCTCACCTTCTAACCTCTCACCTGATACCTCCTCACCTTCTAACCTCTCACCTGATATCTTCTCACCTTCTAACCTCTCACCTGATATCTTCTCACCTTCTAACCTCTCACCTGTTATCTTCTCACCTTCTAACCTCTCACCTGATATCTTCTCACCTTCTAACCTCTCACCTGATACCTCCTCACCTTCTAACCTCTCACCTGATATCTTCTCACCTTCTAACCACTCACCTGATATCTTCTCACCTTCTAACCTCTCACCTGATATCTTCTCACCTTCTAACCTCTCACCTGTTATCTTCTCACCTTCTAACCTCTCACCTGATATCTTCTCACCTTCTAACCTCTCACCTGATACCTCTCACCTTCTAACTTCTCACCTGATATCTTCTCACCTTCTAACCTCTCACCTGATATCTTCTCACCTTCTAACCTCTCACCTGATACCTCCTCACCTTCTAACTTCTCACCTGATATCTTCTCACCTTCTAACCTCTCACCTGATATCTTCTCACCTTCTAACCTCTCACTTGTTATCTTCTCACCTTCTAACCTCTCACCTGATATCTTCTCACCTTCTAACCACTCACCTGATATCTTTTCACCTTCTAACCTCTCACCTGATATCTTCTCACCTTCTAACCTCTCACCTGATATCTTCTCACCTTCTAACCTCTCACCTGTTATCTTCTCACCTTCTAACCTCTCACCTGATATCTTCTCACCTTCTAACCTCTCACCTGATATCTTCTCACCTTCTAACCTCTCACTTGATACCTCCTCACCTGCTAACCACTCACCTGTTAAAATTGAACCCGAGCCGCTCTTTCTCCTTCATGGACAGGACCTCATCCCGAAGCTTGATCTTGTATCTGGGCTCAGGACTCATGTTAATGACCTTCCTAGCAATCTCCAAAAGGACATTGTTGTTCTTGATCTTCTCCGGCTTGGTGTACTCCAGCATTCTAGTCAGAGACATGGTGGCTGTGTTGATGTCAACGCTCTATTCTTTATAGTTGATTTTCTGAGTAAAGAGACAGTGTAAAAGTATTAGGAGCTCCGGAAAAAAAAAAATTATCAAATACAGGATTCAAACCACGCACCATTATTTTTTACAGCACCCTATTGCCTAACCCTACACTACAAGCGCTTTTAAAAACACAACCAGTGCGCTATTTTTAAAAAAATAGCTTTACCGAGGGGTGTCTTTCATAACCGCTTCGGCTATTGAACACAGAATAACCAGGTCATATTCGATAGACCAGTGTTTGCACAAACTCATGCTGGTATGAATAAAGAAGATTGATTGATTGATTGATAGGACCATCATCATTGCACTTTGGCAGAAGCCTCTTTCTTACAGGAAGATCTCGCTGCAGAGCACGAGCTCCATAGTACCGGCGAGGGTCCTCGATGCAATTTTGAAGATGGTGAAGATTTTTTTAATAGGAATTTTATTTTTAAATTTTTCTAATGAATTTTTGGCAGCGGCTTTTAAGCTAATGAAAGAAATTCAAACGCACACCAATACTCATTAACGGGATGAAATTTAGATCATGACTTAACACTGTTACCGCTTCTAGATTTTGAGAAGATACAAATTGTGTGACAAAAACCTCCAAATGCAATAGTTTAGCTGAACCGAGTAGTGCAGATTTTGACTGGTACAGATTCTGGATATAGTACAGGATTACTTTTACATTCTTCTTCTTCTTTGCGTTCGTTCTTTGACCAATTTTAATCACTCTTTGTGATATATTTGATCTTGCCAAGAACGTGTATACGTTGCACATTGGTTTAGTAGGTCCCTAAACGCAGACTTCTACACGTTTAGGACACATGCATCCGATTTCAGCCAAACCTCCTTAGTCGCCTCTTACGACATGCATGGCAGGTAACAGTGGTTCTATTCTTTACACCCCAAGTTTGGGCCCCGGTAACCACTCGGCGACTTTTACATTCTTAGTATATGGATTATGAGAGATCTATGTCTCTCAAGACTGCGCCTCGGAATTTTGGTCCAAAAAAGGGATGCAACTGAGCATAAACTAGTCCTACACGTATAAACTCCCCTTATTTATAAAATCAGAAGAGAGTCTCTGTGACGAAATGGTTAAATCGTTTGTCTGACGTTCTATAAGTTCGTATTCATACCAATTCACATATATGTAACTTTCCGAGTCCACCAGGATTGTTGTTGGAGCTACGGAGTCCGCGCTTTCTGCAACATTCTTCACAGGTACGGGCCATTTCTTCCAAGAGAGACCGAGCCATATGTGGGAACCCGTGCGCAATAAGTCAGTCCTTTCGCCTTTAGATCCTTTTAGATAAAATCGTTTTATATCTGTATACGTTACCTTACGACCTCATGTACTCAACGCACTACACTCCTATGTTTCTTAGTACTTTCTTTTCTTGTGCTTCTTACTCTATATGTGTGTATGTTAAATGTATATAATAATAATTTCTCTCGTACCGTTATACGTTACATAGGCCTGCAAGCAATTTCTCCATACCGCTCTATCCTAGGCAACACGCTCAATCTCTTCCATGGAACTGAGACCGATATTTCTTGCCTCTCTCAGCAAAGTTCGTTTCAGGGTCTCCTTAGGTCGTCCTCTCTTTCTTGAACCCTTTGCATTCCGCTTCGATGCCTGCTTTGATATGCAACGTGCAAACTTGTCTTCCTTCATGAGCATGCTCAGCAGTAGAAGAAGACTAAGATGGATATGGCATGTGAGAAGAATGGATAATAGCCACATACCATAACAAGTGTGATTCTCTGAGCTTTGGGAAGGGAAGAGGCACCAGAGCAGACCACTGTTCAGAATTTCGGATGTTTGCAAGACCTAAATAAAGAACTTTTATATCGATCTCAACAAATGCGAACAATTAGCTGATGATCGAGTTATGTGGGAAAACAACATTAAGCAAAGAAGCAGAATCTTTTGAGAAGAGATGGATGAGCTGAAATAAAAGAAAAATATATAAAACTCAGAAATTGTCACAGTAAAACACTTGCCAACAGTGAGAGGTCAGTGGGGCCTACGTGATAACAACAAGTAGTTTGAGAATGGAGGTACGGGCGGTTACAGAAGCGATGACGTGGTTGGTTTCTCATAACTACTCTCGTGTTTTCATACTCAGTGACTCCATGAGCATGATTCATGGTCGGAGCAGGAATTTGATGCGAAACTGGGTGGAGGTACTCGTGCAGAAATGGATCAGAGAAATCACCTTCATTTTTATCCCTGCGCACCTAGAAGTCAGGGGTAATGAACGAGCTGATAGATTGGCTAGCATGGCTACGATATCAGAGGGAGCTGCAATAGACGACAATGAAATTCTTAACGCACTGAGTATCTTTCAGAATAGAGGAGTTTCAGGGCTGTCAATCCCAGTCGCTGACCAGATTAAGAGAGATGGGTATCGATATTGGTACAGCCCGAAAAGAACGACATACTAAATATGCAAAGAGATTGATTAATCAACATCGAACTGGCGTGTTGGACCGCTGGACGCTGCTGGATTTGTTGATGTTCATTAGATACGTTTGAATGTCTCCGTATGTAGTCGTCCATATGTAGTGTTCTTTTAAATTCGTCACTCCTGTTGTATCGTTTGATTGATGAAGGCCTTTTGGTAGAAACGTTGCTGTTTATCGTCACTATTTCTGTATTTTGTAAAACAATAGTATTTTGTTATTAGGTGTCTCTCTATTTTACTAAGTTTTACTGCGTCTCCCTTTTCGATTTGTTGAGGCGGAGATCAGAGCAATTATGAACATGTCCGGAGTGCTATGATAATAGTCCTATTATGAAGTGATAACTGGTAACTTAAAGATAAAAAAGTTATCATATACAAACGTTTACCTCTATCTATATTCTATATTAATCCTTTAATACACGTAACCAATATAATCCTATTGCGCGTACAACCAATAGCGACTTCGGTCAGTATGCATTAATTTCGCGATTGACATGCGTTAGGTTTAAAGTTGATAAGCATTAGCGTGTACATTATAAATAAATAGTGAGAATATATATCACGTTCTTGTCTTTTGTTCTGTTGTTGCTGTTGTAGCTAATTTCCTTTCTAATCTCTTGAAAAGTTTATCACAAGAGAAAGAGAGAGAGAGATAGAGAGAGAGAGATCTTCCTTTCAACACGAGTGTGGATTGGTGTTACAAATACTTTGGTGCGTTTCGAAACTTGATTATTCTGGTGCAAATTTGTTCTTCTTCTTCGTCTCTTCCCTAATTTACTTCTTTATAGAAGTGTTCTTCACATCAGAACATCAGGAAAGAAAGCGAGAGGAAGACCATGATAGAGATGGTTAGATGGCATAGAAGATCCCTGTCAAAGAGAGAAAATAACAATCACACAAGCCACTAGAACAGCACATGACAAAAAAAATCCCCAGAAAACTACGACACTGGGCAACAACCCGGTAGTGTGTAACGACAAAAGAAGAAGAAGAAGAGACACGTTGCCAACGTAATGAATGGATTTTAATCTTCTTTTTCATCTTCAAACGCTACATATCACTCTGTGTGATTTGTATGTGATCTGAGCCTAAGAGCGATTGTACTTCTTCTTCTCTTCCACCATTTACTTCTTTATAGAAGTGTTGGGGTGAAACGTAATGATCTTGTGTGTGCTTTTTTTAAAGGCACTTTGTGTGATATTCATGTTCGTAAGGCTGTTTTTGATGCCGTCGCTCCATCTTTGCGTGGTCTTCCTCTTGCCTTGTACTCATTATACTTTTTCTGGTGGCTCTCTGTGGTAGGCGATACCAGGGCATTCTGGTCAGATGTCCAAACCATTTAATCTGTTATTCTTTTATGAATTGCATAACTGCACAGCGATTGTACGCTGTGCCATATATGCCTAACAAGTAGGCCAGCACATCCGATTTCTGCACTGCTTTTTTTAACCAAGGTAGCATCTCTAGTGCCTACAACCGTCGCCTCTTACGACATGCATTGTAGGTTGCAGTGGTACTATTCTTTGATTCCTTGCAGGCCCCAGCCACACAGGGCGGAAATTTAATCTAAGACGTAAGAGAGGAAGATAACACTGTGAGAGATTAGATACTTGGAACAGTTTTCAGCAGTAAGGTACGACTCTAATCTAAAGCGCAGAAGACGAGGGTGTCATCAAGTGCTTGAGAGGGTCGCCAATAATGAAAGTGATATCAGGCTGCGTTAGTGACCACCGAGGAAATGTCCAGGTTCAATGTCAAATGTCCATGTTTAATGTCGCCTACCACAGAGAGCCACACAGAAAAAGTATAACGAGCACAAAGCAAGAGGAAGACCAGGCAAAGATGGAGTGACGCATCAAGAACAGCCTTACGAAAAGAATATCACCTTACAAAGTGCGTTAAAACAAGCACACACAGGATCACTAACCTTCCCCCAACCCCCACACTTCTATAAAGAGTACATGGTGGAAGAAGAAGAAGAAGAAGAAGAAGAAATGTCAGATTGGGCCCACATTTGTTGGTGTCCGATCGCCACGTGGTGGACTACAATGAAACTTGATCCTTTACTTGGGAATCAAAATTACAAATGGCCCAGAAATCGAACTCTGACTCGCCCGAATGGCGATGGACACTGGTGCTAAAAGAAAGTCTTTACGTAAAATCCAGGCAGTGGTGCCATATTATGCGCGCTGACTACGCATGGATTCTTATCGAGCAAATGAGAAAAATGAGATGTTTAACAAATCATCAACGTAAGGAATCATCATTATCATAAATAACTTGTCCTGAGCAGAACTTTGCCACCCCAACAGTCCCCTGGAATGTCTCTTTCTCACAGGCCAGATGTCCTGCATCTACAGCCGTCAAGTTCAAACCATCAGTTACATCCTGAATCCATCTTCTCCGTGGTCTCCTGTTCCTCTCTTTGCCAGTATGCCTTCTTCCATGATGGTCTTCTCCAGCCCTTCATGTCTTTTTATATGTCCAAATATCTCAATTTTCTCTTTCTTATTTGTAGCAAATGTTGTTCTGTGAACTTTCGGAGGGGAAGAGGCACCAATGCAGACCACTGCTTAGATATAAAGATGTCTGCAAGGCCTCAATGAAGAATTTTTCTATCGGTTCCAGCAAATGGGAAAAACTGGCTGATGATCGAGATATATGAAAAACAACATTGCAGAAATCAGATGTGCTGGCCTACTTATAGGCGCATAATTGATACAACGTACATTTGCTCTTAGACTCAGATCACAAACAAATCACTAAGAGTGGTTTATTATTTATTGGTTACTGAACTGACGTCATTGCATCCAGTCATACCATAGGTGCTCAGTCTCCCCAAACTGATATCGAATAAAGGTGCAGAATCTTTTGAAGAGAGACTTAGGGATGAGCTGGAAGACAAGAGAGACAAGCGAAAACTCAGAAGTTGTCACAGTAAACACGTGCCAATTGACCGGTCTGTAAAGAGGAAAAGGCCATATATATTTGTAGAAGCAGCCAGTTTCGTTGATTTTAAGTTCTTTCTGGATAGATCTATTTGTTCTCCTCTCTGTCCATGATATACGGAGGACTCTTCTGTAACACTTATATTCAAAAGCATATATGTTTTCCCACTGCCTTGTTAAATGTTCATAATTCCCACCCATACAGTTGCTACTGCAATATGCATGCTCTTAGTATTTTGACCGTTCTTTAGTAAGGTAAGACTGATGAAATTAGAGAAATGTCTGGTCAACCACTAATAACATCAGTTATAAGAAGAGAAGAGGAGATATGTTAGACACCTTTGAGAAGAAATGATCAACGAATATCAAAGCAGGCATTGAAGTGGAATGCAAGGATTCAAAAAAGAGAGGACGATCTAAGTAGACCCTGAAACGAACTTTGCTGAGAGAGGCAAAAATATCGGTCTCAATTCCATGGAAGAGATTGAGCGATTTGCCAAGGATAGAACGGTATGGAGAAATTGCTTGCAACACTATTTATAAAGTAACGTATAACGTTACGAGAGGAATTATTCAGCTATAGACTAGTGTTTTTTAACGCGGCGCACGCGTGCTCCATAGTGCCCGTCTTATCCATTAATGGTGCGCTACTTTACTCATCTTTGATTGCACAGGAAATGTTAAAAAATGAATTATGATACAATTGGCAAAGCAACATCAGCTTTTAAAAGTCTAAATAAAATATGGAACTGCAAGTTATATAGTATTAAAACTAAATTACAATTTTCAATTCAAATGTTGTATCAATCCTAACATATGCCAGCGAGAGTTGGAAAATGACTAAAGATATAGAAAGCAAGTTGAATGTATTTGAAAATAGATGTCTGCGAAAAATAATAAATATAAAATAGAACGAATTCAGGAGAAGTGATGAAATCAGAGACATGTCTGGTCAACCATTAGTGACAACTGTTATAATGTTGTTCCATGGAGGAGATTGAGCGGTTGCCCAGGATAGAGCGGTATGGAGAGCTTGCTCGCAGGCCCTATGTAACGTATAACGGTACGAGAGGAATTATTATTATTATTATTACTTACTCTGCTGACCTTAAAGTTATTCAGATTTAATTAAGGATACAGTTATGTTATGTTATGCGATCGATGTCATGGCATATTGGGCATTACCATCCGTGTTCCGTCCACCGTTACAGCAGCCATCCTAAAGTACACTTGCTCACCGTACCCATGAGAAGTTGATTAGTATATCTTCTCTCTCTACGACAAAACCGACACTGTCTGGCATGTCCAAACTTAACTCCTAATTTCCGGACTCGTTCCAATGTCGGAGACTCCACCATATCACATAAATGAGAGCGTACAAAGAAAACACTCTTATTGATTTGTGTATGATCTGAGACTAAAAGCGATTGTACATTGTACCAGTTATGCGCCTACAAGTAGACTAGCACCATCCGATTTCTGCTACTCTTTTTATTTACTAAGGTAGCTTCCCTATGCCCCTACCTCACTAGCTTTTTACGACACGCCTTGTAGATCGCAGTGCTACTATTCTTTGCCCCGCTAGCGTCAGCATCGAAATTATATTAATATTAGGATGCAAAAGGAACGCCACACTCAGTCAGAAAAGGCTGGAAGGTACAAAATGCTCTGTGACGTAGAACCCAAGCACAAATATACGACGATAAACGGATCACTAAATGTAATAGTGTTATTGCTAGGCCAGTTCTCTCATCTCCTCCATCGGGGAGTAATCGTAACTTATTTCGACAATGTTTCCCAGTAATGGCGGGCGTTGACAGCTGCGCAGAAATATTGTTGTAGTGCGGCAATTGTTTCTTGATCTCAATTCAAAAACAGGAAGTTGTCAGCGTACATACACAGAGACTGTCAAATCGTGTTGTATTTTTGGCTTATGAGGGTATGAGTGAGTGTTGAAAATGTAACTGAAGTCCAAACTATTTGGCGACAATCTGGGTGACATCTGATAATTCATTGATGTCTTTGATTTCGTGAATCAAAGGAAACGGGACCATATATATATACCAGGGTCTAGCACAGGCAGGGAAGAGGGAAAACTGAGAAGACAGAGAGGTACTCAGGAACAGGCAGTGTAGGTAGTCCTGAGACAGACTTCAACAGTAAATATTGGCCAGTTAGAAAGAGTGAAGACACATCTTCACACACACTTAGCAGAGGGACAGTTGGCAGAGACACTTTTAGAAAGTAGAATTGAACTGAGTTGCAGACAGAGAGAGAACCCAACTAAGAAGTAGATGTAGACCTCCACGGAGATTTTTGTCCAAATCAGAGAGAGTTCCTGTTCAGTGTTGGTGAACCGGTTACATTAGAACCGGAGGACTAGTTGTCAGAGTTGGAAAAACTAGGCGGCAGAGCTAAACTAAAGGGATAGGGCCAGACCCGACGGAGAGGCTATAACAGTATATGAGAGAGGGAGATGTCAGCCATTTGTTTTCAGGATGCATTATTTTAACCAGTAGCAGAGACATTTCGTATATACTATTAGGACAGCAACTCTAGCTAGAAGCGGTATAACATTGTGACTGAACAAGTATTTATTTCTAAGGACATCGCAACAAGGTAAACAGTGAACATTTTTTAGAGATAGGATTTTAGAGATTAGATATCCCTTAGGGAAAACAATCAATATTAGTTAGTAGGGATATTTTTTCAGCTATGTGCATTGGTATGTTGTTTTGAATTGTTGATTTTCTTTTCAGGATTTTCTTTATTATTTTGATAATTTGATGTATGTGCTATTATTTTGAAATCAAGATGAGATATTTAATTAAGTAAATATAAAGAAATAAAAGTTGAGAATCGGGTTTGATTCTCACATAGATGTACGATGTACTTGACGGTCATTTCTTTTATTTGTAGTCTATGTACGTAGTTGTGGATGGTGTTGATAGAGTTGTAAATACGTGTAGAAATATTAATAGCTTATCAGGAGGTTACACTGATACATTTATTGGTGCAGTGACCAAGGATAGAACACAGGATTTCAGTAATAAGGCCCACACGGCTACATTTATTATGGTGCCGTGACCAGGATATTCTCCCCACAAATTGACTAGACTCCTTACTGCCACATTTATTATGGTTTCCGTGACACAGGATTCGAACCCCCTGGATTGACTATACTACCACTATACCACGACGAATAGAAGAACACAATACTGACTCACAGATTCGACAAATAGGATAAGATAACTTTTGTATATTTTGATAAGGATAGGAGGTAATTAATTATTTTTTGGAAGATTTGTAGATTGGCAGTATGACAGAAGAAGGGACAACTTATGTTAGAAGGGGTAGCAGATTAAGAAATCCATTTTTCTAGGTTGGTATGTTACAATTGTGCTGGGATTGGGCACGTTAGCATAGAATGTACGTCTAGGAGGCTGGGGTTTGGAATAAGAAATAGACAGTATCATGTTGGACAGTTTAGAAATGATTGGATGAAGGCTGGGAGTGGCAGACATATAAGGAGAAGACGGTCCTTGAGAGACCAAAGAATTTATGCTATCAATTGTTTCAGGGAAATTAGAAACCAGAAAGGTCCAGACATTCAGATGAGGCAAATTGAAGAACTTAAACAGCAGAACGCTGAACTCATAGATAGACTGCAGGCTAGTTCTGAAGAAATCAAATCTATGCGGTACACAATTGATGATTTACAGGAAAAGTTAGATAAAACGGACCATTTAAGCAGAGGAAGGGAACTGAAGTATATGGATGTTGCTGTCGGGGAAGATCAAAGGAAACAGGAGGAAATATATAGTTTAGAGATGGAGAGGAAAAAGGAGACTGCAGGATTAAAGAAGACGGTCGAAAATTTACAGATAGAAGTTAAAGAGCAACGAGAAGAATTAGAGAAGTTACAGGAAGACAGGGACGATCAAGATGAATATATAGAGAGTCTACATGAGGAGATAAACGAGTTGAGGATATGCAATGAAGAGATAAAAGAAGTCTGTAGTGTTGGAGTATGCAGTGAGGAAGATACGTCAGTGTTAAAAAGGAAGTTAAAGTTGTTAATAAGGGAGAGAAAGGATTACCTAAACGATACGAATGATCTACTTGATCATATTCGGGAACTAGACAGAGAACTAAAGGAGAGTAAGAAACAATAAAAAAGTTGATGTTTGGGAGAGTATTGTGAAACGTAGCACTGGGTGTGTGTGATTATGAAGAGTTAGGATATATTATGGTAGATTTTGTGTGCACCGAACTATATTTTGAGAGAGAGTAGCACTAAATGTGTGTGCACTGAACTATGAGTGGTAAACATGAGGATTTACAGGGTGTCTGTAAAGAAATCATGAGGTGTAGATGAGAGTATGTTGAGGGTAATATTAGAATATGGTCCTTGTTGATTGGGTATGATAGACATACATAAATAGGACTGAGAGTGATTATATTGAGTGATATCATGAGAGATATCATGAGAGAGGTAGTAAGTGAAGACTAACATAAACATGACATGTGCTTAGTGTAATGCTATCCATTTGAGACAGAGGGATAGTAAGAAATATTGTGGGTATTTGAAAAATACTGTGAGACATGCTTTGGGCATTAGATATATGCATTATGCTAACTTAAGAAGTGCGCTTGAAAAAAAACATGTTGTGTGTACATTGGAGGTAGAGTTGTGTGTTAAGATAGTGCAGTGGGCACTCATATGAGGTGTACATTAGAGGCGATCATGATACATAACTACAGAGAGATGGTGAAGCGTATATTAGAGACAGTGCATTGTGTATGCATCTGTTTTGGGAGCTATTTGGAGGAATAGTGTGATGAGAACGTGATAGTGTGCGAGAAACTATTAGGAGATGGAGAGAGATTGAAAGACAGGAGGACCATTCCTTGCATTTTTGTGAAAGATGCTATACAATAGTGTAAAACTCGAGAGGTCCGTGTTTTGCTCTGACTATTGAATCACATTTTTGGAGGGGGAAATGGAGCACACAGTTAACTAGAATGTAACTAGTTGTCACCGCTTAACATTTGTTATGACACATGGTAATATGTAATGATCGGAACTTGGCTTTGATATGTTTTTTGTTAGTAATGAAACATGTTCATTTTGGTTTGTAAAATGATTAGTTATGTGAAATAATTTCAATGTTGACAAATATGTATTATGTTATGATGATGTTAGTTTAATTTTTTTTGTTATATATGAAACAAAGAAAAATAATTGTAATGTGGAAGATGCTTGAGAAATGTCAATAACATGCGGTATATAACACGTTTTTGTTTGGAAATGTTGATGTACTTTTGTATTGCAGGAATATTTTTCCTCAGGAAGCTTATGTTGTCTGGTTGAAGTGAAATAAAATAGAGGAATAAATTAGGAAGGAATGGCATAATTAATACTCCGGAGAAGTAACCCTTTCCATTGTTTCGAGTGATAGCGACAAGTTTGATGACAGCGAAAATGTTTTGGCGGTTGAACATTTGTCAAAAACAGACTCACCTAAACTTTTGACGAAGTGACAATTAACGAGCGTCAACCTGAATTTCGTGTGCACTCATCGAGAAGTAGTGTTTGTTTGGACAAGATCAAAGAGAAAATTGGTGCGAAGTGTTACCATTTATTTTATTTGGGGTGAAGTACAAATTGTTGAATTTGATTTTTTTTTGTCAACACATTTTGTTATGTTTAATATATGTTAATGTGTAATGATGACCCGTCTTTGAGAATAAAGGCCTTAGATTTGAATTTATTGCAGGGATTCTAAAACTGTATGGAACATTTAATTTTGTTGTTTTTTTTTGGAAATCACATGCAAGGGTTCTAAAACTGTATGAAAATATGCTTTGTGGTTGCAAGGGATTCTAAAACTGTAATATTGTTGTTGCTATGTGACTTAGCATTTATATTTTGTTTATAATTGATTTATTTTATTGGTTGTATGATTGAAATGTGTATAATAATATTTGGGAGAGATCAAAGGGAGGTACAGCGATAAGCTTGGGTACTAACCAGGAGTAGTAATCACTATCTGTGGGAACCCAGAGTAAAGTTGAAGCACAAGAGGAGAAGCCTGAAAACACTTAGTTCCCATTTATGTGTGGACCTTGCATAACCTGCGTTGCCAAGATGTTTCGAGGGAGAGCAAAGGTGTTCGATAACCTTTCTGATATTTTTTTAAGAGGTAGACTTTGAATATTTTTTTGGTTGAAATTTTTTAAAATTTGGTTTGAATTATATGAATGTTTATTGATGTGGTTGTTTGATATATTGTTATTGTTTATGATGTATATTGATTTGAGATGCACTGTATGTTATCTAGATGATACTTGAAAAAAAATATTGGATTAGTAACCCAATATCTTTTATAGGTGGTAAGGAATGTAATAGTGTTATTGCTAGGCCAGTTCTCTCATCTCCTCCATCGGGAGTAATCGTAACTTATTTCGACAATGTTTCCCAGTAATGGCGGGCGTTGACAGCTGCGCAGAAATATTGTTGTAGTGCGGCAATTGTTTCTTGATCTCAATTCAAAAACAGGAAGTTGTCAGCGTACATACACAGAGACTGTCAAATCGTGTTGTATTTTTGGCTTATGAGGGTATGAGTGAGTGTTGAAAATGTAACTGAAGTCCAAACTATTTGGCGACAATCTGGGTGACATCTGATAATTCATTGATGTCTTTGATTTCGTGAATCAAAGGAAACGGGACCATATATATATACCAGGGTCTAGCACAGGCAGGGAAGAGGGAAAACTGAGAAGACAGAGAGGTACTCAGGAACAGGCAGTGTAGGTAGTCCTGAGACAGACTTCAACAGTAAATATTGGCCAGTTAGAAAGAGTGAAGACACATCTTCACACACACTTAGCAGAGGGACAGTTGGCAGAGACACTTTTAGAAAGTAGAATTGAACTGAGTTGCAGACAGAGAGAGAACCCAACTAAGAAGTAGATGTAGACCTCCACGGAGATTTTTGTCCAAATCAGAGAG
Organism: Arion vulgaris; assembly: GCA_020796225.1. Lineage (NCBI taxonomy): Eukaryota > Metazoa > Mollusca > Gastropoda > Stylommatophora > Arionidae > Arion > Arion vulgaris. The sequence goes on along the minus strand of CM036777.1, from coordinate 9,145,774 downwards.
AGTTCCTGTTCAGTGTTGGTGAACCGGTTACATTAGAACCGGAGGACTAGTTGTCAGAGTTGGAAAACTAGGCGGCAGAGCTAAACTAAAGGGATAGGGCCAGACCCGACGGAGAGGCTATAACAGTATATGAGAGAGGGAGATGTCAGCCATTTGTTTTCAGGATGCATTATTTTAACCAGTAGCAGAGACATTTCTGATATACTATTAGGACAGCAACTCTAGCTAGAAGCGGTATAACATTGTGACTGAACAAGTATTTATTTCTAAGGACATCGCAACAAGGTAAACAGTGAACAGTGAACATTTTTAGAGATAGGATTTTAGAGATTAGATATCCTTAGGAAAACAATCAATATTAGTTAGTAGGATATTTTTTCAGCTATGTGCATTGGTATGTTGTTTTGAATTGTTGATTTTTCTTTTCAGGATTTTCTTTATTATTTTGATAATTTGATGTATGTGCTATTATTTTGAAATCAAGATGAGATATTTAATTAAGTAAATATAAAGAAATAAAGTTGAGAATCGGGTTTGATTCTCACATAGATGTACGATGTACTTGACGGTCATTTCTTTTATTTGTAGTCTATGTACGTAGTTGTGGATGGTGTTGATAGAGTTGTAAATACGTGTAGAAATATTAATAGCTTATCAGGAGGTTACACTGATACATTTATTGGTGCAGTGACCAAGGATAGAACACAGGATTTCAGTAATAAGGCCCACACGGCTACATAAAGAGAACTGTACAGCAAAGGGAAGAAAAGTGTTTAACTGTCAACAAGACAGATTCGAACATTTCCGAGGCTGAAAACTTCCGTTTCGGATGCGCGCTCGTTCTACATTAGTAAGGGGCTACGGGGACGCAACATTCTAACCGTTCTTGGCAAAGACTGTGTCATCATCATCAGGTGCCGTCTCCACATCGAAGGTTGGCTGCAATGAATCTCCAGCATCCTCTGTCTTTCGCCTTGGCGTTGCACACTGCCAGACTGTAACCTGTCCATTTCTTAAGTTTCCCTCCCACTTATCTCTCGGTCTTCCTCTTGCTCTTCGCCCTCAACTTTCCCCTCTAGTAAATGTTTTATCATGGTGTCATGTCTTTTTATGTGCCCAAAATACTTTACTTGTCTGAATTTTATTTCTCTTAATAATTGTTTCTTCATGCCTAGTTTTCCTAAAACTTGTTTATTTGTCTGTTTTTCTGTCCATGAAACACTGCCTATTATTCTATATATCCACATCTCAAATGCATCAATTCTGTCTTCTAACTGTTTGTTCATTGTCCATGTTTCGAGCCATACATTAATATAGGATATATATAGCATTTGATAATTCTCATTTTTAGCCTGTTTGTGATTTGTTTGGATGTCAGTAACTTTCTCATACTATTGAAATTATCCTTGGCCATTCCTATTCTCTTTTTAAAGACTATGTAAATATATCACAAAAAGAATGATCAAAATGGTTGAGAAGAACGGACGAAACAAACAAACAAATTAATATTACATTTATTTTATTAGACAACGCAGTGTAATCAAACTTTATTGATCACTGACGGAACAAATGTATAAGCAAAGTAAGATCAAATAAATCTTCTACCACAACTCAGGGGACAGTCCTCTAGACATTGTAAGAACTACATCACATTTGAGCACCGTCTACTAACTTACATAAGGTGACCAAGTTCATTGTTAGAGCTACATCATATATTAGCAACGTCTAAAGTTAATTGCATATCCTTTACAGGACTTTGCGAATCAACCCCAGCTTTTAAGCGTTGTTTGTGATTTGCCTAGGCATTATTACGTTCAGTAGTTTTCCATTGCTTTCTGAACGGTTGGTGTCATCGCCCTTTTGTAAAAATCCACTCGAAACGATTTGCAACCAAACTGTCCGCAGCGTGATTCGAGCTCAGAACGTTGGGGTTAATAGACCTAGTCACTATCCCCTAAGCCACAGACACCACCAGTGGTTACCAATTTACAAAAGTTGGCCAAGTCTATTGTAAGAACTACATCACATTTTAGCATCGTCTACCAATTTACAAAAGGTGACCAAGTCCAACAGAACAATGAAACCGAAAGTAGCAACAATACATATAATCCCCAGGGAGCCGATTGTTATTGAAGACACTCTTTCGTCCGGAATGCTTATTTTTGTCCGTTTATAAGCGGATGTTTTTTTTACGTCCATGGACAAGTCTTCAGCATCCAGAGAACCGTTATAGGTTTGTCTAGTGGTGTTGTCAGTTCTTGGAGTAGATGAAACGGTGTGTACATTTTCAGAATAGCTTGTGGAAGATGATAAGATGTCTTCGTTGGTGGAATAGTCGTCGGAGACAGCAGTGGTGAAGAATAAGGTTGTGGTGTTGAAGTCTGCTTCTGTTGTTGATGTTTCACATTCCGTGTTCTCTTGAAGCAATGCCAGGAGGTTTTGGTGATCATAGACCTGAAATAAGCGGTGTATGATTGTAAATAACGTCCAGAAATTAATTTCACGTGCGTCTGTATGTGTTTGTGTGTGTTTGTGTGTGTGTGCGTGTGTAGAGAGAAGAGAGAGTGTGTGTAGGCATATATATCTACTGTCCTGGGTTTTTGAGTGTTTGCGGTAATGGGAGAGTGGGCAAGCTTGCATAATCAGCTTCGATTGCTCGGGAGTTGAAGATGGACAGAGGGATATTCTTCGGTCTCTTCGCGACTGTCTGTTGGATGAGGACACTAAAATCGATGTTGAATCGGTCCATGGATTTTGCAGTTTGGAGTTATCCGTTCTACAAGTAGAACTGGATGCATGAGGGGCAGAGTGAGGAGTGTGAGTGTGTTTAATCAGGGAGTCACGAGTACCATCAGTATGCATACTCTTCGATATCTGTTGGGGAGACTGAGCACCTATTTGTCTTCCCGGAGTGAAATTACGTCAGTTTAGTAAACAATAACCAATAACCTTTTCATACCTATGTTGAAACATCATCATCATCAGTGGCGGCTCGTCATTAAGGCCAGTGGGGCCGGGCCCCACCAAAAATAAGATGTAACGTGTATTTATTATTTTAAACATTAAAACATAACCTAACTGAAACCATGATTTTCCGAAAATTTCTGTCTGGCCCCACCAACAAAAATGATCACGAGCCGCCACTGATCATCATCACAAAATAGGTTGTCCTGAGTAGAACTCTGTCTCTTTAACAGTCCTTCGAAATTTCTTTCTCTCTCTTAAGCCAGATGTCCTGCCCAGTGGCGGCTCGTGATAAATTTTGTTGGTGGGGCCAGACATTTTTTCAGGATAAATCATGGTTTTTAGATTGCTATATATTAATTTAAACAATAATAAATACACGTTATCCATTATTTTTTGGTGGGGCCCGGCCCACTGACCTTATAGACGAGCCGCCACTGGTCCTGCCTCTACATCGGCCATGCTCAAACCACCAGTTACATCATGAATCCATCTTCTCTGTTGTCTTCTTCTTGTCTCTTCTGACACATAAGTAATAATAATTATAATAATTCATCTCGTAACGTTTTACATAATATAGAGCCTGTAAGTAATTTCTCTATACCGCTCTATCCTGAGCAACTCGCTCAATCTCTTCCATGCAAATGAGACCGATATTTCTTCCATTTCTCAGCAAAGTTCGGTTCAGGGTCTCCCTAGGGAGTATTCTCTTTCTTGAACCCTTTGCATCCCACTTCAATGCCACTTGTGCCACATTTCAATGCCACTTGTGCCACATTTCAATACCACTTGTGCCACATTTCAATGCCACTTGTGCCACATTTCAATACCACTTGTGCCACATTTCAATGCCACTTGTGCCACACGTCAATGCCACTTGTGCCACATTTCAATGTCACTTGTGCCACATTTCAATGTCACTTGTGCCACATTTCAATACCACTTGTGCCACATTTCAATACCACTTGTGCCACACTTCAATACCACATGTGCCACATTTCAATACCACTTGTGCCACATTTCAATGCCACTTGTGTCACACTTCAATGCCACTTGTGCCACATTTCAATGCCACTTGTGCCACATTTCAATACCACTTGTGCCACATTTCAATACAACTTGTGCCACATTTCAATGCCACTTGTGCCACATTTCAATACCACTTGTGCCACATTTCAATACCACATGTGCCACATTTCAATACCACTTGTGCCACATTTCAATGCCACTTGTGCCACATTTCAATACAACTTGTGCCACATTTCAATGCCACTTGTGCCACATTTCAATACCACTTGTGCCACATTTCAATACCACATGTGCCACATTTCAATACCACTTGTGCCACATTTCAATGCCACTTGTGCCACACTTCAATACCACTTGTGCCACACTTCAATGCCAAGTGTGCCACATTTCAATACCACTTGTGCCACATTTCAATACCACTTGTGCCACATTTCAATACCACTTGTGCCACATTTCAATACCACTTGTGCCACATTTCAATACCACATGTGCCACATTTCAATACCACTTGTGCCACATTTCAATACCACTTGTGCCACATTTCAATACCACTTGTGCCACATTTCAATACCACTTGTGCCACATTTCAATACCACTTGTGCCACATTTCAATACCACTTGTGCCACATTTCAATACCACTTGTGCCACATTTCAATACCACTTGTGCCACATTTCAATACCACTTGTGCCACATTTCAATACCACTTGTGCCACATTTCAATACCACTTGTGCCACATTTCAATACCACTTGTGCCACATTTCAATACCACTTGTGCCACATTTCAATACCACTTGTGCCACATTTCAATACCACTTGTGCCACATTTCAATGCCACTTGTGCCACATAAGGCACATAATTTGAGTGTCTCTGTGGCGTAGAGGCTAGGGTGTTCGCTGCGTATTCCAAAGGTGCACAGTTCGTTCCATCATTGAGCCATCGAGATATTTTATCAAAGATTAATGATCTCCGTGTAGGCGAGATCCGTTCCCAGTCCTCTCGGAGACGGACGATAAAACGTAGGTCACATGTTCAAGTTGAGCACGTAAAAGAACTATTGACAGCTCAAAACCGAGAAGCCGCTGGAAAGCCGCTGGAAAGCCTCTGGAAAGCCGCTGGAAGGCCGCTGGAAAGCCGCTGGAAAGCCGTTGGAAAGCCGCTGGAAAGCCGCTGGAGGGCCGCTAGAAAGTCGCTGGAAAGCCGCTGGAAAGCCGCTAGAAAGCCGCTGTAAAGCCGCTGGAGGGCCGCTAGAAAGCCGCTAGAAAGTCGCTGGAAAGCCGCTGGAAAGCTGCTAGAAAGCCGCTGGAAAGCCGCTGGAGGGCCGCTAGAAAGCCGCTAGAAAGTCGCTGGAAAGCCGCTAGAAAGCCGCTGGAAAGCCGCTAGAAAGCCGCTAGAAAGTCGCTGGAAAGCCGCTAGAAAGCCGCTAGAAAGCCGCTGGAAAGCCGCTAGAAAGTTGCTAGAAAGCCGCTGCTCGGGAAAAATTAATTAGGCAAATTTAAAAGAAAAAAATTCCTACAAAATATTTTCAGAATCTTCTACATTACATCGGAGACCCTCACAATTGCTGCGGAGTTCGTGAACTACCGCTGAGATTTTCCTGTGTAAGAAAGAGATCGGAGCACATATGGTTACCCACTGAAGTACAATCATGATGGCCCTATCAATCACTCAATCAATGATCTACACGGACCTCTGTGATATACAAAAGACTGAAGTCTACATAAGAGACAACATTGAATATATAGACAATATTTCAAGTGAACGAAAGGAAGGAAGGATACAAGAGACAACATTGAATATATAGACAATGTTTCTAGAGAACGAAAGGAATCAATCAATCAATCAATCACATAAGACATACACAAAATATGTCAATCACTACCGATCTATCGACTTCTCTATTAATTGTTTCTCAAGCCAGATCACAATTTTTCGATTCTCTTTTTTACCATTCTTCTACATATTTCCATGTTCAACGTCCATGCATTATTCTATATAGAGTCTATATGTAGTGAGCTGTGAAATTCGTCACTCCTTTTGTATCGTTTGCTTCATAAAGGCCTTTTGGTCGAAACGTTGCTGTGCATTGTCATTATTTTTGTATTTTGTAAAACTACAGTACTTTGTTATTACGTGTTCCGTCATACATTCTCCTCCCAACCACCGTCAATCTGAAAGTTACCGCTGAAGTCAGAGAAAGCATGCCTGTATGGCGAGGAAACCAATAAAAGTGTAAGCAGGCTTTCACGCAAAAATTAGTCAGAATCGCCACACCAGGCGCCATGGCTAGGTCTGAATTTATAGCGGGCGAACGCAGAAGAAGAATCTGAAAGTTGTCCTAGTTAATGCCCTTGCTGGTATACAACACACATGACCAATCCATCTACATCTTTCTCTCTCTCTCACTTTCTCTCTCTCTATCACTCTCTCTCTGACTTTTAACCCCGATTGGGACATAGACCCTCAACCAACTCATGCCAAAATTTCCTATCTCTAGCTTTCTCCTGTAGCTCCCTCCAGCTCTTCTTTATATTGTTGATCTCTGTCTTCAAATCTCATCTCTATGTATTTCTAGGAACCCTTTCATACCTCGTGGTATATAGGTCAATACAGTGTTAGGCCTGTATTTTCATTGACCGTCGGCACACGATGGGTGATGTGTTCAGCAACACGCCGGCCGCCTTTACTTTCCCAGAGCATGTCTGGTACCCAGTTAAGGCTGGGTCGACCTGAGAGCCGTCGTGGTCGGGAAAATTTCACGCGCATTACAGGAGCTGAACCCAGACCACCAGCCTTGAGAAGCGAGTTCACTAACAACTACGCCACCGCGGTTCTCAAATGTATTTCTAGGCCTTCCTTTATTTCGCTGCCCCTGTGGGTTTTAGGTAAGGACATTTCTTGTTATATGCCCCTCGGATTTTCTCAAAGTATGTCCTATCCATCGCCAGCGTCTCTTCCTGAGCTTTTTCTCTACTGGTATCTGCTTTGTTCTTTCTCTGAGTTCCTCGTTCGACTTGACCTATACTACGTCATAATTGAATCTTCTCATTTTCATAAACATATGCCAGATTTGTTCACTTGACCGGGCTACTTTTACCTTAAACACTTCGTATAACCAGTGAAAGTATGAGAACGAACAAGGAAGAAGACGACGAAAAGAAAACAACTACAGACGGACAAGAGAAAGACAATAAGTGTATGAATATATTTACACAATATTCTTACATATGTGGGTGTTGCTGTATCTCTGATGCCTAGGGCGTGACAAAATAGAGATGTGGCTGAAAGGGCGATTATATAAGCTCCCAGTCGCTCTTGGAAGTCGTTGAGGTGAAGATGGTAGTAGGTGTTAGTGTCTGAAGGAATATGGTAGACGCATCCGGACATGTCTGTATCTGAAATATATATATTATTATTATATTCAATCAATCAAGTGCCATGCTTGCCGGCGTAGGCAATCATGTCTCTCTACAACTCTCTCTACGTGGTGCATGTAATCAGTTCTGACGTAGATGTTGTGTAGAACCATGATGTCAGGCCATCCAACATCTTCTCCCTCTGTTTTTCACGATCTCTCCTTCCCTGAATTTTACCTGTTGTCACCAAATGTTCTAAACCTTCCTTTTGATAAGGTTTCTTTGTGTGCAGGCGTGAATTTTTTAATTTTTTTACCGATCCAGAAGCACTTGAGCTTTCAGCTCTTCGGCTCGTGCCATGGACATCGTAACCCCTCGGTTCGGTGCCACGAACACCGTGAATAGGAGGAACCGGGGCTTTTCTGCCAGCCCGCGGAATTGAACCCGCTCTCACAGGGAGCTTGTCACCCATAGTCCAACGCGCTACGAACACGCTGGGCAGACGGGCAGGAGGTTTGATTTAAAACCTCATCATTTTTTTTCTTCGCTGTCCATGGAATTTTCTGCACCATTATATTACATTCCCCATATCATCTGCCCAGGCTAGGCATAAATGGAGAGGACCCTTCATCCTTTCTTTTGTCTCGAACACAACACTGTACACAATGTTGGGAACACAGTAAACTAATCACATGAACAGATGTCACTGAAGAAGAAGAAGTAGAAGCAGATTTCCATTTATTTCTCAATTCTATTTTTAAAACATTTCTAATATCACTCTTCCTTTTCTTTTTCTTCCCATTTCAACTCCCCACGGAGCACAGGTCTTCAACAAACTTCTTCCAGCTCTTCCTCTCTCTTGCCATCCCATCCAATTTTCTCTGTTTTCAGCCTCTAGCTCTCTTCTCCAGGTCTGTCTAGGCCTTCCCTATTCCTATTTCCCTGTGGGTTTCAAAACAGTGCCTTTCTTGTAATGTTTCCGGTCTTTCTTCTCAATGTATGACCTAATCATCGCTGGCGTCTCTTCCATAGCTTTTTCTCCAATGGTATCTGCTTAGTTCTTTCTCTGAGTTCCTCGTTTGTACTCTTATCATACCATCTAGTCCCTCTATTCTACGTAAACATCCTTTTACGAAGGTCTGCAGTTTTCTGGTGGTTTATTTTGTTGTCTTCCGTGTTTCTGAGCCATAGATTTTCTTTTCTATTTGACAAATAATAACATTGACTTTAGTTAACCCCTTAACCCTTCACAGCCGATTTACTGGATTGTAGTATTTTTTACTTCAGAAAGCAGTGGCAAACTACTGAACGTATAAGTGGTGACTAGAAAATCAACGACTCGTTTACTGTGGTTGATGGCTACGTCCTGTAAAGGATGTGATACGATTTTAAGTATTTTTAAAGAAGACACAAAGCTAGTATAATGGTACCTCTGAAGTCGGAAAAGGCCCGCCTATATGTCGAGGAAACCAGTAAAGCGGTAAGCAGGCTTTCGCGCAATAATCAGCGAGAAGCGCCACACCTGGCGCCATGGCTACGCCTGAATTTATAGCGGACGAACGAAGAAGAAGAAGTATACATTCATTCTTCTTACTATTCTTCGAAAGTTTCATATCGACCACGTATTAACCACTCTGTGTGATTTGTATGTGATCTGAGCAGAAGAGCGATTATACGAGGCGTGTTCAAATGAAAACGGGACTTGTGGATTTATTTAAAAGTATCATACGCAAATTAACAGTTTCAACGGAATTAAACAAAGCAACCACTTGTGAATAAGAATGCACCTGGGTTCATCAGAAAAAATCTCCGTATGCATTTAGGCAAGCATCCCACTGTTTAGGTAGACGTCGAATGCCGTCCGAGAAAAAGGTGCGTGGCTGAAAACTGAACCATGTGGTCACCGCTGTCTTCACGTCTGCGTCGCTGTTGAATCGCTGTCCCTTTAGTGCTTTCTTCAACGGTCCGAACAAATGGAAATCACACAGGGACAAATCGGAACTATAGACTAGGTGATGAAGAACTTCCCAATTCTTCTTTGTCAATGTTTCCTGCACAATTTTTGCGACGTGCGGACGAGCGTTGTCGTGGAGAAGAATCACACCTTGAGAAAGCTTGCCTGGTCGCTTAGCCTTGATGGCCTTATGCAGCTTGTCTAAAGTGTCTTTATAATGGGTGGCATTGATGTTGACACCAGGTTCCTTAAAATCGGCCAACAAAAGCCCTTTATGGTCAAAAAATGCGGTCACCATAACCTTCCCAGCAGAAACCTGTGTCTTGAATTTTGTGGGTTTTGGTGAACCTGGATGTTTCCATTGTATGCTGTTAATTTTGCTGCTCGGTTCATAGTGGTGGCACCACGATTCATCACCTGCCACAATGCTCAACAGAAATGCATCACCCTCTGTCCCGTAACGCATCAAGTGGTTCAAACTCCACCCCATCCGTTCTTCCTTATGGTGGTCAGTCAACATCCGTGGGACCCACTGTGAACACACCTTCCGATAGTTCAATTTATTCCGAACAACCATGTGGGCAGTCCCAATTGACATATGGAATTCTTCTGCAAGCGAACGAATGCTCCGACGACGGTCAGTCAGTACTGCTTTATCAAGCAAGGCTATGGCTTCTTCTGTTGCAACAATATGCGCCTGACCTGGCCGTGCAAGATCTGCTGACAACGCTCGTCCGCACGTCGCAAAATTGTGCAGGAAACATTGGCAAAGAATAATTGGGAAGTTCTTCATCACCTAGCCTATAGTCCCGATTATCCTCGTGTGATTTCCATTTGTTCGGACCGTTGAAGAAAGCACTAAAGGGACAGCGATCCAACAGCGACGCAGACGTGAAAACAGCGGTGACCACATGGTTCAGTTTGCAGCCACGCACCGTTTTCTCGGACGGCATTCGACGTCTACCTAAACAGTGGGATGCTTGCCTAAATGCATACGGAGATTTTTCTGATGAACCCAGGTGCATTCTTATTCACAAGTGGTTGCTTTGTTTAATTCCGTTGAAACTGTTAATTTGCGTATGATACTTTTAAATAAATCCACAAGTCCCGTTTTCATTTGAACACGTCTCGTATGTTGTGCCAGCTATGCGCCTACAAGTAGGCCAGCGCATTCGATTTCTGCGATGCTTTTTATTTACTAGGGTAGCTTCCTAGGTCCTATACCAGTCGCCTCTTATGACATGCCTTGTAGGTTGCAGTCGTACTATTAGCGGTAAACGGTCACAGGATGGTCAGAAGAAGCGATTCAAAGACACACTCAAGAACTCGATGAAATTCTTTGGCACAGATGTCGATAACTGGGAGAATGTTGTTCAAGACAGATCAGCCTGACGCACACTTCTTCGACACGGTTCTTCAGCCTACGAGGCAGGTAGAACAGGACGGATGGAACAAAAATGTCAAAATAGAAAGGCAGTAAAACTTCCCACAAGTGCAAGTATACCTTGCTCACACTGTACAAGAACATTTCAAGCCCGCATCGGGTTCACTAATCATCTGCGCACACACACAGACAAACATAACGCAATTACATTTCCTTGAATGAAAATTGTGTGGTCATCATCACCCGTGATGGACGAGAATCATAATCAGTACTCTTAATTGCTTCTCTTGCGGGGCCTGGCATCACACAGGCGCAGTATACAGTGCAATATAAATGCATACAAAGGTAAACAAACACAACAGTTACGGAATGAAAGGGTTAACAATGTGGGATAACTCTTACCTTGTATATCACTGCATGTGGGCGATATGCCTGAGTTTCCTAGGGTTAAGTTTGATGTGTAGTTTTTTCTAGTGATGACTGCAACACGAATAGTATGATTGACTAGTTGTGATGTTGCCTGAAAGTCATATTGATGCTTCCATAAGTTGTAGGGATAGAGGGATGTCAAACATGAACCGCCTGTTTGGGATACGAGAAGATCGGTACAATTAATAATGGCAATATTATAAACGTTGCAGAGTTTTAACCTCAAGTAGTAGATTGCCCCTTGAGGAACGTCACTTTTATCACAGCCCGCCTGAAAAACTCTTTGTCTCTTGCAAAGTTCTCCCGCCTCCTCCAGCGTCATGTTTAATGCCACCCCACTCCTCTTCTAAATCCAAACTGTGAGGGGCTTATTGGTGGGTCAGCGATGTGTCTTATGCGCTGTTCTAATATTTTTGCGTATATTTTACAAGTGTGGCTTAATAGTGAAATGCCTCTGTATGTTTCGCATTCTCTTTATTGCCTTTATTTTTCCATAATGGGACTATTACTGATTTTTGCTAGTCATCTGGAACTTTTCTTTCTGTCCATGCTGCTGTGAATATTTTATTTAATCATGTTACACCTATTTCTGTGCATGCTTTAATTGCTTCGTTGGATATGCCATCTGCACCTGGTGATTTGTTGTTTATGCTGTTCTTTATTGCTGTTTCAATTTCTTGGCTCAATATACATGGTTCTGCTGCTTAACTTTATCATACGATGCAAAAGGAACGCCGAACTTTGCTTCAGAGAAGGCTCTAAAGTTCAAAAGGCACTTTGGCGTAGATCCAAGCACTAATATACGCGATAAACGGATTATTAAAGAGAATTGTACAGCAAAGGGAAAGAAAGTGTTTGACCGTCAGGAAGACAGGCTCGAACATTTCCTAGGCCGAAAACTTCCGTTTCGGATGCTCTCGTTCAACATTAGTATGGGTCTAACTGGGGCGCAATGCTCTAACCGTTCTTGGCAAAGACTGTTTATATATCACAATAAGAATGATTAAAATGTCGAGAAGAACGAACGAAAAAAATAACAAATAAAAACTGGGACATCCTTAAAAATTAACTCTCACCTTGATTAGTTTCAGATATCTTGAATGCGTAGAACCCTGTGTTTCCTTTCAAGTAATAAAAGATGTCATTGCGTAGAGGCATCTTCATCACATCACCTGGATTGTCTAAGACGATCCTTCTGACAGAACCTGTTGCCTCACATACCTGTGTCAAACAAGATAACAATATTATTGGTTATGTCCCTTTGATTGAAAAAAAATATAGTTAATCTTCATTCACTGTTGATTAATTGACTGAAAGGACCATTGTGCACTTCGGTGAGTAACCATGTATGTTCCGATCTTTTCCTTACACAGAAATATCTCAGCGGCAGTACACGAACTCCCTAGCACCGGCGAGGGTCCCCGATGAAATTTTGAAGATTTATTTTGATATTAATTTTTTTTTAAATCTTTGCTAATGAATTTTGTCCGGCAGCGGTTTTCCAGCCTGCTCTTCTCAGTTTTGAACTGTTAATGGTTCTTTTACGTGCTCAAATCGAACAGAGAACATGCGTTTTTTCGTCCGTCTCTGATAGGACTAGGAACTCGATCTCACCTACACTGAGATCAGGATCTCTGGAAAAATATCCAGATGGCTCCACGAGGGAGCGAACCTGGTAACTTTGGCACGAAAGACGAGCATCTAACATCTACACCACAGAAACCTAAATTAAGTGAAGAATGAAATTTTCTCTTTCTTTCTCTCTCTCTCTCTCTCTCTCTATATATATATATATATATATATATATATCACTATCTCATAGGTCAACTGTCCCGCCTATATGCATCCGTTATGCTCAAACCATCAGTACCACCCTGAATTCATTCACCAATCCAGGTTCGGATTTTTCATATATGCCCACAACAGAAAACAATTCTTGTCCTTACCGTGAATTGAATACGAATCTTCAGCACGGGAGCCACGCTCTAATCTATTCGGTCAGGATGGAAGAAAATTCTAATAATAGTTAGTGAAACTTTCGTGAATTCAAGCAATCATTTTCTGCGCTAAGCTAGTTCCAATTGTTTAAGAATTTCTGTTCGAGATCTCGTCTCTAATTATCGCTCGTGTTGTGCCGGGGCCCGGAAAGGAAGCAAAGAATAGTACCACTTCAACCTACAAGGCATGTTGTAAGAGACGACTGATGCTTGAATTCATTGCGCGTTTCCGCTCGCAGAGAGCTACTACTGCCTTGTAGTTTGATTGGGGATAATCAAAGGCTAGAGGAGTAAACCGTACACACAACTGGACGGTAGGAAAACCAAGTAGTCCAAATAAAGACTGGTAACCTGGTTAAATGACGCTCAACAACCCAGGAGGGTAGGTCGTCTAATGGTCGCTACCCTAAAAGATAATAGCAACCTGCTGCCTTACAGATCGGCTGGGGACAGTCAAAGGCTAACGGAGAGCAAACCCAGTAAACGCTGGTTGAAATCGGACACATCTCAGAAGGACAAGTACTAGAGCTCCAAATGGTACTGAAGATGTGGAGTAAAACAAACGTTCTTGGCAAAGGTTGTTTATATATTCCAATAAGAATGATAAAAATGGCCACAAAGAACGAACGCAAAAGAGAAGAGAGAGAGAGAGAGAAAGGAGAGAGAAAGAGGCGACTGATGTAGGGGTCTAGGAAGCTACCCTAGTAAATAAAAAGCATTGCAGAAATCCAATGTGCTGGCCTACTTGTAGGCGCATAATTGGCACAACGTACAATCGCTCATAGATTCAGATCACATACTATAAATATAACTATGTATATAACTATAAATATAAATATTTATAGTTAACTATAAATAACTATAAATATTTAGTTATTAAAAAAATGTTTCATTGTTACACCGTAACTACTAAGGGTATAAGCCTTAGGGAAAAAAAAACTAATATATATTTCGTCGCTGAACAACTTACTTCCACTTCTGTATTCCTTTCTACGGCCACTATTTTCACAAAGTCCTGGACGTCCGAAGTTAGGGACGGAAAAGTATAGTATTCACTGTATATAAACCGCATAGGTAAAATCTGGTCAATCACAAAGTCTCCAGGTTTGTCTCTGACATTGGTCTATGAATTAAGAAAATGGCTAAAATTATATTATACATTAAGTGTCTATGGAAAAGATGAGGAAAGTGGTGGGGGAGAAAAGGGGGCAGAGATTGGCAAAGTAAAGGCAAACTCTTTCTTTCTCTCTCTGTAATATGTTACGCCCTGGTACTAATATATATATATATAATAATAATAATAATTCTCTCGTACCGTTATAAATTACATAGAGCCTGCAAGTAATTTTCCATACCGCTCTATCCTGGGCAACTCGCTCAATCTCCTCCATGGAACTCAGACTGATATGTCCTGCCTCTCTCAGCAAAGTTCGTTTCAGGGTCTCCTTAGGTCGACCTCTCTTCTTGAACCCTTTGCACCCACTTCAATGCCTGCTTTGATATTCGTTGATCATTTCTCCTCAAAGTGTGTCCAACATATCTCCATCTTCTCTTTCTTATAACAGTTGTCACTAGTGGTTGACCAGACATGTCTCTGATTTCTCACTTCTCCTGAATTCATCTAATTTTATATTCATTATTTTTCGCAGACATCTATTTTCAAATGCGTTCAACTTACTTTCTATATCTTTATAGGTATATATATGTAATATAACATTTCCCATTTCATGTATCATGTTCATACCTTAGAGTATGATGTCACTTCGCATCAAATTGATAAGCTTAGGTGCAGGAAGTGGGAGGGCCAATTCATTTCCTCACTCGTGGAACGTCGAGTGTGAGATTGAACTCTCAACCCTCTTGTGTCCGAGTCGCCAGGCCAACGCTTACGCAAACACTAATCCGTTATATCCTGTAACGCCCATGGCACTAAGGATAGCAATACGCTCATAAACTTCTTCTCTGTTCATGGCCGTTCTCTGTATTATGTTCCAGGAATGATTCATTTCTTTCATTTCTTGTTCTACTGTTCTCCTCCATGTTGTTTTAAGCCTCACATTTTCGTTTACCCTCTGGTGTCTATCTCAGTGCAGTTTTAGGGAAAGAGTTAGTCTCCCTGCGTATCACAAGTCCGATCCATCTATATATTTTGGATGATGGTGCTCATATTCTCGTGCTGACACTGTGTAAGAAATTATTAATTAAGATAGTATTTGACAAGAACACTCGTTAGATATTTTGCAGACATGTTGTATCTTCTTCTTCTCTTCCACCATTTACTTCTTTTTAGAAGTGTAAGGGGAGGGGGAACAATCTATGGAGTTAATGACCACTTAATTAGTCTATTCAATAGACTATGTTATGTTATGTTATGTTATGTTATGTCACGGCACATTGGGCATTCCCATGCATGCTCTGTCCTCCGCAATAGACTATATAAACATCCAGTGAATGGTTTAAAACAAAGTAACCAGGAGTACAGGAAACGGGGCCAGGCCATTGAGTTATCCGTATGTGTTGATTCCTTCCCGCCAATAATGGCTGACACATTCCGTTTCTGAGGACATCTTTTTTTGAGGTTGTTCTCTAGACAGTTGCAGTCCACTGCTGATGAGATCTGTCTTCCTGGGTTTCTCTGGAGTCATCCTACTTTAGGTTACTTCAGCCTTCTGCTGCCGGGCTCACCAACCCAGGCTTTTATACAAGGTGTGTTCCCTGAACATTATAGTTTAATCATTATACTTGGAGGAAAGTGACATAGAAGTAGAAGACAAGACAAGAAAGGATGTCCTCTAGAAGTGAGAAGACAAGACAAGAAAGGATGTCCTCTCAAGGAGGAGAGAGAGAGAGACAAGACTGCTATTTGCATTCTCATAGCTGGGATGGGTTGTTGCACAGAGCATTTACACTCGATGAGGTTCTGCGCTGTCAACTTATGGGCCCATCCTCTCCCCCTTTCTTCTGGCCTTTCACATTCAGTCTGTTTGGCTTGGTTAGACCTGTCAGGATTTAGACTACCGCCGACATAGTCTGAATGATCCTAGAGGCACACACACCCTCCAACCACGATAAGGTAGGATAATGTGGATGGGTACAGGAAACAAAAACGATGAAATACTCTGCGAAAGACACTGTCCAGTATCACTAAACAGGCACTTTAATGAAACCCGCCAGGAAAACGAAAAAGGGTCTTGGCAATGATGGAGTCTTCTTGTGGAACTAACGGATGCTGGAGTTTCTTGAGAAGTTATAAGTAAAACGTCCAGACTCTGAGAAATCTGGAGGACAACAGTTGAAACCCTATGCTCCATGAGTAGCGGAGAGAATTAACTAACAAAATGATGAAGATTGTCTAAACTGTCGCCCGTGTGTTACCAGGGCTCTCATGGGGAGCAAAGAATAGTACCACTGCGATATACAAGGTATGTCGTAAGAGGCGACTGATGTAGGGGCTTAGGAAGCTACCTTAGTAAATATAAAGCACCGCAGAAATCAGATGTGCTGGTCTACTTGTTGGCGCATAACTGGCACAACGTACAATCGTTCTTAGGCTCAGATCATATACAAATTATACAGAGTGGTTATCAAGTGGTCGATATGTAGCGTTTAAAGAAGAAGTCTAAGCTATGAACACAATACTATGAAAACTTGACAATCGTACTGTAAAACTTCGACATGTATACCAAATCAACATCGCTGTAATTTTAGTGATAACATATAATACAAATCTTACAGAACTAAAGATTTGGGTGGGTAAAAAATACTTGTGGAAGGTCGCCACTGTTACCTATATAAAAATGTAAAAATCAAGAATTTATATCAAGGGGATGATTTTATATCGGTCGGTAAAGATGATTGTATATTTGGACAGGACAAGATAACTTACGCCAGGGCCACCTATCAGTACTACAGCATCGCCTGTACAGCTGAGGTATGCCCCATCAAAGACCATCCCCTGGTTGAAATGTACACTGCCAAATGTCGAGAGAGTTGATGCCCTTGCTAGTGTTACTGGACTGCGCATGTCAGTGCGATGATGTGATATCCGGTTGATGTTAGTAGCGATAATGATGATGAGAAGAGAATAAATAAAATAATGATGTTTATGAAGATGAAAAGGATGTTTTCTTACATTTCATTATTGGTTATTTAACTGATCTCCTCTTCTTCTTCTTCTTCGAAGGCTCTATATTGATCACTTGTTAACCTCTCTTTGGGATGTGTATGTGATCTGAGCCTACGAGCGATTGTAGGTTGTGCCAGTTATGCGACGATAAGTAGGCCAGCACATCCGATTTCTGAGAGCCGCGGTAGCGTAGTTGTTAGTGAAGTCGCTTCTGAAGGCTGGTGGTCTGGGTTCAACTCCCGCAGTGTGCGTGGAATTTTTCCCCACCGCGACGGCTCTCAGGTGTACCCAGCCTCAACTGGGTATCAGACATGCTCTGGGAAAGTAAAGGTGGCCGGCGTGATGCTGACCACATCACCCATCGTGTGCCGACGGTTAATGAAAAATACAGGCCTAACACTGTATTGCCCTATATACCACGAGGTATGAAAGGGTTCCTTTACTTTACTTTTTACTTACATCCGATTTCTGTCACGTTATCATTTTGTTGGTGGCGTCAGTGGCTTAGGGGATAGTGGCTAGGTCTAGTAACCCCGACGTTCTGAGTTCGAATCACGCTGCGGACAGTTTAGTTACAAATTGTTTCGCGTGGATTTTTATTAAAAAGGAGGATGGCACCACCCGTTCAGAAAGCAATGGCAAACTACTGAACGTAATAACGCCTAGAAAAATCACAAACAGCGTTAAAAAGCTGGGGTTGATTCGCAAAGTCATGTAAAGGATATGCAATTAACTTAACTTACCATTTTGTTATTCATTTTTGCTTGCTTATGTGATACCATACATACGTGTCTATGTCCTGACACGACAATTTATTAAGTATCACCGCAGTCTCCCTCGGTTTCTCCCGATCTGATCCCCTCTGACCAGACCGGATTTGTAAGTTTTCGCACATCATCGTTATTTACTAGGGTGCCCGCCTGCCCAGCGGCTGTTCGTTGGACGACGGGTGAAAGCCCCCTGTGAGTGTGGTTCATTTCCGTGGTCTGGCAGAAAAGCCACAGGTTCTCCAGATTTACGGTGTTCGTGGCACCGAACCGAAGGGTTACAGTGTTCATGGCACCGAGCCGAAGAACTGAAAGCTCGTGCTTCTGTATCGGAAAAAAAAGTTACTAGGGTAGCTTCCCTAGGCGCCTACATCAGTCGCCTATTGCAACGTGTCTTGTAGATCGCAGTGGTACTATTCTTTGCTCCTTGGAGCCCCGACCCACACGGGAGAGCAGACCTTATTTCAGTCCAGTTCCTCCCATGGGCGTCCACATGTTAAGTTAAGGAGTAGTGGAGAAAAGGAACCCCAACTCCCTGAATAATTGCTTTTTGATAAAACAGTTTTATGCGAATTAGGTCTTCTCAATGTTCACGTAGTAAACTGTAGTTAATAATAAATATAAAATGGAATGAATTCAGGAGAAGTGATGAAATCATAGACATGTCTGGTCAACCACTAGTAACAACTGTTATAAGAAAGAGAAGATGGAGATATGTTGGGCACACCTTGAGGAGAAATGATCAACGAATATCAAAGCAGGCATTGAAGTGGGATGCAAAGGGTTCAAGAAAGAGAGTCGACCTAAGGAGACCCTGAAACGAACTTTGCTGAGAGGAGGAAATATCGATCTCAGTTTCATGGATGAGATTGAGCGAGTTGCCCAGGATAGATCGGTATGGAGAAATTACTTGCAGGCCCTATGTAACGTATAACGGTACGAGAGAATTATTATTATTAATATAAACTGCTGTTGGTTCCTGTAGTACCGTTTTTTTTAGGCGGTCTAGGACATATGGGACGGAAGCCTGAGAAATTTAATGGCCGTTTTGCTAGTGCAGTCGCCTGAAGCTATTCAGGCTAGGAGTTTTTCTTTCATTCTCACAACAAAAACAAATCGTTCCCTTTACAGTGGATTAAACACGGGTCTCCCACATGGGAACCGAGCTCTAATCCGTTCGGCCCCACGTTCCTTTATGTAGTAAACAATCAAGTACAATTTTTGAAATTAAATTTTGCACATCCCCCCACTTCCCTGGAAAGTATTCTGGGGACGCCCATGGCCCCTCATTATGAGCGAGGTATACATGTTTCCCCGCTCATTGTATCCAAATGACTTTGGTTTGGCAAATGACTCTATTTCTGTCTCTATTTCTATTTCTCTCTCTTTTTCTATTTCTCTCTCTATTTCTGTCTCTCTCTCTCTATTTCTATTCTCTCTCATTTCTCTATCTCCCTATTTCTCTCTTTATCTCAATTTTCTCTCTATCTCTATTTCTCTATTTCTCTCTCTATTTCTCTCTCTATTTCTCTCTCTATTTCTCTCTATTTCTCTCTCTATTTCTCTCTCTATTTCTCTCTCTCTCTATTTCTCTCTCTCTCTATTTCTCTCTCTCTATTTCTCTCTCTCTATTTCTCTCTATTCTCTCTCTATTTCTCTCTTTTCTCTCTCTCTCATTCTCTCTCTTTCTCTATCTCTATTTCTCTATCTCTATTTTCTCTCTATTTCTCTCTTTTCTCTCTATCTCTATTTCTCTATCTCTATTTTCTCTATTTCTCTATTTCTCTATCTCTTTCTCTATCTCTATTCTCTCTCTATTTCTTCTCTTTCCTCTTCTCTCTACTTCTTCTTCCTCTAATCAATGTTAATGTGTTCCTCTGAACTATCTACAACACGAAGAATACAATTGCTTTTAAGTCTCTCTGTTTTCGTGTCACGGCTCACCGCTTACATACAAAATTAGCAAGGCATTTGGTGCCGTTAGAAATACGTCCATGGTAATATGTAATAAAACCAGTGTCGGCTCGTCATTAGGGGCAAGTGGGGCAGGGCCCCACCAAAAATAATGTGTAATGTGTATTTGTTTTATGAATTAAAATATAACCTAACCCAAAATCATGATTTTTCTCGCAAATTTGTGTCTGGCCCCACCAACAAAAATGATCACTAGCCGCCACTGAATAAAACATAATATAAAAATAGATGTTCTTTTGAATATAAGTGTTACATAGACAGAGAAGAGAACAAATAGATATATCCAGAAAGAACTCAAAATCAAAGAAAACTGGTTGATGTTAGAAATAAGAAGAAAAATTCATATAAGAAATAAGAAACTTTATATTGGACTGAAAGACCCGCAGCCTCGCGCCTGTCCCGATCTCACCTGACTTCCACACCCACTCAATGCAACAAAGCTCCCCCGTCTTAAGTACTCCCATCTTGACATCCCTGCCTGTTCCACCCTCTGTGTACATGTTGCTACCAAGGTATATGTATGATTCCACATCTCGTAGAGCTGTTTCCTCCAATACAATCTGGTCTACATTTACTGCATTTATTCTTATGACCTGGTTCTTCCCTGCTAACTCTTGCTCACTTTCTATTTATTAATCATATTCATTGACTCCGGTTATTTCCCTTAGATTCTTGACTCTTAGAACCATCATCATCATCAAGTAGCTTGTCCCTTGCGGAACTCGTCTTCCATGAAAGCAGTCCTGAAAAACTCTTTATTCTGTGCAAGTTGACCAACGTCAGCAGTAGTCATTTGGAAAGTCGCGGCACGGCCAAAATTCATTAGAATTATTAAAAATCTAATTCCTAAAGAATATTTTCACCATCTTTAAATTACATCGAGGCCCTCGCCAGTGCTGCGGAGTTAGTGCACTGCCGATGATGTTTTCCTGTGTAAGAATGAAATCGGTGGTGCCATCATGATGTTCCTGTCAATCAATGAATCAATCAATCATCCAACGGTAGGTCTCTACAAGACCGAAGAACATCCTTCTTCTTCTTTTTCTTCTTTGCGTTCGTTCTTTAGGACCAATTTTAATCACTGTTTATGATATGTTTGATCTTTGCCAAGAACGTGTATACGTTGCACATTGGTTTGGTAGGCCTCTAAACGCATAGACTTCTACACGTTTAGGACACATGCATCCGATTTCATCCAAACCTCCTTAGTCGCCTCTTACGACATTCGTGGCTGGTAACGGTGGTTCTATTCTTTACAACCAAATTTGGGCCCCGGTAACCACTCGGGCGGAACATCCCTCTTACCCATCCTCAGATCCCGAACTACAGCTATGCACACTTACCTGAACGAAATATTGCCAACAGTAAGTTTATGATCAACGTTAGAAAACTTGGGGAAGATAACGCTGATCTCTGAAGTGTCATCGAAAGAAGTCGCTGTGACTACATTGTTACCTGTAGCGAATACAGACGATAAGTGTGTTTAACTCTTTCCGTACCATATACATTATTGAGTTCTGACTGTGTCTTGATCTCATTCAACACCTCAACATTAGTCATTTTAGCAGTCCATGGGATTTCAAAATCACCATTATCAGTATCATTAACAACCCCATTATCACCCCCATTATCATCACCATTATCACCCCATTATGACCCCCGCCCCAATTAGCCCCGCCATTATCACCCCCATTATCACCCCTATTATCACCCCATTTACTCATTCACCATTATCACCCCCATTATCACCCCATTATCACCCCCATTATCACCCCATTATCACCCTTTATCACCACCATTATCACCCCATTATCACCCCATTATCACCCCCATTATCACCCCCATTATGACGCCCATTAACCCCACCATTATCAACCCCATTATCACCATCATCACCATCATTAGAATCACTATCATCATGATCCATGTAATACTAACTACTACATTACCTGCACAGTCTCCTGTACAGCTTGAGGTGAGAAAATAAGATGACACTGTACCCTCGTGTTGCACCAAGTCATGAGGCAGGAGCAATGTTGAACCACCGAGCCTGTTAGATGGTGACTGTATGTACAGAACGGCAGTTACAGGTACGCTTGACCTCACACTGATGTAACCGGAATACACACCTTGATGACGTATAAAAGACAAACTTTCGTTACTACCTGTAATTCAGCGATGTGCGAACACCGACAAATCTGAGGTGGCCAGAGCGATTTAGATCAGGTCCCGCCCGTGTGGTCACTGGGGCCCAAATTGGGGTGTAAAGAATAGAACCACTGTTTCCTGCCGCGCATGTCGTAAGAGGCGACTAAGGAAGTAGGGCGTAGGGCTAGCTACCCCACACCGTAAAAAACACTTGATGGCTACAGAACGGAGAGCGAACCGAGTAAACGCTGGCTGAAATCGGACACATCATCGAAGGATAAGCACCAGAACTCCACATGGTGCTGAAGATGTGGTGTAAAACACACCAATGCTAAGGCTGTATGAATCAAATTTCCACATGAATAGAATTTATGGGAAATCTGGTACATTGGTCTGGGCGGTGTCGCGAGAGAGAGAGAGATGAGTTCTACATGCTGTCTTAAAGGTCGGCTGGGGACAGCCAAAGGCTGACGGAGAGCGAACCCAGTAAACGCTGGCTTAAACCGGACACATCGCAGAAGGATAAGCACCAGAGCTCCAAATGGTGCTGAAGATGTGATTCTTCTTCTTTGCGATCGCTTTTTGATGATTATACCGTTAGACGCGTTCTTATGATGAAATCAACTGTTGTCTGGAGCTCATCTCTAGTGCCATGTAGTTTTGATGATTATACCGTTAGACGCGTTCTTATGATGAAATCGACTGTTGTCTGGAGCTCATCTCTAGTGCCATGTAGTTTTGATGATTATACCGTTAGACGCGTTCTTATGATGAAATCGACTGTTGTCTGAGGCTCATCTCTGTGCCATGTAGTTTTGATGATTATACCGTTAGACGCGTTCTTATGATGAAATCGACTGTTGTCTGGAGCTCATCTCTAGTGCCATGTAGTTTTGATGATTATACCGTCAGAAGCGTTCTTATGATGAAGTCGACTGTTGTCTGGAGCTCATCTCTGGTGCCATGTAGTTTTGATGATTATACCGTTAGACGCGTTCTTATGATGAAACCGACTGTTGTCTGGAGCTCATCTCTGGTGCCATGTAGTTTTGATGATTATACCGTTAGACGCGTTCTTATGATGAAACCGACTGTTGTCTGGAGCTCATCTCTGGTGCCATGTAGTTTTGATGATTATACCGTTAGACGCGTTCTTATGATGAAACCGACTGTTGTCTGGAGCTCATCTCTGGTGCCATGTAGTTTTGATGATTATACCGTTAGACGCGTTCTTATGATGAAACCGACTGTTGTCTGGAGCTCATCTCTGGTGCCATGTAGTTTTGATGATTATACCGTTAGACGCGTTCTTATGATGAAACCGACTGTTGTCTGGAGCTCATCTCTGGTGCCATGTAGTTTTGATGATTATACCGTTAGACGCGTTCTTATGATGAAATCGACTGTTGTCTGGAGCTCATCTCTAGTGCCATGTAGTTTTGATGATTATACCGTTAGACGCGTTCTTATGCTGAAATCGACTGTTGTCTGGAGCTCATCTCTGGTGCAATGTAGTTTTGATGATTATACCGTTAGACGCGTTCTTATGATGAAATCGACTGTTGTCTGGAGCTCATCTCTAGCGCCATGTAGTTTTGATGATTATACCGTTAGACGCGTTCTTATGATGAAATCGACTGTTGTCTGGAGCTCATCTCTAGTGCCATGTAGTTTTGATGATTATACCGTCAGAAGCGTTCTTATGATGAAGTCGACTGTTGTCTGGAGCTCATCTCTGGTGCCATGTAGTTTTGATGATTATACCGTTAGACGCGTTCTTATGATGAAACCGACTGTTGTCTGGAGCTCATCTCTGGTGCCATGTAGTTTTGATGATTATACCGTTAGACGCGTTCTTATGATGAAACCGACTGTTGTCTGGAGCTCATCTCTGGTGCCATGTAGTTTTGATGATTATACCGTTAGACGCGTTCTTATGATGAAATCGACTGTTTTCTGGAGCTCATCTCTAGTGCCATGTAGTTTTGATGATTACACCGTTAGACGCGTTCTTATGATGAAGTCAACTGTTGCCTGGAGCTCATCTCTTGTGCCATGTAGTTTTGAATGTAGTGTTGTGTTGTAGGGCCAGCAGTCCTTTCTTGGGAGGACATACAGGGGACAGTCTTGCAGGACATGCTCTGTGGTTTGTTCAGCGGAGCCACAGGGGCACAGAGGGTTGGGGACAATCGCAGCCTGTGAAGGTATTTGTTCAGTCTGTTATGACCTATCCTGAGTCGGAAGATGATAGTCTGTCCTTGTCTGTCAAGTGTGTGGTAGTCATCGTTGGATGGTTTAGGTTCTTTTCTAATGTCCATGATAGCTTTTTTTCAAAGTATGTGATTTCATTATCTATTTGTTCACATTCTGCTCCCTTTTAGCAAGTTTGTCTGCCTTCTCGTTACCTGGCACTCCGCAATGTGATGGTACCCACTGAAGTGTAACTCTTTTGTTGGTAGAGATCTTGCTGAGCTCTTTTCTCAGGGATGGATGGTTACTCTAAGATGTGATGAAACACGTCATTGCTAAGGCTGCATGAATCAGATTTCCACATGAATGAGATTTATGGGAAATCTGGTATATTAACCTAGGCGGCGATCGCAGAGCGAGAGAGAGAGAGAGAGAGAGAGAGAGAGAGAGATCAGGTTTGGAGAAACCGATGGGAGGTTGAAGTGATACTTAATAAATTGACGTTTTAGGACAAAGACACGTATGTATTGTATCATTTAAGCAAGCAAAATGAAAAATTAAATCATAAAATTAACAAATTCCGCTTTTTATGGCGATGTAGGGCTAGGGTGACGAGTGCTTGTGGAATTTAATTGGTGCCGCAAAACTATTCAGGTTATGATTTTTCTTTATGCCCCAGACAGAAACAAAATTCCTTGACCTTACAGAGGATTGAACCCGGGTCTCCCGAATGGGAGCACGAAACAGTTAACAGACGAACCTTTATTTCTAAGAATCTCTTACCATTTCATTGACGATATTAAGGCATACAACCTTACAGAGAAACCCCTAACAGTATCACAAGACAGACTCTCCGATGGAACCCGCAGGGTAATAGAGGTAGGGAAGACCAGGAACGCCTGGAGACGGGAGTTGGTGACGGAATGCAAGACAATGGGAAGAGAGTGGAGAGATCTGGAAAGGATGGCCTTGAATAGGCGGGCTTGAAAGGCCTTGGTTCCGGACCTATGCTTCCTTAGGGGCGAAAGGTGAAAAAGAAAAACCTTACAGGAATAGATCAGAGCCTCGTCTTTTAGACTCCGAACCTTCCTATTCTGGAATTAACTTACCGTGGATAGAAAAGTAAGACCGAGTGGTTACCGGGGCCCAAATTTGGGGTGTAAAGAATAGAACCATTGTTACCTGCCACACATGTCGTAAGAGGCGACTAAGGAGGTTTGGCTGAAATCGGATGCACGGGTCCGCTAGGGAATGCGAACCCGAAACAAATGCTTGCAGAAAACGGATGAACCAGGCCGTAAGGCGCATAACATGGTGCAACGACCCCTCACAATGTGGAATGGGATAACGGATTCTGCGGTCGCCAATCTGCCTCGGAGTAAGAATGTCAGACCTACCATCACGAGGGTGGACAAAATCTACTGCGGGAAGAGGTCGGCACAAACTGGGAAGCAGAAATCATAGGAATTATATCCTACAGAACTGCCCCAGTATGCAGACTTGAGAAGAAAGAGGTGGCCCACTTACACTAGCGTCCAAGACAAACTGTATGGTGGTGCTGATAATCTGAGGCAGACGGCTGCCTTTATTAAGAATCCGAAATCCCAATCTGTAGAACAGAAGAAAAGTAGGAAGTTGAAATTAGACCATAATGAAGCTTGACTTACAGAACCAAAGATTGATGAAGTCGAGACGTTCGAGACAAACTCGTATCTGGCTGATACGTCAGAGGCAAGCAAATCCGTCTCCACAGTTCTGAAATCCCAATAAAGCGGCAGAAACGGAGTGATAGTAGGAACTATAGATAAATGGCATAATGTAAACAATGTCGCAATATTGAGACTCAAGTTTCGGACATACATCCTACGAAAGATATAAGGTGAGTTCTGGTAGTATAGCGGAACGAGTTCTGGGATGAAGAGAAGGAAACGAAATGATCAGATCTCAAACATAGTCTAGACGCCTTCATTCTCAACTTTGAGAACCAATATACAGGCTCGCAATATTTTTAAAGATAACGCAAAGTCATTACACTGGCTAATTCACTATATAATGCAAAATAAAGGATCTCGGAGGTTAAAATAATTACGGAGTCTTCTGCTTCTTCTTCTGTTCTCTAATCATGTAAAGCTTCTCAGACATCAGGATAAGAAGAGATTTCTAGAACGGGCTTTTGTGTGCGCTTTATAAGTAGTGTTTTTTTGTCTCCTCTGTTATCTCTGATGTCCACCTTTTGCGTGGACACCATTTTTCTTTGTATCCACTGCATCAGAGTATCATTGCCCTTTGAGAAGCACTGTCTGTTGGTAATCTGCTTATGTGACCAAACTATGTAATGTATTTTTTAAAATGAAGTTCTATACTTATATTGTACCAACTTTTTTCCTGAGGTCTTCATTTCTAAACCGGTCTCTTCTTGATTCCCCCAGGATTCTGCGTAGATACATCATCTCTGTCGTGACTAGTTTTCTTCTATCGTTTGATGTTAGGGTCCTAGTGTGGCACGGAAAGAATAATGTTGGGTTATGACGGAATAAAAGGGTTAATGTTATCAGTTTCTTTAGTTTTAGATAAGGTATCCTTATTCCATATTGATGGACCTCAGAGATAACAGAGGCGACAAAAGACATTATTTATGAAGCTCACACAAAAGCCCGTTCTAGAATTATCTTCTTACCCTGAAGCTGTGAGGCAAATCAGGATTGGAGAAGACAAAGAAAGGCAAGTACGTAGAGAGCTCGCTCCAGGTGTCTCATTTTTCGACCTGACGCTGAAAGACAAAACAGAATTAGAGAATAGACAGACTCCATTTGAACTTCGTAATCTGTTTAGACCACTCTTCGAAAGAACATTCGTATAGGAAAGTAAACTATTGACATGTCAAACCAGACATGATCTCCAATTGCTAGCAACGGATCGCATTACACGGAGCTCTAAAACCGCTGCCCTATGTGCCGCCTTTGGCACGAAAGGAACTAACTAATAATAGTTAAACTTACCTGATGACGTCATCAAAAGTTGTGGATCAACATCGAGTAAAAGCTTCCTTAGTTTTCATAATTGCGCTGGTTTTCTGCAATAAGTGATCTTGATTCAGATATAAAGATATGTCCAGGGACACACGGTATGACATGACGTTACAGGTGATCTGAATGTATGCTTCTAGGTCACTTACGTTCTGAAGTTTGGGAAACGTTGTGATTACGGACCGGAAGTTTGTTTGACCAAGTGGGGCAGCTGAAAAAATAAAGATTGCGTTTGAAAGCAGACATTTCATTGGTTGTGGTTAGCTTGTAGAGATATAGTTTATGTAAGAAAGCATTTCATTGGTTGTGGTTAGCTTGTAGAGATATAGTTTATGTAAGAAAGCATTTCATTGGTTGGGATTAGTTTGAAGAAATATGGTTTATGTAAGAAAGCATTTCATTGGTTGTGGTTAGCTTGTAGAGATGTCGTTTATGTAAGAAAGCATTTCATTGGTTGTGGTTAGCTTGTAGATATATCGTTTATGTAAGAAAGCATTTCATTGGTTGTGGTTAGTTTGTTGAGATATAGTTTATTGAAAGCATTTCATTGGTTGGTTAGTTTGAAGATATAGTTTTGTAAAAGCATTTCATTGGTTGGGTTAGCTTGTAGAGATATATGGGTCTCAGGGACTTAGTGGTTAAACCCTTGCCTTGCAAGTCGAAGGCTGTGGGTTCGAATCCACGGGACAGCGCCGTTCTGTTGATGAGAACATTTGTTTCTCCAGAGACTCCTAGGATTGTTGCCGAGCTACGGAGTTCGTGCAGTGTATAATACTCTCATCAGGTGCCATGCCATTTCTGTGAAGAGGAGCCGAGTCATATGGAGTATAACCCAGTGCAATGAAGTCAACTCTTCGCCTTTAACCTTTCTCCTCCTTCTAAAGAGGCATGTCATCGACTGTGCTTAGTTTGTATAATACGACAGTGAATTATAGTTGAAAGTTAACGTTATAATCAGCGTAAGAGCAGAGCTGACCAAGACTCCACTAGGGCATCTCGTGGCGGCCCTGAAAACATACAACAAGCCAGAGGTTTGTGGAGATCGAAGAGCGAGAAGTAAACACGATAACCAAAAGTCCTATGCTGAAATCGGATTTCTATTTGTCCATTGTCTTGTCCCAAGTGGATGATGGAATTGGTTGTCCACTTTTGCCGTTAAACGTAGGGGTATGAGTGTAATTTTACGTTCCAGGTTCAGATGAGTCGTCAACCTGCTGCTTTGCAGGTCGGCTGGGGACAGCCAAAGGCTGATGAAGAGCGAACCCAGTAAACGCTGGTTGAAATCGGACACATCGCCGAAGGACACGCACTAGAGCTCCAATTGGTACTGAAGATTGTGACGTAAAAAACGTTCTTGGCAAAGGCTGTTTATATATCGCAATAAGAATGATCAAAATGGCCAACAAGAACGATCGAGAGAGAGATAGAGAGCGAGAGAGAGAGAGATAAGAGCTCTTGTTGTGTTATACACGTGTGTATTTAGTCTTTTCTTGATGTTCTTTATCCATCTTTTTCTTGGTCTTCCCTTGGCTCTAGTACCTGATCTCTTGTTGTTGTATGCTGTTATTGGTGGTTGGTTGTATTTCATTCTCATTAAATGTCCAAACCACTGCATTTGTTGTCTTTCGATGTATTCAGTTCATGAAGTTATGCCCACTCTACTTCTGATGTTCTCGTTTTGTAGTCTATCTTTCCTGGTGACTCCCACTGCCTTCCTCAAGCCGGATGTATCGAACCGAAAGGAACATATTTCACAGCTCACCGTAAAAACTGCGACACGACGCATTCCGTTCTCCTGACTGTTTCCTGCAACAACCATCAGGAGTATGAGGACGAACGAAAAAAGAAGAAGAAGGTGAAGAAACATCTACAATAAAACATCACAGGCAGTGGCGGCTCGTCATTAAGGGCCAGTGGGGCCCACCAAAAATAAAGTGTAACGTGTATTTATTATTTTATACATTCAAATATATCCTAACCGAAACCATGATATTTCCAAAAATATCTGTCTGGCCCCACTAACAAAAATGATCACGAGCCGCCACTGATCACAAAGATACCTCTCTGACAGACGAAAGGGTGAACTGCGTCATTCTCTTCAGGTACCCAATCGCTCGCATCTTGAACAAACAGGTGACTACTCAAGGTAGAGCTGTAGGCCTGGACAGGTAGTTTCAGTAGTGTGTATGTTAGACTGTTACCGTTAGTTGACCATTGAAAGGAGTCCTCTCTATCCTTTCGCTGACCACCGATCCATGCCGTGGTAGCTGCAATGTTATCATAAGTATGGTATCTATGATTATAGATCAATTATTGATTGAATATTAATTATTGATTGATTTGTGTTTGATTGATCGATTGATTATCGATTGATTGTTTGATTAATTATTAATTGACTGACTGACTGATTATTGATTCATTAATTGACTGGTTGATTGATTGAAATTTACTATTGATTGATTATTGATTGATTTATTATTGATTATTGATTGTTGATTGATTATTGATTGATGATTGCTTATTGATTGATTGATTGATGATTGATTATTGATTGATTGATTGTTGATTGATGATTGATTATTGATTGATTGATTGTTGATTACTGATGGGTCTCTGTGGCGTAGAGGTTAGTTGTTCGTCTCTCGCAGGTTCGCTCTCTTGCAAGGTTCGCTCTCTCGTGCAAGGTTCGCTCTCGTGAGGTCTCTCGTGCAAGGTTCGCCTCTCGTGCAAGGTTCGCTCTCTCGTGCAAGGTTCGCTCTCTCGTGCAAGGTTCGCTCTCTCGTGCAAGGTTCGCTCTCTCGTGCAAGGTTCGCTCTCTCGTGCAAGGTTCGCTCTCTCGTTGCAGAGTCGCTCTCTCGTGCAACGTTCGCTCTCTCGTGCAAGGCTCGCCTCTCGTGGCAACGTTCCATGTCCTGTCTGGTGGGCAAGTTCTGTCTCTTCGGAGGAACGATAACGTTGAGTCACGTTTCTTACCCACTAGATCCATGATCCTTGAGTGTAGGTAGAGTCAAATTTCTCTAGTCCCATTTATCATGGGAGGAGCGATAAAATCGTAACTCCTCGTGTTAGAAATGGTAGACCCGTAAAAGCTGCACATGGTTCAAAATCGAGAAGATCAGCTGAAAGCCTCGAATCAAATCATTGAAAGATTAAACTAAAAATTTCTTCAAATGTACACCTTCCACATTTCAAATAAGTACATCTTGGATCTCACATGTGACACAGAATTCGTACACTGCTGATTCTATTCTAAGAAATGGATCAGTACACCAAGGTTACTCACCGAAGTGCAACGATGATGTCCTATCAATCAATCAATCAATCAATCAATTCAATCAATTGATTACTGAGATCACGTAATAGAACTTCACTAAATGTACACCTTCCACATGTACACACTTCTACATGTACATCCTTAAAATTCTTACCATTCAAATTTCGTAGATACTTGTTGAGTTCATTACTAAGATATTCCTCTCGGTTCCACAAGAAAGGCATCCTTTTCCTGACAATAACTCTGTACAAAATATTATAAATATAAGATTATATATATATGTACAGTGGCGGCTCGTGTTCACTTTTGTTAGTGGGGCCAGACACAATTTTGAAATAATCAGGGTTTTGAGTTATGTTATATTTTAATTTATTAAATAATAAATACCCGTTACACATTATTTTTTGGTGAAGCCCGACCCCACTGGCCCTTAATGACGAGCCGTCACTGTATATGTATAAGATGGGCACAAGACCGTCGCAAGCATTAATTAGATTGGTTATTAGTTATTGAACTGACGTCCCAGCACTGCGCACAGACCCATAGACGTTTGGTGGTCTTTGTGTCTAAGTGGTTAAACCCTTTGCCTTGTGAGTCGAAGGTCGTGGGTTCGAGTCCGGACCGCGCCGTTCTGTTCACGAGTTTTTTCCAGAGACCCTAGGATTGTTGCTGGTGCTACGGAGTTCGTGCTTTGTGCAATACTCTCGGCAGGTGACGTGCCCTTTCTGCGGAGATGGACCGAGCCGTATGGGGTAAAACCCGGTGCAATGAAGTCAATCCTTCAGTTTAAAACTCTTTTTGTTTTTAAACTCATAGACGTTTAGTTTCCTAACAGATGTCGAAGGGTATACATACTGATGGTTCCTGTTACTCGCTGGTTAAACACATTCCTTACTCTACCCCTCAAGAATCCAGTTCTATTTGCATAACGTATAATTTCAAACTCCCTAAATTGCTGGATTGATACAACGTCAATTTTAGTGTCCTCATCCAACAGTAAGTCTTCAAGAGACTGAAGAACATCCCAGTTATCAATCCTAAACTCCCCAGCATTCGATTGTTAAGATAAACTTTGGCAATTATGTCGGAAATATCGATAAAAATGTTAAAGTTAAAGTTTTAAAGCCGAATGATTGACTTCATTGCACCGGGTTTTGCCCTATACGGCTCGGTCCTTTCCGCAAAATGGCACACCACCTGCCAAGAGTATTTCACAAAGCACGAACTCTGTAACTCCAGCAATAATCCTAGGAGTCTCTGGAAAAAAACTGCACTCGTGAAAATAACGCGCGTCCGGATTCAACCCGACCTTCGACTCACAAGGCAACTTGCCAGAGACCCCCAACTTCTCTTCTTCACCTCGCCCCTAGGAAGCATAGGCCACAACCAAGGCCTTCAATCCCGCCTATCCAAGGCCATCTTTCCAGATCTCGCACTCTCCCCGTTTTTTTGCATTCCATCTCTAACTCCGTCTCCAGGTGTTTCTGGGTCTTCCTTACTTCTATTACCATCCCAACTAGTTAAGGTTTATTTGCTGTGTGTCAGCAGACTCTGAAAAAACTGTAAAGTACAAAACACATGGTTGACCTGGAGTCAAAGAATTACAGCAAATAGACTAGTTCTTCTTTTTCTTCTTCGAAAGTTCCCTAACAACCACATCTTAAACCACTTTTTGTAATTTGTAAGCGATAAGAGCCTAAGAGCGATTGTACGTTTTGCCAGTTATCCGTCTACAAGTACGCCAGCAGATCAGATTTCAGCGACTATTTTATTTACTAGGTGGCTTCCTAGGCCCTACCTCAGTCGCCTCTTATGTCATGCCTTGTAGGTGGCAGTGTTACTATTCTTTGCTCCCATTGCGAGCTCTGGACGTAGACTAGTTCAACATGCATGTATGGTCAAGAGTAGAATAATTAGAGAATGAACGAGAAATTAAATAAAGATAGTATTTATTGCACTTACCTGTGCATCGCGCCATGGCATGGAAGTATGTCACCTACCTGTGCATCGCGCCATGGCATGGAAGTATGTCACCTACCTGTGCATCGCGCCATGGCATGGAAGTATGTCACCTACCTGTGCATCGCGCCATGACATGGAAGTATGCCACTTACCTGTGCATCACGCCATGACATGGAAGTAGGCCACCTACCTGTGCATCACGCCATGGCATGGAAGTATGCCACTTATTTGTGCATCGCGCCATGACATGGCAGTAGGCCACTTACCTTTGCATGACGCCATGACATGAAAGTAGGCCACTTACCTGTGCATCGCGCCATGACATGAAAGTAGGCCACTTACCTGTGCATCACGCCATGACATGGAAGTAGAACACTTACTTGTGCATCACGCCATGACATGTAAGTAGGCCCTACCTGTGCATCGCGCCATGGCATGGAAGTATGCCACCTACCTGTGCATCGCGCCATGGCATGGAAGTATGCCACTTACCTGTGCATCGCGCCATGGCATGGAAGTATGCCACTTACCTGTGCATCGCGCCATGGCATGGAAGTATGCCACTTACCTGTGCATCGCGCCATGGCATGGAAGTATGCCACTTACCTGTGCATCGCGCCATGGCATGGAAGTATGCCACTTACCTGTGCATCGCGCCATGGCATGGAAGTATGCCACTTACCTGTGCATCGCGCCATGGCATGGAAGTATGCCACTTACCTGTGCATCGCGCCATGGCATGGAAGTATGCCACTTACCTGTGCATCACGCCATGACATGGAAGTAGGCCACCTACCTGTGCATCACGCCATGGCATGGAAGTATGCCACTTATTTGTGCATCGCGCCATGACATGGCAGTAGGCCACTTACCTTTGCATGACGCCATGACATGAAAGTATGCCACTTACCTGTGCATCACGCCATGACATGGAAGTAGAACACTTACTTGTGCATCACGCCATGACATGGAAGTATGCCACTTACCTGTGCATCGCGCCATGGCATGGAAGTATGCCACTTACCTGTGCATCGCGCCATGGCATGGAAGTATGCCACTTACCTGTGCATCGCGCCATGGCATGGAAGTATGCCACTTACCTGTGCATCGCGCCATGGCATGGAAGTAGGCCACCTACCTGTGCATCACGCCATGGCATGGAAGTATGCCACTTATTTGTGCATCGCGCCATGACATGGCAGTAGGCCACTTACCTTTGCATGACGCCATGACATGAAAGTATGCCACTTACCTGTGCATCACGCCATGACATGGAAGTAGAACACTTACTTGTGCATCACGCCATGACATGGAAGTAGGCCACTTACCTGTGCATCGCGCCATGGCATGGAAGTATGCCACCTACCTGTGCATCGCGCCATGGCATGGAAGTATGCCACTTACCTGTGCATCGCGCCATGGCATGGAAGTATGCCACTTACCTGTGCATCGCGCCATGGCATGGAAGTATGCCACTTACCTGTGCATCGCGCCATGGCATGGAAGTATGCCACTTACCTGTGCATCGCGCCATGGCATGGAAGTATGCCACTTACCTGTGCATCGCGCCATGGCATGGAAGTATGCCACTTACCTGTGCATCGCGCCATGGCATGGAAGTATGCCACCTACCTGTGCATCACGCCATGGCATGGAAGTAGGCCACCTACCTGTGCATCACGCCATGACATGAAAGTAGGCCACTTACCTGTGCATCACGCCATGACATGGAAGTATCAACGTACTTAAAGCACTGCCCTTTAGTATATAGTGCCCCAGGTAAAAATGTCTCACACGGGTCTCCAAGATCTGCAAAAGATACGCCATGTCGTTAGATTATTTATGTGTGCCATGCCCTCTCTCACATAACATAACATAGCATAGCATAACATATCATAACATAACATAACATAACATAACATAACATAACATAACATAGCATATCATAACATTACATAACATAGCATAGCTACTATTCAGATACAATGGTGTTATGGCAAAATGCCTAGGTGGTGCAGTATATAGCGCGTCAGTCTAGTAGTAATCATAACCACACAATCATGCAGTCTAAAGGGGCGTCCACGCAAACGATGTGCCATAAAAATATCAAAGCCTGTAGGAAACACTATACACGAGGCGTACTCGAGGCTCTTGCAGAACTCTTCTCTTACACTGAACGTTGAAAGGTACAACAGGAATAAAGATGAGAAAGACGAAGAATATTTATATATGCAGAACTATAATATAACATGAATCATTATCATCAGGTGCCGTGCCAGCTGGCATAGGCAATCATGGATCTCCACAAATCTCTGTCTCTGGTGTTTGCTATCATCTCCGATTTTGATGCCCTTCGGTGCAATGAAGTAAAACTGTCCAAAATTTTCTCTCTCTCTGTCTTCCTCTGTCTCGCCTCTCCTCAATTTTACCGGTTGTTATAATGTGTTCTAAATCTCCCTTTCTCATCAACTGTCTGAAAAATGATGACTGCCTCTTTCTTATATTGATATGTTTTCTCTGTGTCTTGATCTCATTCAAGATCTCAATATTAGTCATTTCAGCAGTCATGGGATTCTCATCATTCTTCTGTAAAATCACATCTCTGTAGCCCTCAGAGATTTTTCGATCACTTTGTTTATTGTCCATTACTCGCATACGTATGTCGGTATTGGTTCTATGTAGCACTGAATAACTCACATCCGTATGTCAGTATTGTTCATGTAGCACTGTTATAACTCGCATCCGTATGTCAGTATTGGTTCTATGTAGCACTGAATAACTCACATCCCGTATGTCAGTATTGGTTCTATGTAGCACTGAATAACTCACATCCGTATGTCAGTATTGGTTCTATGTAGCACTGTTATAACTCTCATTCTGATCTCAATTGACAATGTCTTGTTGCATATAATGCTTCTCATTTTCTGAAACGTTGCTTTGGACTGCCCTATTTTGTTCTTTATTTCTGATCGGCATCTGTCATCTGATGTTACCAGGACTCCGTGGTATTTAAATTGCTGCACTTGTCTTAGATCAGTCCCATTTACTGTGATGGTGCATCTTGGTAAAGTCTGCTTATTTTTTGTGTATGATCATATTTTATGTCTTATTAATATTCAACCTGAGTCCTTTGTTGTTACTTTCTGTCACAATCTTATCAATTAATTTCTGTAGCTTTATTTCATTTCTTACTATTAAGTCAGTGCCATCCGCGTATCGCAGCTTATCAGTTATCAGAGGACTATCATCATAGCACTCCGGACATGTCCATAGGTGCTCCGATCTCGCCTCAGCAAATCCAGCAGCGTCCAGTGGCCCAACATGCCAGTTCGATGTTGCATATTTGGTATGCCGTTCTTTACGAGCTGCACCAATATTGCCACAAATCTCTCTCAATCTCATCAGCGAGTGGGACTCGCAACCCTGAAACTCTTCTGTTCGAAAGAACTCTCTCAGTGCTTTAAGAATGTTCTCATGTTATTTATGGTATATCCTCTCACAGCTATTCCAGCAATATCCTTTATAGACCTAAAAATGTTTTAACAATACAGTGAGAACAGGTCTGGTTATAATACACGTCACTTATCGCAGCTTTGACCTGTCCTATTCTGCTCTTTATTTCTGATCTGTCATCTGATATAACCAGGACTCCGAGGTATTTCTTTTTTCTCTCTCCAATTCTGTTTTGCCTCACAGCGCCAGAATAAGAAGAGATTTCTAGAACGGGCCCTTGTGAGCGCTTCATAAATAGTCTCTTTCGTCGCCTCTGTTATCTCTGAGTTTCATCTTTTACATGACCGGCCTATCTTTGTATCCATTGTATCGGAGCAACGTCGCTCTTTGCTGTGTACTGTCTGTTGGTAATCTGCTTATGTGGCCGAACCATTTAATTTGTTGTTTCTTGATGAAGTCTAGTACTGATGTTGTACCCACTTTTTACTGATGTCTTCATTTCTCAACCGGTCTCTTCTTGTTACCTCCAGCATTCTGCGTAGACACTTCATCTCTATCCTGACTAGTTTTCTTCTATCATTTGATGTCAGCGTCCAGGTTTGGCACTGATACATAATGGTATTTAAATATACATAAATATGACAGGGTAGCATCAAGGACGGCCGTGCTATGATAAAGAGAGGCGGCCGCATCAGGCGGCACCATAAGGGGGTGCGGAATAAACACCAAAATCAAAATTACAATAAATGGTTATTTTAAAGAAAAAACATTTAAGAGGCGGCATTTCGAAGACTTGCATAATACTGAAAAAATATACCGCACGGCCCTGGGTAGCATGAGCAGTAATTACAAATATCTGAATTTCTAAAATTTCATTTCACTGACCTTGTTCGCATATAGAGAAGGTATGTATGCTATCTTCATAACACAGCCAGTTGGGGTTTGAACCTTTCACTGTAAGGTCACAATCCATGCTGGATCTTGTTTCTAAGTTTGTTATCATCTCACCACTGGATGCCCATTTCAACCGGTTATTCTGTTGATAACCACCTATCCAAACTTTTTCATCTAAAATAGAAATTAAAACAATATGACAAAAGAAATAACATTGGTTCATAATGTCAAACATAGAACCAATACTGACATACGGATGTGAGTTATACAGTGCTCTATACCAATCTGACATCGGATGGTTATTCAGTGCTACATAGAACCAATATTGACATCGGATGTGAGTTATTCAGTGCTACATAGACCAATATTACATACGGATGTGAGTTATTCAGTGCCATAGAACCATACTGACATACGGATGGAGTTATTCAGTGCTACATAGAACCAAACTGACATGGATGCTGAGTTATTCAGTGCTACATAGAACCAATATTGACATACGGATGTGAGTTATTCAGTGCTCAAGCAATACTGACATACGGATGCGAGTATTCAGTGCAGAAGAACCAATACTGACATACGGATGAAGTTATTCAGTCTAATATAACCAATATTGACATAGGATGTCGGTTATTCAGTGCTACATAGAACCAATACTGACATCGGATGTGAGTTATTCAGTGTTACATAGAACCAATACGCATAGGATGTAAGTTATACAGGCTACATGAACCAATACTGACATACGGTGGTTATTCAGTCACATAGAACCAATATTGACATCGGATGAGAGTTATTCGTGCTCATAGAACCAATACTGACATCGATTGTGAGTTTCAGTGCTACATGAACCAATACTGACATACGGATGTGAGTTATTCAGTGCTCATAGAACCAATATTGACATACGGATGGTTATTCAGTGCTACTAGAACCAATACTGACATACGGATGCAGTTATTCAGTGCAGCAAAGAACCAATACGCATACGGATGCTAGTTCATGCTACATATAACCAATATTGACATACGGATGTGAGTTATTCAGTGTACATAGAAACCAATCTGCACGGATGAGTTATTCAGTGCTACATAGAACCAATATTGACATGGATCTGGTTATTCAGTGCTCATAGAACCAATACTGACATCGGATGCGTTATTCGTGCTACATAGAACCAATACGACATACGGATGTGAGTTATTCAGTGCTACATAGACCAATACGACATACGGATGTAGTTACATGCTACTAGAATCAATACTGACATACGGAGTGAGTTATTCAGTCACATAGAACCAATACTGACATACGGATGTAGTTATCAGTGCTACATAGAATCAATACTGACATACGGATGAGTTATTCAGTGCTACTGAACCAATACTGACATGGATGTGGTTATCAGTGCTACATAGAACAATACTGACATACGGATTGAGTTATTAGTGCTACATAGAACCAATACTGACATACGGATGTGAGTTATTCAGTGTTACATAGAACCAATACTGACATACGGATGTAAGTTATACAGTGCTACATAGAACCAATACTGACATACGGATTGAGTTATTCATGCTACAGAACCAATCTGCATACGGATGGAGTTATTCAGTGCTACATAAACAATACTGACATACGGATGTATTATTCAGTGCTACATAGAACCAATACTGACATACGGATTAGGTTATACAGTGCTACATAGAACCAATACTGCATACGGATGTGAGTTATTCAGTCTACATAGAACCAATACTGACATACGGATGTGAGTTATTCAGTGCTACATAGAACCAATACTGACATACGGATGTGAGTTATACAGTGCTACATAGAACCAATACTGACATACGGATGTGAGTTATTCAGTGCTACATAGAACCAATACTGACATACGGATGTGAGTTATTCAGTGCTACATAGAACCAATACTGACATACGGATGGGAGTTATTCAGTGCTACATAGAACCAATACTGACATACGGATGTGAGTTATTCAGTGCTTCCTAGAACCAATACTGACATACGGATGTGAGTTATTCAGTGCTACATAGAACCAATACTGACATACGGTGCGAGTTATCAGTGCTACATGGAACCAATACTGATATACGGATGTGAGTTATTCAGTGCTACATAGAACCAATACTGACATACGGATGTGAGTTATTCAGTGCTACATAGAACCAATACTGACA
Source organism: Arion vulgaris (assembly GCA_020796225.1). Taxonomy (NCBI): domain Eukaryota; kingdom Metazoa; phylum Mollusca; class Gastropoda; order Stylommatophora; family Arionidae; genus Arion; species Arion vulgaris. The sequence goes on along the minus strand of CM036777.1, from coordinate 9,106,641 downwards.
TACGGATGTGAGTTATACAGTGCTACATAGAACCAATACTGACATACGGATGTGAGTTATTCAGTGCTACATAGAACCAATACTGATATACAGAATGTGAGTTATGGACAATGAACACAGATCGAAAAATCTCTGAGGGCCATAGAGATGTGATTTTACAGAGGAATAATGAGAATTCCATGGACTGCTAAAATGACTAATGTTGAGGTGTTGAATGAGATCAAGACACAGAGAAAGCTTATCATCAATATAAGAAAGAGCATAATTATTTTTCGGGCATGTGATGAGGAGGGAGGTTTAGAACACATTGTGACAACCGGTAAAATCAAGAGGACGGAGGAAAACAGAGAGATAACATTTTGGATAGCCTGACTTCATGGCACGGAAGAGCGTCAATATCTGAGATGATAGCAAAATGATCGTATACGCCAGCTGGCACGACACCTGATGATGATGATGACTGTAAAACAAGCGGTATTCATCACCATCAATCAAGCGATCATCCATCAATCACGAAATAGCTTGTCCTGAGCAGAAATTCTGCACCTTAACAGTACAATATCAAGATATAGGAATAACTAACAAAATACTTTTATATATATAACTTCATGCGGCATTGACAAAGAATAGAGAGCTACGAATATCTGGGCTCAATAATTAACAATAACGGTGACTGCTCAAAAGAGATCTCAAGAAGATTGGCAATAGCAATCAAGAAGTTAAACACAATGTGGCAAAACATCAGCAAAATATTAAAATTATAAATATTGAGAACATGCATTTTCACAGTGGCTACTTATGGTTGTGAATCATGGTCTATTACACAAACAACAAGAATGAAAATCCAGTCCTTCGAAACTAAATGCTACAGAAAGATCCTACGAATACCATGGACAGAAAAAGAAAGAACACTGATGTCCTGAAAGAACTAAATGTTAAAGAGAATTGGCTGATAAACAACATACTATACAGAAAAATTATATACTTTGGTCACATCAAGCCTGGAAAGAACAATATTAGAGGGCAGGGTCCCTGGACGCAGAGGCAGACCAAGAAGAAGATGGCTACAAGATATTAAAGAAACCATGAATATGACCATCGACGAAGTGGGTGAACTGGCTAGAGACAGAGTGAATTTCAGATGCGCTGCAAAGAGAGCAACGTCCTATAAAGGATACGCACCTTGATGATGATGATAAACAAAGAACTCTGGGAGCGGCTGGCAAATGACAGACAAGCATGACGAGCGGCAGTGAAGGGCGGCTCAAAAAGAAAAGAAGAAAAACATCACATGTGGAGACAAAGGAAAGCGCAGAGGGCAGAGAGAACATCCTATGTATCAACTACAGTCTCAAGTTTTACCTGCATCAACTGTGACAAGGAGTGCCACTGAAGAATAGGTCATTACAGCCATAAGAAACGTGATTCAACGCAGAACAAACTACGTGACGCAAAACCTTTTTTCTCCTGAGACAAAGATACCAATAATGATATTTTTATACAAGGTTTTAAGAATACCTAACATTTCGTAGTTATTTAAATATTTTTATGTCCAACAAAGGGTCCAAATGCAAAGGATAGACTTCACTGCACCGAGTTTCCACATGTGGCTCCGTCCCCGTCGGTAGAGATGGCATACCAAATACAGGTGTTCAAGATAAAGTAGCCCGACTGACACATAAAAACTTGCCAATCGGGCTACTTTTATCTTGAACACCTGTATAACTGAAAACCACAGTCCTAGCAAAATTCATAAAAATGATTAAATTAAAATTCTCTCAAAATTTCCACCATCTTAAAAATTACATCGGGGAACCTCGACGGTGCTACGAAGTTCATGCACTGTCGCTGAGATCTTCTTGTGTAAGAAAGAGACCGGAGCACACAGTGTTACTTAATTAAGACATACAATGATGGTGGTTATATCATCGATAAATCAAACATTCACGGTGGGTAGGTTGATTGACAGGGCCATCATTATTGCACTTCGGTAAGTAACCATGTGTGCTTCGTTCTCTTTCTTACACTGTAAGATCTGAACGGCAGTGCACGAACTCCGTAGCACCACCCTCGCTGTAATTTTGAAGATATGTTGTAGGAATTTTATTTTTTATCTTTTCAATAAATTTTGCCCGGACAGCGGCTTTCCAGCCTGCTTTTTCACGGTATGAAGAGGGTTAAATTACCAGTGCTTCTAGAAGCCAGATCTACAATGTATGTCTGCTGCTCTGTTGTTGTTGGCTCTGCTAAAAATCCGTTTATCGTCCTGCAGTAATTCTGAGAAATATTTATAGACATAAATGTATTGTAAATGAAGGGAGTGGAGAATCGATGATACGGGGAATAGAACATCGTATATATTAGTGATTTAGTAAAGTGTAGTAGCACTAAGTCTTCTTCTTCTTCATCTTTCAACTCCCAACGGAGCACAGTTCTTCAACAAACTTTCTCCAGCTCTTCCTCTCTCTTGCCATCCCTTCCAACTATTTCCTTGTATTACCTATCTTTTAATATCAGCCTCCAGCTCTCTTCTCCAGGTCTGTCTAGGCCTTGACCTACTCTACCAATCTCCCCAAGAATATGAAAATCAGGTGGTGTGACAAGATAATTAATTCTGAAGTACTGCAACGTGCAAACTTAACTTCCATTATGGGCATGCACAGCAGCTCAGCAATAACTGTAACTAAGATGGCTAGGGCATGTGAGAGGAATGAACAATAGCTGCATACCACATCAAGTGTTGTTCTGTGAACTTTCGGAAGGGAGTAGGCACTAAGGCAGACCAGTACTCAGATATACGGATGTCTGGAAGGACTGAACGAAGAACTTTTCTATTGGTCCCAACAAATGGGGAAAACTAGCTGATGATCGAGATATGTGGAAAGCAACATTACGCAAAGTAGCATACTCTTTGGAAAAGAGACTTAGGAATGAGAGACAAGCACAAACTCAAAAGAGAATTGACTGATAAACAACATACTATACAGAAAAATTACATACTTTGGTCACATCAAGCGTCACGATGACCTGGAAAGAACAATTCTAGAGGGCAGGGTCCCAGGACGCAGAGACAGAGGCAGACCAAGAAGAAGATGGCTACAAGATATTAAAGAAACCATGAACATGACCATCGACGAAGTGGGTGAACTAGCAAGAGACAGTGAATTTTAGATGTGCTGCAAAGAGAGCAACGTCCTATAAAGGATACGCACCTTGATGATGATGATATATATATATATATCATATATACTGTATATATAAATTGTATACTCTATTATAATTTACAGATAAAGTAAAATAAAAAGAAAATGATACTTTGTATGAGAAAAAAGGAAACGATGTTACTTAATCAATTCTAAATTCGGATGAAGAGCAATCTTTTAGTCTTAATCTTAGCATACATGTCAATCAAATATTGAAGCTGTCGATAATTTAGCAATTTATTCTCATCCAATTGTGCCACTAATGTATGTATGTAGTACGGCATCGCCGACACAGTGTTGCTGAGTTCACTTCGTCCGAGTGGTTACCGGGTCCCAAATTTGGGGTTTAAAGAATAGAACCACTGTTACCTGCCATGCATGTCCTAAGAGGCGTCTAAGGAGGTTTGGATGAAATCGGATGCACATGTCCTAAACGTGCAGACGTCTAGAGGCCTACCAAACCAATGTGCAATGTATACACGTCTTGGCCAGGATTAAACATATCACAAAGAATGATTAAAATCGGTCGTAAAGAACGAATGCAAAGAAGAAGAATTCACTTGAAGTTCCTGGTTGAACTTGACTGATGTTGATGGCATATCCATTCTCGATCAATGTAAGCGGGGAAGATTTCAGCAGGTTGTATGAAATGTAAATCTTAAATATACTATTGATCTCATTGTTACGTCTAGTGAAAACAATATGGCGTTTTAGGGTTGCTTTGATAAGTTTCATCTTCTTCTTCTTTGTCGTTACACTGCTACCGGGTTGTTGCCCAGTGTCGTTACACTGCTACCGGGTTGTTGCCCAGTGTCGTTACACTGCTACCGGGTTGTTGCACAGTGTCGTTACACTGCTACCGGGTTGTTGTGGTTTTCTATTTTTGTCTTGTGCTGTTCTGGTGGCTTGGGTGATTGTTATTTTTGCTCTTTCACAGGATTCTGCTATGCCATCTAACCATATTTTCTGTGGTCTTCCTCTTGCCTTCTTCCTGATGTTCTGTTGTAGAAGACTCTGTATACTGTGAAGTTTGGATGCATTCTTATTCAGTGGCCAGGATTGCTTTGATAAGCACAAATTGAGATCCAACCTTTAGTTAATTTTTCCGTTAATAAATGATGCTACAGTTTTCACGGAATTGAACGTTTCCCCCGTGTGTTGCAGAGGCTCGCAAGGGGAGCAAAGAATAGTAACACTACGTCCTTCAATGCATGTCGTAAGAGGCGACTAAGGTATGGAAATAGCGAAGCTATCTTAGTAAATAAAAATCATCGAAGAAATCGGATGTGCTGGTCTACTTGTACGCGAATAACTGGCACAATGTACAATCGCTCTTATACTCAGATCACATATGGAGCGTTTGAAGAAGAAGAAGAAGAACGTTTTGCTAACGTGCATACCTAGAAATGGCTTATTAATTCCTTGTGGACCAAACGCCACTATATGGGGCTTTGGGTTGGAGACCTTTTAACCAGGAACCACACTAAAGAGCGTTTGTTTTCTAAAAACAAATGGCTTCTAAAAAAGTGGCTTTTGCACTGGTACACTAGGAGTTAAACATGTTATGTAATGTATACACTAGAAAACTAAATGAACTAATAACTCAGTATAGTAACAAAGTAAAGAGATGGCATTAGTCTCGTTGTAGATGTCTGCGAAAAATAATGAATATAAAATGGAACGAATTCAGGAGAAGTGATGAAATCAGAGACATGTCTAGTCAGCCACTAGTAACAACTGTTATAAGAAAGAGAAGATGGAGATATGTTGGACACACCTTGAGGAGAAATGATCAACGAATATCAAAGCAGGCATTGAAGTGGGATGCAAAGGGTTCAAGAAAGAGAGGTCGACCTAAGGAGACTCTGAAGCAAACTTTGCTGAGAGAGGCAGGAAATATCAGTCGCAGTTCCATGGAGGAGATTGAGCGAGTTGCCCAGGATAGAGCGGTATGGAGAAATTACGTGCAGGCCCTATGTAATGTATAACGGTACGAGAGGAATTATTATTATTATTAGTCTCGTTGATTCACCCGAATGGTTACCGGAGCCCAAATTTGGGGTGTAAAGAATAGAACCACTGTTACCTGCCACGCATGGCATAAGAGTCGACTAAGAAGGTTTGGCTGAAATCGGATGCATGTGTCATAAACGTGTAGAAGTCCATGCGTTTAGGGGCCAACAAACCAATGTGCAACGTATTCACGTTCTTGGCAAAGATCAAACATATCACAAAGAGTGATTAAAATTGGTCGTAAAGAACGAACGCAAAGAAGAAGTAGAAGTCTCGTTGATTTACAAATTTATGCATGCACAAGCTGTCCAATTTGTTACGTTTTCAGAGTTTGACCTTCGAAAGTTTTTTTAATTTTGTTTTTTTGCGAGCTTCTTACCTGGGATTCCTCCAGCTAGTTCTGTTATTTACAAATAGATAGCAATGACCTTGAAAAAACTCTGCTCCATGCGGCATGATGTCATCGCAAGGATTACTGACAGCTGTCAATATAAGATTAGAAGGTCATTGATATTGTCTGTAGCATTAGAGAATAAATTCACACAAAATATGCCGTTACTGTCTGTAGTACCGTTTTTTACGGCGGTCTATGAGAGGTAGTGGGATCAGTGGCGGCTCGTAGTCATTTTTCTTGGGTGGGCCAGACCACAGCCAGGCTCTAGCACAGGCCAGACAACTGGCCGGGTATTCCCTGACCTAGATAAGAAAGGGATCTGGAAATTACAGATGTTTGATAGAACACTGCACGCTTTTGCAATTTTACTCAATTCTGTGAGTCTGTGGTTATTTATTGGTGAAAAATATTCATTATATTGATATTCCTTATTGTTAAACTTAACTTGTTGCATAATATAACTTCGATTTAGCATTTTGTGTTGATTTTAAAATGGATTCGTCTATATACACCAATACTGGAATGCGAGGTCACGTGGTGTATTTGAGGTCTGATTTCCCACAATTCTTACCTGAGCCCGAAGGCCCAGTAGTATATAGTTGGCTCTGGCCAGACTCATATTTTCAACAAAAATCATGGTTTTTGGAGTATTTACTATTATTTGTCCATTCCGGAAGTTTCCCCTTCGATTACTGGTGGGGTCAGGCCCCACTGGCCCTTAATGACGAGCCGCCCCTGAGTGGGAGTCACCTGGAAAGAGAGACTACGAAATGAGGACATCAGAAGCAGAGTGGGCATAACTTCATGCACGGAATACATCGAAAGACAACAAATGCAGTGGTTTGGACATTTAATGAGAATGAAACCAACCACCACTAACAGCATACAATAAAAAGAGATCGGGTACTAGAGCTAAGGGAAGACCAAGACAAAGATGGATAGACAATACCAAGACCACACTACATAAACACGGATATAACACAACAAGGGCGACTTATCTAGGCCTAATAAATAAATATTAAATTAAATCTCCCATCCCTACGCTTAACGGCAAGAGTGGACAGTCAACTCCATCTTTCACCTGGGAATAGACAATAGATAGATAGTAGGAGAAGTGGGATGAGAACCGGAGGAATTTAATGGCAGCTTGGCTAGTGCAGTCGCCGCGAACTTATTCAGGTTAGGATTTTTCATTTATGCCTACAACCAGTGGCGGCTCGTCATTAAGGGCCACTGTGGTCGGGCCCCACCAAAAATTATGTGTAACGTGAATTTATTATTTTTTAAAATTACAACATAACAACCCCAAACCATAATTTTTCAGAAAATTTGTGTCTGGCCCCACCAACAAAAATGATCACGAGCCGCCACTGCCTACAACAGCAAAAAAATCATTGGCTTTACCGTGAATTGAACACTGATCTTTCGCATGGGAGCGGCGTTTTAACCCATTCGGTCAGACACTCTTTCTGTGGCATTAGAACCTTTTAATAGTGAGGCTGAATTTGCAATTAAGCAACTTCTTCTTTCTTCTTCTTTCTTTTGTCGTCACACTGCTACCGGGTTGTTGCCCAGTGTCGTGGTTTTCTGTTTTTGTCTTGCGCTGTTCTGGTGGTGTGTGATTGTTATCTTTGCTCTTTGACAGGATTCTGCTACGCCATCTAACCATCTTTTCCGTGGTCTTCCTCTTGCCTTCTTTCCCGATGTTCTGTTGTAGAAGACTCTGTATACTGTGGAGTTTGGATGCGTTCTTATTAAGTGGCCAAACCACTTCATTCTTTGTTTATCTATGTAATTGAAGCACGGTTTTGTGCCAACTTTCTTTCTTATGCTGATGTTGGTGATTCTGTCTTGTCTGGTGTTGTTGGTAACTTTTCGCAGGCAACGCATTTCACATGTAGTTATTTTTGTGACTGCGCTTTGCTCAATGTCCATGTTTGGCTCTGGTAACACAAAGTAGGTATAAAAATGTTGTTGATCATCTGTTGCTTAGCTGCCTGTGAAATTTTTGGGTGCCTTAACAATGTGGCTAGCTGGAAGGTTACATCATTTGCTTTTTGTACTCTAGCCTCTATCTCTCTATTCAGTTTTCCGTCTTCTGTGAATATGCTTCCTAAGTATTTGAATTCTTTCACTTGGTTTATTTTAGTGTTTATCTAGGTTTATTAAGCAACTGATAGAAGATAATGCAAGTGATAAGGGTAATGTTGTTTATAGCAATGGGTCTGTGCATCGTGGTGAGAAGTTAGGCTGGGGTTTCTTGGCTAATGCACATGGTAGGGTTGTTGCATATCGCAGCGGAGCGTTGCAGGACAACTACTTCCACTACAAGGAATGGAGATTGAGGCTGTTGCTGCTATCAGGGACTCTCTTCTTCTTCTTCTTCTCCACCTTTCAACTCCCAACGGAGCTTAGGCCTTCAACATACTTCTTCCAGCTCTTCCTCTCTCTTGCCCTCCCTGCTAATTATTTCCATGTTTTACCTATCCTTTTCATATAAGCCTCCAGCTCTCCTCCAGGTCTGTCTAGGCCTTCCCCTACTCCTCTTTCCCTGCGCGTTCCAAAACAGTGTTTGTCTTGCAATACTTCCGGTCGGTCTTCTCAATGTATGCCCTATCCATCGCCAGCATCTCTTCCTGAGCTCTTTCTCCACTAGTATCTGCTTAGTTCTTTCTCTGAGTTCCTCGTTCGTAATCTTATCATACCATCTCAGTCCTTCTATTCTACGTAATCATCCTTTTATAAAAGTCTGTAGTTTTCTGATAGTTTCCTTTGTTGTCTTCCATGTTGTCCGAGCCATAGAACAGTACTGACTTCACATTTGATTGAAAGATTCTCAGCGTTGCGTTTGTTTTGATCTACTTTGACTTCCATATCTTACTCAATGTAATAAAGTTTCCCCTTGCTTTTTGTATTCTTATCTTGACATCTTTGTTTGTTCCCCTTCTGTGTCTATGTTGCTACCAAGGTATGTGTATGATTTTACATCTTGTAGAGCTGTTTCCTCCAGCATAACCTGGTTTACATTTACTGCATTTATTTTCATGATCTTGGTCTTTCCCCTGTGTATTTTCAAACCTAGTTGCTGAATCAGTGACTCTCTGGTACTCCTTTTACTGGAATTGTGTCTGACTCTCAGTTGATGCTTCAGAAGGTCCAAAATAATAGGTTTTAGTATGAGTGGGGCGGCGTCTGTGGCCTATGGGATAGTGACTCAGTCTATTAACCCCGACGTTCTGAGTTCGAATCACGTTGCGGACAGTTTGGTTGCAAATTGTTTGCGTGGATTTTTACAAAGGACGATGGCACCACCCATTCAGAAAGCAATGGAAAACTACTGAACGTAATAATGCCTAGAAAAATCACAAACAGCGGTAAAAGCTGGGGTTGATTCGTAAAGTCCTGTATAGGATATGGAATTAACTTTTTGTTTTAGTATGAGTTCATGCCGTCTCTTGTGGGTCTTAACTTTTAGAGCATGGGTTCCCAAAGTGAGCGGTACCGCCCCAATGGGCGCTGAAGTCTTCGGGGGCGTTATGGGTTCAGAAGCATTTGAGGGAGTTTTTTCGTGATTTTTTCGATTGAATAATCATTAAAAATTTTAATTTAGCATTTTAGTTCATCTTACACGATCCATTTTTTCATCAATTTTCTATTTCATGTATATAATCATTTGATAATTGACCATGTGGACAGAAATATATATATATCAATTTTCTTATGTCAAAGTGAAAATAGAGCATGTATGTATATGTGGGGGCGTTGGCAAACTGTTATAATGTGGAGGGAGGAGTTACAAAGTTTATGTCGTTCAAAGTGGGCGGTGGGCCGAAAAAGTTTTGGGAATCTATGCTTTAGAGGATAACCTTGACCTATAGAAATCAGGATGCGGGTGTTTAGTTCAAGGATAGAGCGGACAGGCTTGCATCAACAGTATCAATAGTCAGGAGTTGAAAATAGATCAGTGAAATGTTCTTCAGTTTCTTATCGACCGCCTGTTTGATCTCTCTTTTGTATGTTCTATTTCTCATTTCTTTGGAAGAGATTGAGCAAGTTGCCCAGGAAAGAGTGGTATGGAGAAATTACTTGTAGGCACTATGTAACCATACGAGAGGAATATATTTTTAATAAACGATATGTTATGTTATGTTATAGTTGGAAAATGACTAAAGATATAGAAAGCAAGTTGAACGCATTTGAAAATAGATGACTGAGAAAAATAATGAATATAAAATGGAACGAATTCAGGAGAAGTGATGAAATCAGAGATATGTCTGGTCAACCACTAGTGACAACTGTTATAAGAAAGAGAAGATGGAGATATGTTGGGCACACTTGAGGAGAAATGATCAACGAATATCAAAGCAGGCATTGAAGTGGGATGCAAAGGGTTCAAGAAAGAGAGGTCGACCTAAGGAGACCCTGTAACGCAGTTTGCTGAGAGAGGCAGGAAATATCGGTCTCTGTTCCATGGAGGAGATTGAACGAGTTGCCCAGGATAGATCGGTATGGAGAAATTACTTGCAGGTCCTATGTAACGTATAACGGTACGAGAGGAATTTATTATTATTATGTTATGTTATGCGATCGACGTTATGGCACATTGGGCATTCCCATTCGTGCTCTGTCCTCCGTTGCAGCAGCCATTCCAAAATCCATTTGCTCACAGTACACATGAGAAATTGATTACTATATCTTCTCTCTCTACCACGAAGACGATACTGTCTGGCATGTTCAAACTTAACGCCTAATTCTTAATAAACGATATATTATTGAAATCAAGATCCAGACAAGTGCCAACTC